>JAAKBD010000390.1:0-415082 GCA_012656105.1 Phytophthora syringae | reverse complement strand
GATGGGTCGTTCCATAGAAGATATTTTTTTGCGGAAAAAGAAGATGGAAGACAAAGCAGATTCAAGCACAACGGTGTTATAGGGAGGAACCTATGACATGAAACTAAGTCACCTGCGACTAGACGGTCGGGATGAACTTACCGGAGATACGCGGAAGGCTGAAAGCGGATGCGCGGGCGTCACGTCGCAGTTTCCGTTGGCGTCAACAGCCGTCCGGAAGAAGCGACGCCAAGGTCGCGAGCGTCGAGTGCGGCCAGCGAGTCTTCCAGCGACGCATCAGAGAGACGCGGGTACCAGTGGCCTTGGACCGCGACGCAGAGAAGTGTAGCACGATGGGGTCCAGCAGTAGATCCATATCCGCCAGACTGCCACGGAAGAGGGCCAGAGCCGACTCCAAAACGCTGGCCAAGTTGTAGCCACCATGTGTTCGGCGAGAATTGCGGAGTTTGTGCCACTCCTTCCACTCGGCGTTGTCGGGCACCGCGAGCTTGTGCGTGGACTCCCAATACGTCTGCGCCCAGCGACGCAAGTGCTGGCGATATCGAGTCAGGAACGTCTGAAATGCTGCGTCGTCCGACGCGAACGTCAGAGACGCGACCGCGTGATACAGGTATTTTCAAGGCTTGGTGGCGTATAGCGCTTCGACAGCGGGCATCGTGACCAGCGCCTCGTTCTAGACGGCAGGCGTGGGGTCCGCCACCGAGGGGTAAATCCAACCCAGCGGCGGCAAGAAATCCAACCGAATTGCTCGCGCGGTAATGGAGGACAGCCGCCACGTTCGCAGGTCCTCCTTGCTCCACGGGAAGTACCGGCGCTGGAGCCATTCAGCCGAGTCACGAAACGGCGGGATTGCTGGAGCGAAGAATGGCGCGGCAACGGACGCATCCCCGGAAGAGCTGTCACTCTCCGACGACGAAGGAGATGACGACGGGCCACCGTCACCTGAACCCTTGCCTGCAGACCCACCCGAGTTACCGACGTTTGGGCGCGTCGTCTTGCCACTAGGTGACGACCGCGAACGCGAAGAGTACCGCCGGAGACGCCGACGCTTGGTCCTTCGGGACCGGGCCCTCTGCGCACTGTCCGAAGAATCGGGTGATGGCGAACAGGAACGTGTCCGCGAGACAGAGGCGAGGGTGCGGGCCGACGCAGCAGCGGCACTGTATGTCGCGGCAGTGTCGGCCACCGTCGAAGAACGTGCGCTCCGGCGTGTCGGTGTAAGAGACGACGCCGATCCTGATACCGAGGCAGATGCCCCACGACGGAGCGAAGGGCCCGGGCTAGAGCGCCGCCGAGACGACTTCTGCGAAGTCGACGAAGTGCCCGACCGACGCCGAGGGGGCGACGGAGAGGAAGAACCAAACAGCAGGTGATCTTCGGCCTCAGAGTCGTGAGGCACTGACGGCGACGCAGGTGGAGACACGGGCGGAGACGTCGCCTGAGACTGAGAAGATGCAGCGCCCGCTGCACTGGAAGTTTGACACGGTCCAGCAGGGGGACGGAAGCTGCCGCATTAGCGTCCGCCAAAGCCCCGGCCTCTAACGACAGGAGAAGCTGCTGGACGTCCAAGGTACCCCCAGCGGAGACAACCGCGTCTGACAGGCGGGCTACCAGCGCGTCCCCCACGCGAAGGGCGGCATCTCGCCCTACACGCGCGTCATGCAGCCACGGCTGCCACGTCGTGATCCGCCTCTGATGCTCGAGGGTCGCGTAGTTCAACGAACCCTCGAGTCCAGTCACCTGCGCGCGCAGTCGGAGAATCTCGGCAGCGGCACCGGCCTCACGTTGGGACGAAATCTGGCGGGCGTCTTGGAGGCGCCGAGACGAAGCCCGGCAAATGTCCCGAAGACCTGGAGCAGCCGCTTTGTCCCGAGAACACGCACGCAATTCCTCGTTTTCAGCCTCGACTTGGTCAGCTTGAACGACGACACGTGCTCTCTCGGCCTCCGCTACAGCGGCCTCCAGAACGCGAATCCGGTCCACGTCACGCTCATGCTTTTCCGCGTGGGCGGTCACCAGCGCGCTGAGACGCCTCCGGTCAATCTCCAGCGGCTGCCGGGCTGCAGACAAGGACGCGACCTCGACACGGCTCGCCGCTAGCTCGTCGCGGATCGCCTGGAGCTCGTTGTTACGCGAGGCGGTCAAAGTCGCCAAATCCTGCCGATCCTGATCCCGCTCAGCGAGTAGGACGACACCCCGAGCCTGGGACGCCGACAGCTCGTCACGCGCCGCCGCGAGAGCTGGCTGCACCGTGCCAAACGAGGTAGGTGGGACGGAGGTCGGAGGTACGCCGGCAGGAGCCGCGTTCGGAGTCGACGAGGCCGCAGGAGTCGCGAGACCGGATGATGCCACAGCAGGAACGGACGCTCCGTCCGAAGGAGATGACGAGAGGGACACAGTTGTCGCCGGAGATGCAGGGACAAGCGGCGAAGCGGCAGGAGACCCGGAAGGAGGTGGAGGCGCGATGCGAGCTGCGTGGACAGCTCCGCGACACGGGCGCACTCGTGTGCGAGGGCGTCCTGGTAGGCATACGCCTCCTCGGTAGTAGACGCCTCCAACGCGGAATACCGCGACTCAGCGGTATCAGCACGACCCGCCCGAACGCGCAAATCAACCACCGCGTCCTCGAGGCGCCGGTTCTCACGCTCAACGCGCTCCACTCGCTCGTGTAGCTGCTGGATGGTCCCGGTGGCCATGTTGAAGCCCTCACGAGTCCTCTCGAGCAGGGACGCGTTGCGGTCATGGAGGACCCGGGCGTAGACAGCTAAGCCCGCATTACCTCAAAGACCCAGATCTGAGTCTGATTCTGAGCCGGCTCGTCTGTGAACCCCGTCCGTGACATCGAGAGACGCGTCTCTCAGATCGGGAGACGCGGTACACGATTGGGTACAAATCAGGCTGCTACACGGTTCTGAGCCGAAACCGTAGAAGAGAAAGAAGAGGCCGTCAAGCGGTTCCGAGCCGGGATCGCAGAAGTGAAGAGGCTGTAATGGTCTGTGTCCAAGACCTGAGAAGAAGAGGGCAAGTTTATGTGTGGAGAGTGACGTGTATATCAAGAAAACCCCGGGGCATTTCGGGCGGAGAGAGAAGACAACACACGTGCAGAACCGAGATCTGCGAAGCAAGGTCTCGGCTCCGTTCTGGCTACATTTTGATTGGAGACTTTTCTGGGATCGGAGATAGTTGCTGTGACCGACATACGTCTGGGCCCACAGCGTATCTGTAGGAAGAACCAAGGAAAGGGATTACAAGGAGTGGTACACACACGCCCTCTTAGCCCGGATTAATATCCGAGCCGAGTGATCTGTGTCCGACAGTTTATTTCTGGAATCTACAAAGGCACCTCACCACATGCACAGTTACGTGGAATCTGGGCTCAGGGTCCGTGAACCAGCGAGAGCTACTATGCGGAAGCTGCTTACGCGGCACTGTCCTATGATTCGGATTCGGTCGCCGCGTAGTAATGTTTGCGATATTTGTGCTATTTACCATTCTGGAATGCGGAGCGGCGTCACGACAGACAAGACCGAGGCGCTGGGGCATCACACTGAATCTGCGCGACAAATGCGGTAAGTTTTGCAACAGGATCTAAGCAACATTTCGATTTCCTCTGTATAATCTAGCGTGTACATTGGCAACATTTTGAATTATCTGTAGGCGAGAATACAAGAACGACAAGAACACTTGCGACAACGACCACGCCGTCATTGTCATGGACTTCTCTCAGAACTTGACGATTCCCAGCGTGGCCAATACGTCATCTCAGTGGTACTTTTGCTCTCTGGTGTCTGTGAGCTGCTTCGGTATATATTTCGAAAACGAAGGCGCTCAAACGAACTACATCTACGATGAAACCACAAGCGGAAAATGGAGCGATCAAGTGAATTCTATGGAGGAGCATTTCGTCACTACGAAGCTGGTGCCGTCAGGCAAAACAAGACTGACTGTCTAAGCGAACAACTGCTCGGGTCAAAACAAGAACAATTTTGTTATCAAGTTCTTGCTGACTCTCGTGGACAGGGAAATCTTTGAGCATGTGGACTACAATTTTTGTGAAGGGTCATACCAAAAACTCATGCGACCGAGGCTTCAGCCACATTCGAACGCATTTGGCTACTACAGAGTGCTGGACGATGAACGACGTTATTGACGCTGTCAACGCCGCTGCATCCAACTCTATCACTGTGCACGTGCCTCGAGGCAGTGATACTTTTAAGTCATACCAGCCGCATTTGAAGGTACAAGACTCTCGAAGGCGTTCAGCAATACCAGTTATTTTCCATGGACAAATCGAAGCCAGGCGTCGTTTGGGTAAGGCTCACCCGCATTCTGTTGTAGTGAACAAGGATCTGCGGCGGAAGATTGACGGCGTTTCGACGGCGAAGGAGAAGGTGATAAGAATCATGGCCGATCACGTCGAAGCCCTGCCTCCACCTCCAATTAATGCAGAAAAGAAGGCGCAGATGTACAAGTCAATTCGACCATATGTGCCGGAAGAGTTCCAGAGTGACCCTTTGTACGCGAAGCCGAACGAGCAGGAAGGAGCTACAGCGAAGTCGACGAAGCAAACCCGCTTAGCGCATCGTACTGCAATGGCAGCGGAAGTAAAGAGAAACCAAGATAAATGCGGGTTGGCTGATGACATCTAAGAATAAGAACTATCTAGCAATCAGCCGGAGAAGACGCCACAAAAGAAGAGAGCAGCTCCAAGCAAAGGGAAAGCGCCACAAAAGAAGAGAGCAGCTAAAAGCACGGAGCCCACTGCATCGAGCAAGAAACGCAAGACTCCGGCGCCTGGAAACGGTGAGATGTAGTCGTCCAAGCGAAGTCCATCAATTTGGTTACCTTTGACCACTGGCTGAGGAAACACAATGTTATTTAGTGACAGTAATCAATTTTTTGGAAAATATTCAAAAATATACCCCTGGAATTTGAAGTGGCCTGAGAAAAATCTATTTTCCGACATGTTACAGTCCGTTTTAGTCAATTCTGAGACCACGAGCGGATTCCTCGCGTAATTTTACCCCTGAACATCCAAAAATACTTTTGAGTTCTCTAGCCGAAAATGGAGATAATTGTTTTCACGACCTCGATCTCAGCTCCATCTCCACCAAATTAACAAACGATAGCTAAGACGGCCCTCTATCGCGTGATGTGCTTAATCGGTATTCCATGTCGTACTTTGGTTGATAAGCAATATTTGGTTCGCCGTTGTCTCATATTTATTTTTCCAATTGGTGAAGGGAATTGGAACTTCCAATTCCCTGTTTCCCAAATTTACAGTCGCCCACCCACAAACTTTACCTTTTCAACTTATGTTTTAAAAAAATGTTAAGAAAATAAAAAGCGCGGGCAAGGCCAAGTTCAAAATTCGCGCAAATCTCGAGCCTCAACTTCCTTCGAGGCGGAATGGCGGACAGTCGGCGCCTGGCGCTGGACAAGTGGCGCGCGGAGAAGCAGCGCAAGACGCAGAAGGCCGCCAGCAACTCGCACCTCGCTCGGCGCGTCGCCACCCACCGGTACAGAGAGAGGCTCTTGAAGCAGACGGACGTGTCCATTTGCATTCTAATGTTTCTCCTTCTGCTAGGCCGGCCCCGCTCAAGACGCCTGCAGTCCGCGTTCAGCGCAAATCCGAGCCGCCATCGACGCCAATTGCATCGCGTCGCGTGTCCCACGAGCCCGTGTCGTCGCTCGTGTCAATCCGAGAGCTGGGGGCGTCCCAGGAGCAGGAATTTTACGCTACCGTCAAGACGCCGGCGTCCAAGACGGAGAGCAGCAATGCAAACACAACTGGAGACTCTGAGGACGACGTTCTGACGGCCAAGCAGCGCAGAAAGCGGCGCAGGAGCTACATTTCCCCGGGCTCGAACGTCCCGTCCTTCGCTGGCGGGGCACAGCGAGTGCTGACGCCCACGCGGCTGCTACAGCAGGAGAGTGATGATGGAGGGATGGACGGCGATCTAGACGCCGCGACCCCGGAGATTGTGGCGGGTCCGAGACGTGTCAGTGTGCTGGCGACGAGACGGGAACGGGAAAGTGACACAGAGCGGCAAACGATGAAAGAGCGTGAAAGCTTGAGGAAGACAGTTTCTTTAGGGAATGCTGGCGTAGCTCTCCGCGTTCCCAGTACGTCGGTGCGGGAAGAAAGCAGTGCAAACAGCGATGTAAGTGAGGAGCAGGTGAAGACGGAGACAGAGACAAACGAGGTGAATCCAGTAGAGGACGCCAAGGGGAGCTAAAGCAGCCTCTGCCTGTGCGAGTATTCTCGCCGAGTAGTGGCGAGGATGCGAAGCCTACAGTGACGAGCCCGCAACTCGAGAAAGAGCTGATTTTTTCGGAAGGGGTTCGTGTCGACTCTGTAGAGCAGGCAGCAACCGCCGTTGACATCAAGGCCACACGAAAGAGCATTTCCAACCGCAGGTCACTCGACGACTCGAAGGTTGAGCAGTTGCTAAGTGAGCGATTGCAAGGAAACCCGAAATGGGGAATGGACGATTTTGCGGTGACGAAGAGCTTGGGTCAAGGCAAGTTCGGGAATGTCTATTTAGCGAAAGAGAAGTGCTCGAATGCCACAGTCGCGCTCAAGGTATGTGATGACCTGGGTATGGTGTGTTGCCAACTTTTACTGATGAATGCCGTGACAGGTTTTATTCAAGGCGCCTTTGACACGTGACGGCGGCTTTAGTAATTTAAAGCGGAGGTCGAGATCCAAGTGCGGCTACACCACCCGAATGTTCTGAGCATGTATGGCTACTTCTACGACGACTCGTGCGTGTATCTAGTACTTGAATATGCACCTTACGGGGAGCTCTACAAAGAGCTGGCAAGAGAAAAGTTCTTCGCCGACGAAGTTGCTACGCTCTACGTGGTCCAGGTTGTCGAAGCGCTGAAATACTGCCACAGCTGCCACGTGATTCACCGAGATATCAAGGTAAGCTTTGTCAGTTTTTCTGAGAATTTTTTCACAATGAACTATTGTGGGGAACTAATCGCTTTTCCGTCGTGCAGCCTGAAAATTTGCTGCTAGGATACAACCAGACCATCAAGCTTGCAGATTTCGGTTGGTCAGTTCACGCAATGAAGCCGTACAACATACGCAGGACCTTTTGCGGTACTCCGGATTACCTGAGTCCCGAAATGATTCTGGGGAACCTTACGACTTTCGGACAGACTTGTGGAGTCTGGGTGTCCTCACGTATGAGCTACTAATTGGCTCGACGCCGTTCTACTGCGAGAACAAAATGGACATGTACAAGAGGATTCAGGCGGCTGACTACCAATTTCCACCAAACCCGCCTATTTCAGAAACAGCTAAAAGTTTTATCGCTGGGCTGCTCAAGCAGAATCCTGAAGACCGAATGAGCTTAGAAGACGCAGCTATCCATCCGTGGATTCTGAATGGGCAATCGAACTAAATTAACAAAGCCAATGCAAGGTGCCAAAGTTACCTTTACTTGATCAGATTAGTCGATATTTTCCGTTGGAATTTACAACCAAGGCGTCAAATTGCAGCTGTAAACACGACAACAGTCAGGAAAAGATCGATCGGCCATCACCAATAACAACAGCTTACATTCGTAAGGATCTCCGTGATTTGGTCGGCAGGAAGAGAGGGAAAACTAAACCGAAGGTCAGCAATGGAGCACCCAATTTCACGTTTCGCCTCCAATTGGCGACAAACCAGATCTATTCAAGAAACAAGCACAAACATTAGACGGTCAAACCTCAACTACAAGTTGGTAAGCAACTTACTGCTCCATTCTTCCTGCGACTTCGGAGCAGACGAAGCAGCAGCAGCCACAGCTAGCTCAAACACGACAAGTCCATATTGCGCTTCCTCCTCTACGCTAAAGAACTGTCGACAATGACGCTCCGCCGCAGCCGACGAATTGAAAGCTCCTGCGCCAACAAACGAGGGCTGTGGAATCAGCGCGTTTACATTTTCAGCTTCAAGAATGGAGTGGAGCCTTGAGTATTTGCGGACCGCTGCCACAGTGGTCAATGTTTTGCCGTTGATCGTGATCCGGTCATTCACGTGAATGATAGAGTAAGGGGCGACGTTTAATCTGCATCAACAACCAGCTCAAAAGTTATCACACTTGTTAAAGTCTGTCACGAAATAAGTTGCGTACCGAATCTCGAGCGACTTCGCTCCTTGCTCAACCAGCGCATGGTCTCGCTCTGGAAGAGCGAACTGGTAATCTGCAGGAGGTATCCCGGTTTCCAAGGCAAAATCACCGACGCTTTGCTGCTCCCAGGGTTTCTCAATAAGAGAGCTACCAGCCCCAGACTGATGGCTCTGAACAACATGATTATTGGCCGAGCTTTCCGCTGCATTCCGGCCTGCGTTGTCAGCATCGACCGGCGGAAACTCGAGTAGCTCAAGTGCAGGGGACGAGGAGGAGCATGCAACGGAATAGTCGTTTTTGTACCTTTACCCCATGGCATATAAGCGCAAGTAAGCATCGTTACTCGAAACAATCACAAGAGCAACTAGGACTTACAGATGCATAACCTCGAGCATTCTCAGAGTCTCCATGTTTCGATCCTGCACCTCATGAACACTTTACATTTCGTCAGCAGTTTTTTCAACTCGACGGTACTTCAAGCAATTTCCACTGAATAACTTACTGAGTTGCATTCATCCAGCGTCGGCTACGCGTCATATCGGAGGATGGCCACGGCTCCTCTACGCCTCCCACGCACTCCACCTGTAGCCACAAAACATATTAGCCGGACTATTTCCCAGCATCCCGATCACAAAAATGGCATTCACCAATGCCCCCAGCTGAATTTCCTGTTGGTCGCCACCTTTCACGTTCGGCATCACCTTCACGTCCAGCAGTCCCGTGCCGTCATCTGCATCATTTCTAGTTTTAGTATTATTTGAAGCAAAATTTGTATCATAATGTATTATTGTCCGGACCAAGTTTGAGCTGCGCATTATTCCTCTTCACGCACACGCCCATCACCTGAGCGCGGCTGAAACTCGCACGGGCCACTCGGTAGCTTCGGGTCTGTGCATCGAACGTCACCGCCGAGCTCTGGAGCTGCGCAATACACAGCCGCAGCGCACAATGCGTCTCCATTAATACGGAAATAAATTACTTGCACTAAGTTTACAATCCTACTGTAGTATCTGATTCCGAGATCTGAGTCCAAAAGTAGCCATCAAAGACCCTCACTTTGGAATCTTCGAATGGTTTTGCGCGTGGGTGTGATTGGTGGTGGTGCCGCTGGGATTGCAGCCGCCAAGTGTCTGAGAGACGAGGGTCACTCGGTAATTGTATTGGAGAGGAGCTCCAGTGTGGGGGGCGTGTGGAAGTACGACGACGATATCACAGCTGACAGCTGCACGTACCAGGTCAACTTCAACGTGAATGGGCAATATTAGAGACTGTAGTTTACTAATGTGTTATTGTAATTATTGTAATATTTGTAGTCGCTGCACACAAATCTGCCGACTGCGGTGATGCAGTTCAAGGATTTCCCTTTTCCCGAGGACGTGCCGAGTTACCCGTCGCACACGGAGGTGCTCAAGTATCTCCGAAGTTACGCCGAGCATTTCAAGGTCAGCGGGGTGATCCGTCTCAATTCAGTTGTGACCAAAGTGCAAAAGAGTGGGGGTGAGGTGTGGAGAATTTGCGTGTCGTCGACTGAACGAGGAGAATATGACGAGGAAGTGGACAGGGTGGTGGTCTGTAACGGCCACTTCTCGGAGCCATTTTACGCTGCAGTAAAGGGGATCGAGAACTTCAAAGGCACAAAAGTACACTCGAAATCGTACAGATCTCCTGAAAGATATGCTGGCCAGGTAAATTTTGAGTTGGGGATAATGGTGCCTGATTTAAAAGGACTAACTTGATATTGTTGTTTTTGTAAGACGGTCCTAATTATTGGACGTGGGCCATCCGGTGAGGAGATTTCAAAAGAACTTGCAGCAAATGGTGCCGCAAATGTCATTGTTTCGTCGCAGTCATTTGTGGCTAAAATTGATTCTGCCAAGTCTAATAACCAGGCTGGCGTGGATCATGTCGAACCCGATGGCACCGTGGTCCTCACCGATGGGACGCGTCTGGCTCCAGGAAGTGCTGGATCGACACCAACACAAAAGGGATGGACGCCAGTGATACGCGGGTACTGAAACCAGAAATCGCTTGTATGGATGAAGCTGGAGGTGTTCATTTTACTGACGATTCCAGCATCGCTTCGCCTGACGTGATAGTTTACTGTACGGGGTATACATATTCTGTGACCAACTTCTTGCCATCAGACCTGTTATTCCCCAAGGCAGAACTTGACCTTAAACGTGTTGGCCTCGAACATGATTTAGCCGTGGAGGTGGACACTGCTGCTGCCGTTGGCTCCGCTGTCGCACCCATCTACAAGCAAGTATTTTCGATAGAAGATCCAACAATTGCGTTCATTGGACTGCCATTCGACACGGCAACGTTTCAATGTTTCGAGCTTCAATCCATTTGGATATCGCGTATCTTCAGTGGCCACATTATGCTGCCATCTAAGCCAGAAATGTATACTGCTTTTTGCGAAGAAATTCGCCAGACGAAGCTTCCTGTTCGGAAGAACATTCACAGTCTAGGGCTTAAGCATTTCCCGTACTTCACGTAAGTCCCTGATGCCTTTTGTTCGTAAAAGAAATAACTAAGCAAATTGTTTTTTTATTTACTAGGGAGCTGTGGACGCTGGCAAAGTGCCCGATCGATTTGGTGGCTCTTGCTCTCTTTGGTGACGCTGCGTTCTTACTTCTCAACTTTGAGAATTTCCGCTCAGCGACATACACGCACGATGCCAGGACTGGGCAGTGGACTCGTCGCTTTACACCAAAAGGAAGTTTGACCGAAGAGGTGAAGATATTCTAGCACTGGAGCCAGGGAAACCTATGTCAGCGGCATAGAATTCCATTTTGCATTCGTAATTGCAAGAGAATCAACAATTTGCGTGCAACTCGTGAAGTTATCGAAGATTAATAAATTCAGTTATAGTGTCTTAGCCCCAACTTACATGTCGGGCTCAAGCGTGAAGTTAGATTCAGGTCCACCTCGACCATCGATACCCCAGCCCGCCACGCCAGCCACAGTAACAAAGTATGTCATATTCGACTGCAGATTCGAAATGGTTGTCGAGGTGCCCAATCCACGATAGACTTCCACGCGGTTCAGACGAAGTGAGTACGCTTGAACAGACTCCAGTGGTTCCCACACAACAGTCACCGCTGACGAAGTCAGATTGGTTGCGTTTGGCGGATTCTCTGGAACTGCAATCGTCATGTACGTGGCTTTCATCGGGTAAACATTAGTTGGAATCGTCAAGGATAACAGCGGTAAAATGTAGTTACGTACGAATAGTGTCGAGGTAGGAGTACCAACCCCATCTAGTGTAGCCCTGTATGAACATGCCCAGGCCGGCTGACTGGGAGATTGCTGCGGCCGGAGTTGGGAAGGCGGTGATAGGAATGACGAGCGCTCCCAGCATAGTATGGTGAAGGTGGAACGTTGTCGACGGAAAAGATCCCCACGAGACGAGCACCGTAGTGATGAATACCACGTACACCAGCATGTGCCTTTTCCACTTCCCGCTACGATACAGACTTCTGAAGAGCGAAAATACTAAAATGGCCGCTCCAACGCCGAGGAGGGTATACACAACGTATGTGCCTGCGTTTACATCTACCTCCTCGTATCCGCCAAGATCGATATTAAGCCATGGGACGTATTGGATGAAGTTCAAATTGATCATGGCCTGGAATGGCAGCACGTAGCACAATATCCACATCACAGCTCGTCGCTTCCACGACAACAACTTCCATCCCCGGAATGTGCTGATTGCAGCCAGTCGGTAAGCCACACTGCTTGCTGCCAGTAGAATCATCACTTCAGCATACGAATGGATTGTGATGCCGGCATAATTCTGGCTTTCGGGCTGGCCAATTAGCCTTGTGTAGAAGAACCCCCAAGCTACGAGCAAGTAAAACATGGCAGCAGCATTTACGCGCGGAAGCAAACCAAAACCCGCCGTGGAAACTACCCCCACCGCAAGAATCCACCACGACAGATCAGTGCAGTAGATGCTGGATGACTCTTTGAACTCGATCGTCTTGGGGAACCAAGACAGGAATTCCTTGGTTGTGACTCCATTGGCCGTGGATGAGTAAAACGCAGTGGCAGGACCTGAAAAAGCCACGACAATGATAAGAAAATAATTATTGCGATGATTCATACTTCGAATTAGACGGCAACCTACCTGCAAAACGATAAAAGCACAGCCACCGTTCGAGGAAACAACGCCGGCATGAGCAGCAGCGCGGCAGATCCTAGAATCGGCTCTGCAACGAACGAAGTACCAATTAGTTTTCATTTTCGAGACAGCATAGTAATACATGGCATCATATGAGTCGAACCTGTAAGGGCTCGACCCAAAGACTGCCATCGAAGGTGATTGATCTACAGAACAGCACTTGAGTGAACTGTAATGGTGAAAATGAGTGAAGTTTACCTATAGTGCAGCGCGTTGGGCACCGAAATGCCGTCCACTCGGATTCAAAAGGTCGGCAATCCACACCCCACAATCCACACGACATGCCAAAACCCCAGGAGCGACACCCGAGGAAGTCGGGAGTACTGCCGTCATCCATGGAGGCGGCAAAGAAACTCAAGTAGACCAAAAGTATCAGCAGTGCCAGTGAAACTAGAAAATAAATCACGACGACCCCATGCGTCTTGACCCACGCTGTTGCTGCATTTTTCTTGGTGGCAGGCTTCACGGGTTTGATCTGCACGTTTTGCAGGCTGGCTCGGCTTTCCGAGTGCTGCGAGATATCCGATATGCGTTTATCTGAACGAGAAGCACGAAGACGAGAGCCTGATCGCCATTTGTCTTGGACGTCGGTCCACGGATGAATTTCCTGTGTCTGATTCATCGATGTACTCTGCACAAAGATAAATGAGCTCGAAGAGACTTGCGAAGGAGGACCGACATAAGAACAACCGTCCGTATAAAAAGAAAAGAATTTTCAAGGCAGGATCTCATAAGGAGGATTAATCTTGCAAACACTAGTTCAGCACAGCCTCCAGCAGCACCTGAGCAGCTTCCGCGGCTTCACGCACGTCCGGATCAGTTTCAGTCTCAGCGAGGGCTAGAGGACGGACGATCTCGAGAGTGCTTTCGGTTGTACTCGGATCGTTCAGTCGAGGGACGATCAGTCCAATAGTGCGCAGGGCACGGAATCGCAGGTTCGCTGTCTTGGACGTGCATTGCTCCACCACAGTCTCGGCCACGTTCCTTAACTTATCCATCTGCTGCAGCTCGGATGCAAGGAGCTCCACTGCCAGCAAACCGGTGAGTCGTCCATGAAACGTCGACTGAAGGCACACCGACACACGAGGCAAGCATTTTTCAGCAACCCACTTACTACCTAACGATTTCCCCAATGAAGGGAGTTTTTCGCACACCACTGCACGAACTTCGTGCACCGCATCGCTTAACAGCTCCAAACATGCATCAGCAAAATCACCAGGAAGTGCTGCGCCATCCTCACGCTCGGCCCATGCAGCCACACACTGAACAAATCTAACGCGCACTCGCCATTGTGCTGAGGTACGCAGAGCTTGAATAGCGGGGAAAATCATGGCAGTAACAGTATCCGCCGAGTTATCACAGTAGCGCGCCATTTCTTCCAGGAGCGACGCACGCACTATAGCATCTTGACTTTCGTCTAGAAACTGCGTGAAAATCGGAACCAGCTCGTCGTAATAGTTGCTGCCAATGAACTGCAACGAGTGGCCAACGGACTGCGCCAAAGACAGTCTTACAGCCACCGACACGTCGGTTGAAAGGGCATACGTTGCTGGAAGTACGCTACGGACAAACTTGACTTGCGCGGCAATCACCAGTTCCGAGTTTGCGCTAGATGACTCGTCATTACACTTGATGTCACTATCAGCACTGTCTTCTTGTGTAGCTGAATCGTTCGGTTTTAAGCCAGAAGTCTGCTCCACAGCGATATCTCGCAGAGCCTCACCCAGGAGAAAAGCACCTTCGGCACAAGCGCGTCGGACTTCTACTGTAGGATCGCCCACCATCGACACAAAATGATCAACAAACACATCAGTGTACTCGGCACCAAATGATCTGCAGAACGCAGGCAAAGTGCGAGCAGTTTCCAGCCGCACTTGCCATGAAGAGTCAGATGTGTACGTGTTCACCATCGGTACCATCTGACAGAACAGTAGATGCAAGGCCTGTTCGGTCTCTTCAGGAGACTTGCTCTCATCTTCAAGAAGGAGACGGCGCAAGGTGGTGGCTAGCGTGATACAGCCTTTCACTGCAAAAATACGAACAATGTCATGGCTGTCTGCCGTCGACTTCTCTAGAAGTTGAACCGTCCACGTTGCCACAGCTGATCCACCTGCTCCTGCCAAGTCTCCGATCACAGAAGTTACGGCACGACGCACAAGTGGGTTGTCATCGTTGCACATGCGATCAAGCATACCACGGAGCTGGACGCGTCCATCACCATTAACATGCGGATACACCATAGAAAGAAGCGCCACTGGAACAATTCTTGCTGTCGGGCTTGAGCTGATACTGAGTCGGGCAAACATTGGCACGAGCAACTTGTCTACATCATCATCGGCCAAGGACACAACCAGCATCTTCAGTGCATTTACCATGACGTCCCATGTGGCATGATTCTCGATAATTGACAAACTCTCAAGTACGTGGAGCACCACCGCCAGTAACAATTCGTAACGATGGCGTCGCGTAACGCGGCCTCCATCGATTAACTTTGGCTCCTTTGCATCAACAAATTGGTGCATCTGCGCTGTGCGCACGGCGAGCCACCCAAGAAACTGGATTGTGCGGATAACAGTGCTTTCACCCTTATCGTCATAGTCGTGAATAGAAGCAAATAGGTTAAGCAAAAATCGGCGCTCGGCGCACATTTCGCCAGAACGCTCCTCCTCCATCGTGTCGATATCTTCTAAAAGGGCAGCATCCCAAGCTTCGTTCGCCGGTAATAACCTTTCCAAAGGATTCGGATACTGCGGATCCATCGTTGGTGGATGAAATTCCTCAGTGCTGAGGTACTGGAAGAGGGCCTTGGCTACAAGCATCGGGAAGGCCAACACGCCCTGGTGAATTTTCATCTGAAACACGCGGAAAGACATTCGATCCTGTTCCGGGATTGGGCGCTCTGTCTTCTGTTGACGAATGTTCATTGACAATTGTCTTCGAAGTACCTTGTAATCGTCAGGAGGAACAATCACGAGCTCCAGATTCAGCGGCCGTGTTGCCGTTTCAATCAATCGCAAGGTTTCCTTGTGAGTTAAGTTCGTTACTCGCTCGCCATTAAGTCCAACAAGCCAGCTCGAGCGCTTAACATTTGCGCGTTCAGCAGCTCCTCCAGATTTAATGTCCACAACAATCGTTCGTTCCAGAATGTTCTCCACTGTCAGTCCAAGCGGCCCCGCAGGAATAGAAGCTGCGTAGCGTTCATTGGCGCCCATAACATCCGAATTCGGATGCTCCGGATCCCAATCAAAGCCGACAATGCCGCGGAAGTCGCTAATAATGCGATCCTCGGTCAAAAATGTGTTCACCGCGCGGTCCAAACTAAATTCTGAGTTCACGAGCAAATCCACCAGTACCTTGAATTCAACTGTCGAAGGCCCCGCGACGGCATCTTGCATGGACTCCACAGCTTGACTTAACACCTGAAGACCGTATTTTGGCTCAACGCGCCCCTGAACAGCCGTCTCACCATCCGCCGAAGTCATAACGACATCCCCATCGCTGTCTCGAAATGGGGATTTAGTAACAGAAGACATACCGTTGGGTTTTGTTGCAGCCTGCGGAGGGATATGGGGTCTGCCGCACGACGAAAGCGAAGTGCCGATGGTACGAGAACGCGCTATAAAAATAAACAACAGCACACAATTACGTTACGGATAATCACAATGCACAGCAGAAAAGAACCACCACAAACTCCATCTTACCTCTTTGGACAATTGCTGTACTACAGCAGCGCAATTCTCTTCGTTCAGCACCGTTTCACGGAACGAAAGCAGCACGTCCGATTTCTGGATGCCAGCAAGAGCCGCCGGTCCTCCAGGCTGCACTTGCTGTACCACCGCGCGCCCAAACACATTGCCAATCTGCCAGCGGAAGTTCCCGCTCGACATCACCACTTCGTACGTTCCCGGTCCATCCAGCGACTCGCCTTCAGTCTCTGAAATAGCCTTCTCTTCAGCCAATGTCGACGTGTCTTTTGCAGCAGGCGACGACAGCGGCGTCAGCTGATGCGACGCGATCGCCGTCAGCACCGACGGCGTTTGCGGTAAAGCTGCAGAGGACTGGGACGGTTTCTGAGGTTTGGCCACCGTTAAAGGCAGAGAAACCGTCCTAGAGACCGCAGAAGCCGACGGCGGCGGCTCCTCGCCGCTGCTGCTCTTGGGCAGCGGCGTGTTGGCGGCCGTAGCTACGTCATCTTCTTCGTCGTCGCTTTCCTCCCCCACTTCTGCTCCGTTCTCCGAGAAGAAAATCTCCACCGCCTTCTGCAGGTCGTTCCTGGTGCGTCTCAAGAGGCTGCGGATGACGTGGCGCTCCACTTGGCCGCCCAAGAGGCCGCTGAGCTCCTCCGCCGTGGGCGTCCACTCGTCCTCCTCCATGTCCAGCGCTTGGCGCGGCAGCTGGGGCGTCTCGGCCCACTCGTCGTCCTCGTCCGAGCCTTCCACGTCGTTCACCTTGAGCGCTGCGCCTGCCGACTGGAAGTACAAATCCACCGCCTTGTTGGGGTCGTTCTCGGCCTGCTGCAGCAGCGCCAGGATGCGCTCGCGCGAGACGTCGCTGGGCCCGATGATGGCGCGAATGACCTCCACCAGCGCGTCCTGCTTGGCCTCCATACTGGACTGGGAGTGAGCAGAGAGAGAGAGACAGACGACGTCCGATCCCGGGATGGAAGGAAGCAAGGGAGTCCCGATCACTTTTAGCCGTTTTCTTTGTTTTTGAAGGGGGAATCACCGTTCACATAATAAAGTGTGGACCACATGACATCCAGGATATTACACTTCTGACCACACTGCCTACTAAAGTGTGGCCCACATGTTGCGAGGATATTTACGGTTCTCACCGCATTAAGTGTGGGCCACATGCTGCGAGGATATTACGATTCTGACCACGATCCGCACTTTTGACAGAACGAGATGGCGGGAAGCTTGGTGACGGTGTTGGTGAGCCTGCTGCGGCAGTAGGAGCGGGTGGAAGCTTTGACTAACGACGTATGTGTGTGTACTGACAGGGAGAGGAGCTGCGGGCCAAGGTGCAGAGCGCCAGGATCCTCGTGGTGGGCGCCGGCGGCATCGGCTGCGAGCTGCTCAAGAACCTCGTGCTCAGCGGCTTCGTGGACATCCACCTCATCGACCTGGACACCATCGACGTGTCGAACCTGAACCGCCAGTTCTTGTTCCGCTCGCAGCACGTAGGGCAGCCCAAGGCGCTCGTGGCGCGCGAGATCGCCATGAGCTTCAACCCGAACGCCAAGGTCACGGCCCACCACGGCAACATCAAGAGCAGCCAGTTCGGACTCGAGTACTTCGAGCAGTTCGCACTGGTGCTCAACGCTCTGGACAATGTGGACGCTCGTAAACACGTGAACCGGCTCTGTCTCGCGACCAATAGACCGCTCATTGAGAGCGGCACCACGGGCTACCTGGGCCAGGTCACGGTCATCAAGAAAGGAGAGACCGCGTGCTACGAGTGCACCCCGAAGGTGACCCAGAAACAGTACCCGATCTGTACCATCCGCAGCACCCCGAGAAAATGGTGCATTGCATTGTGTGGGCCAAAGAGTGCTACAAGCTGCTCTTCGGCAAGACGGAGGACTCCATGCTGTGGGAAGACCCGAGCAACGAGGACAAATCAGCGTTCATGGAGTATGTCACTCGCTCGCCGGACATGACTTACGACGATGAGTCCAAGCTGCAAGAGTACGCTTGCAACATCTTCCGCGGGCTTTTCGATTTCGAGATCAAAAAGAGACTTGAGATGAAGACATACAAGACGGCTGCCAAGCGACCGCAACCCTTGGTGCTAGAGGAAATTGTTGGTGCGAACATCGTGCAGGCAATTAATCTGAATGGTGCGGCAGCTAAACAGCAGGCAGGCAACGGAAAGGTCTGGAATGACCGCGACGTCTGGGGCGTCTCAGAATGTGTGACGCGCTTTGTCTCGTGCATTGTCCGCATCTTGAGTAGCGAACAGGCTCGTGC
Organism: Phytophthora syringae; assembly: GCA_012656105.1. Taxonomy (NCBI): domain Eukaryota; phylum Oomycota; class Peronosporomycetes; order Peronosporales; family Peronosporaceae; genus Phytophthora; species Phytophthora syringae. The sequence goes on along the minus strand of JAAKBD010000390.1, from coordinate 396,795 downwards.
CAACTTGGGCAGTTATGAGTTCGACAAGGACGATGCGACTGCGATGGAGTTCGTCACTGCGGCTGCCAACTTGCGCGCGTCCGTGTTCTCGATTTCGATGGAGTCGCTGTACAGCTGCAAGGGCATTGCTGGCAACATTATCCCAGCTATTGCCACCACGAACGCCATTGTGGCGGGCTTGCAGGTGTTGGAGGCCTTCCGCATCCTCCAGGCAGCAAAACCAGTCGGAGAAGCGTGCAAGTACACGGACTGCAACCGGTCGTGGAACGCGCGTGGCGAGCTGCTTCAACCTGCTGCGCTGGAGAAGCCCAACCCGCAGTGCTTTGTGTGCTCGAAGCACACGGTGGAGTTGGCCGTGGACACAAACCGCATGCTGCTGCGCGAGTTGGTGGAGCAGGTTCTGAAGAAGAAGCTGGGTGTGAACGAGCCCACGATCTCGTTGGGCGCCAACACGATCTACGAAGAAGGCGAGGACGCTGAGATGAGTCTGGCAGTCAACCTGGAGAAGAAGCTCGTGGACCTTCCCGGCAAGGGCATCCGCCACGAGACCACAGTGTCCGTCGAGGATTTCTCGCAGGATTTCCGCTGCAACATCCGCGTGCTGCACCGCGACGAAAAAGAGTTCAGCGAGGAGGCGTCGGAGCTGTTCGCGCTGGGTGGCGACATCGCTGAGCTGGCTGCGGACCTCAAGAAGGAAGAGGCCAAGCAAGCGGCGCTCAAGTTGGCGACCGCCTCCGCTGAAGCCGAAGACGACGACGACGAGAGTTGCGAGATGGTGGAGCCCGTGGCTGCTCCAGTGCACAAGCGTAACAGAGACGACCAAGTTGCTGCTGACGGTCCGACCTCCAAGAAGGCAAAGTCGGACGTGGTGGATCTGCTCTAGATTCGTACTTAGTACAGACACGAAGGAATGAATGTCGCCGATCACTTGGTCTTTGTATGCTTTTCTATCCATCCCCCTTCACTCTCGATCCCGAAAAGAGACCGCGCCCGAGCACGAAGAGGCCGCGTCCGAGAAGCCCTCGCAGCGAGCACCGGCGGCCACTTGGAGCTGTGCAAGAGCCGGAGACGAAGAGCGCGTCGTGCGCACGTTCGAATGGAAGTTTCGCCGGCCATGGGCGACGCGCAGAGCCGGAGAGACGCGTCCAGTCCGTCGAGGCCTCCACCGGAGACTTTGGAGGCCTCAGAGCGGCAGAAACACGAGCAGAAGGTGCAAAACCACGTGGCAGACGACGCGTACGTGGTAGTGGACGCGTGCAGCGACGTCAGTCCAGACTCGGAACGAGTTCAGGTGGAGATTGAAGCTGTTCAGGGGTCAAAAGAGAAGGGGGAAGGAAGTGTGGAGCTTCTGAAGGAGAAGGACGTACTTAGTGGAGAAAAAGAGATGCAGACGGAGAGATTGCAAGCTGCTGATGGAGAAACGGAGAAAGATTCGGGAGAAGAGAAACGCCAAGTTCAGGAAGAGACAAGTGGCCGGCTGGCAACCGCTGGCGAACGTGTTGAATGGGAGAAGAAGAAACTGCAAGTGAACACTGAGGAAGCATCGTCCAAGAACGGAGAAATGGAGTTTGTATCCGTGCGTGTGCCTTCTCCAGCAGTTCATATTGCGGGTGGTGAGATGGTGTTTCCCGAGGACGAGGTGCCCATGGAGCTGTGTCCTTTTTCAAGCGATGGTAGTGTTGAGGACCCGCCGTTGGAGCAGCTAAAAGCTCGCAGGTCGAAGGACACGGACAGAACTTCGCGAGAAGCTGTTCCAGCTGCACCCACTACACCTACTGCAGAGCCTACTGCCCCAGTAGACACTGCTCCGACAACGCCTGCATCTGTGACGGCGGAGGATTCGGTCACACACAGTGAAGTGGGTCGTCGACGCAAGCGCAGGAAGAAGTCGAGCAACGCAGCTTCACGCAAGCGCGAGGCAGCCAAAACTGACAAGGAGCAGAGCAGCGTACCGGCATCACCTGCTTTAGAAGAGAAACTCAGTATCGCTGTGAACGGACATCCCGCTCAAAACGGGGTGGCCATCGACTCGGACAGAAGCACACCGCCGTCGCCGGTATATCCCGATGCTGATGCTTCGCATCTCTACCCGTCAGCACCTGAAGGTGCGCCATGGCAATGGAAGACTGTTGAGCCGTACTTTGACCCCTTAGCACAAAGCGATCTGGACAACCTTATGCGATGGAGGAAAGAGAATGCCAATTTCATTGCTGCAAACAAGACGACATGGCGCGGTATGGCAAGTGTAGAAGCCAAGCGTGCGGTGCTGGAAGCTATGGTACAAGATGCCTCGGATGCGACTACGGATCATGTGGAATGTCCAATTCGTCGTGGACGTAGTTACCGCGACGTATGGGAGGAAAAAGATTTTCTTGCGCATGAAAAACGTAATAGCTCAGCTGGAGAGAGTCAGGCTAAAAGTCAAGCGCTGAAGATGAAGAAGAAGCGAAAGACTACTGTTGATGCGGACGGATCCTTGCTGGTATCTCATCGGGACTTGGTGTATGGATTCGACGACGATCTATTCCAGGACTTTAGAGGCCGCTTGAAGACCGAGTGAAGGCGTGTCGATCGAAATCAACAGCACCTACGCCAAATCCGCCTCTTGCGAAACGCCAGCAAGTCACAACTGTAAAAATGGTTGAGAATGTGGATCCGGCTGTACACGAAGTTGTATTTAATGAGCAAGTCCTGCCAAGTTTCCCAATTTGTCAGTTGCACCCGGCGTCCCTGGGACTCTGGAAGCTGCGCAAGAATCAGGAGCCCGACTTTGCTGTTGTGCACCCAGCATCAGTGAATCGCGTTCAGGCTCCAACTCGCTGTAACGAAGAAATGACACGACACCATCAGCAACAATATGAACTCCAACTGCAGCAGACAGATGAACTTGCCGACCCAAGTGATGGAGATGACGAAGGTACTGGTGACAGCACTCATGAACGACTACGACCCACGATTTCCAACAGCGACGTCACGGGGTTTTGCCATCCTTTGGGGATTGTTTAGAAGAGGATGAGATTTCTCAGGTGCTAGCTGCGTCAGTTAGCAAGCTGGTCCCACTTTCCATGCTAAACTGGCGGAGGGCTCAACTTGTGTATGAAAGAGCAGCTTGCAGTATCCAATGTGCACCGATTTTAGAGGGCGAGGCGCTGCAGCTCGAGAACTTGAAGACGTGTTTTTAGAGCTGTGTCCTCCGGGCGACGTTTGTGTGGAGCCCGCTAACCTTCCTAGCGTCGTTCCAACTCGTCGTCCCCGGCCAACCCAGATCAGCAGTGTTCCATACGACATGATAGCATACAGCGTACGCCGCGATATTGCTGACAACTGCTCGCTCGCTGTTGCCGCATCTGCGGAATTTGCGTTGGCCTTCACGTCGGGGACGTGGTGGATGTACTGGATCGAAATGGTTGCTGGAACTATGGAGAAGTTGTAGAAACTTACTCGGAAAGCGCTGCAGATATCGCCAAGTTTTTATTGCTGCGTTTTTCGCTGTGGTCGGAGGACACCGTTGAATGGATTGCAGCCAGTGAGGGACGCTTGCTGCCCCGTGGCGTGGCTGATGGTTCACGACCGTGCTCAGTTGGTCCAACTCGCTCGCATCGCGTTCGTGTGCGATACAACCAAAGCCTTGCGAGGGAGTTAGAGCGGTCGTTCCCTCAACGCCAAGCCAAGCAAGTTACAGCTGCGTCTCAAATCCTGGCACATCGACAGCGAGGTGGTGTAATTCGATCTTCGAACGAGCAGCAGAAGACACCACAGAAGCGCAAACGAAAACGACCAGCCAAATCCACAGCTGTGTCTTCAATCTCTTAGCGTAGAACATGATGAGGGCCTTATAAGCTTCGTATGTGACGCAGATCCCAATCAAGTCAATCAAGTATCTCGCTGTGCAGTCGTCGACAAAATCGGGTACCAAGAAGCAAGTGAGAACCAATCGATGAAGGTCAGTGCGAGTAAATGCACATCTAAATTAGCCCCTGTGTTTTGCATATTTTTAGTGGTACGTTTTGTGGGAGTCAAGTCGAGGGAGATGTGATTAGATCAAGTGGGCTGCGCAGCTGAAGACATGCCGACTCCTTTGCAGCGCAACAACTTTCGCTGTCCTCCTGATGGTCTGAAATCACCGCAGATCAAGGCGTCAATGTCGGCAGGTTTCGCTGCCATGGGAGGTACTGAAAGTCCGGGAAAGTACCATACGGAGTTTCCTGCTCGACAGCGCAAGCGTCTTCAGGTTGGGACGACGAATTTGGCGAAATGCAGTTCCGTTGTGGAGGTTGGTGCTTTGCCCAGTCCTGGATCGACTGGGCTCCATACGTCTGTTACTTCCGGTCGCATTGGGGAAACAAACGTTGCTGCGATGAAAACTTCTCTTGAATCTCCACAGCGTCGAAACCAAGTCTTTCAATCGCCTGGCAAAGGGAACCCCTCGTTCTGCGCACAGAAGTTCGGCGATTGAGTGCTTTAAGTCCAAGGAGCTTCGACGAGCATGGAGATATTAGCAAGACACCGCAACAAAAGCAAGAAACAAACAGTACAACCATACAAGAGACAGCGGAACTTCCAGACTTTCGAGTTGGGGGCAGTAGCAACAATGCTCGTGAAGCTACACCCGCTGGAAGTCAGAGTCCTGCCGTGTACAACAAGAACAAGAGCTCTACGACTGGCAAGGAGAAGATATCGCTCGCGCACAATCGAGCAAAACTTTACGGTGTTTTCATGGAGAAATACGGCTCGATGCGTGCTGTATTCCGAGCATTCGACAATGATGGCAACGGCATGATTTCGGCACAACGTTTTCAAGATATGGTTGAGGCTGCTGAAGTGGATCTATCTCCCGGTGAAACATGTGCACTATACAGAACTGCAGACGTCAACGGCGACAACACCATGGAATTCAACGAGTTTGTACAGATGTTCTCACCCAGTATTGCACCCGCTGACGCTGGTATTAGCGCCTATAGCCCCATGAGAGATCCTTCTGGGCCAACGCGCGACCCGAGTTCTTCGGTTGCAATCAAATACCGGACCCCATTAGAGCTTTCTCCTCGCTCCAGAAGACGGATGAAACAGCTACGGAAGCAAGTGACCGATGAGCTCAGTAAAAGCACGGCATTGCAATTGGCGTGCGCGGTGGCAAACCTGAACAGCTACTCGCATATGCCTTCAAAAATGTGGATTTGGACAACGACGGCATTCTTTCGTATAGCGAAGTGGAGCACGCCTTGGGACGTGGTTATCTCAATCTGGAAGATGCTGTACCAGCAGGTGAAATGCGGGAAATGCTGCAGCTCATGGACCGAAACGGAGATGAACAGATCAGTCTGCGGGAGTTTGTCCACTACTTTTCTGTTGGGGAGCGCGATGTGCCTACGGATTTCATTGATAATGCGCGCAAGAAGGAGCTGCTAGCCTTGCACGCAAAACGAACAGTGGGGTTGACGCCACGTGATGTTGTGGACCCGTTATTTGCTGAGCGAAAACCGGCTACTCTTCAGCAGGAAAAAGTAAAACCTCCGCTAGAGATTGCAAGTCCTGGTTGCCTTCCTGAACAGCTCAACAAGCGAACCGCTGCGATCGTCAACGCTGGTAAAGGAGCCGCTTATCAATCTGGTAAAACGATTGCACTATCACCGCCGGCTTCGTCGCTGAAACTCGAGATTAAAAGTCCGACATCATCGTGTGGTGTGGGGTCCTGTCGTGGCAGTTCTATCGCCAGTCTCGCCAGATCGCTTTTATCATCGACGCCACGAGCGCACGGACTGGAGTCGTGTGGGTGTTGGAGGTGATGGCATTCGTTCTGACACGGGAATGTATTTATCACCTCAGGAGCGATTTACCACAACAAGTCACGAGGCCTACAGTCCCTTACATCGAGCACCTCCATCTGCACTCACCATGATGCGATCAGGAAAACCCTCGACGACTACGGAGGAAGATGCGCGCCGTTTACGACGGACTGCGCGTTATGAGCAAACTCAAGTCTTGATGCAAGAGTTTGGGGATGCACATACTCAGGCTGAACGGCTGAAGGACTGGAAGTCCCGTGCTAATGTACGCAAAACCGCCGAGGAGCGATTCAAGTACCTCGATACTTTGCAAGACCGCGATCACAAGATAGCGTCACGCGAGGATCGGATGCCGCGGCGCCATGGAGGTGCCAGCTCCTTGAGAATGTGGGCAGGCAGCGCTGAGTCGCAATTTAACAACCACCAGAACCTAGGCTCGTAAGAATGAAGTCTGCTGATTTCAATGCACTGGACAAACATGGCAGCCACAGTGTGTGTAGATTTTCTTCCTGAATACAGGAACGACCCCGGTTGACTTTGGAGATCAACGGGTGACACTTATGCAAACTCCTGCATAAGTTCCGAGCCGTTCGCCTTGATGCGGCGGATCCACTTACCCGTTGCAGGGTCCTGCCGAAACTCAGCCGAGCGGTAGTTGTACGGGAAGTTCTGACGCAAAAAGCGCGCGTCTTCGTAAATCTCGTGGATCTCTTCACCAACCTCAGAGTTAGAGAGGGCAGCGAGTTCACTGGTTTGGCACATAAAACTATTAGTTGAGTGAGCAAACGCAGCTAGCACAGCGCACCACGTACGTGAAGTAGTCCTTCTGGCGAGCTCCCAACTGGTGCAACTTCCTCACACCTCCAGTACCGAGAGTGCGTAGGTAGGCGAAGAAGTCGCCGTACATCTCCTCTTTGGTGGCAGGAGGGTGGAACCGCCAAACACACGGGCGATCCATCGAGCTTGAAGCTGGAAGCAGAGGAATGGCAGGTTGCTGAATGGCAGTCCAATGAATGCAGCGGTGGGGTCTTCGATGGCAAACAATTGCTTGTACACAGGAGCTACCGCGGTTCCGTTTGAAGTACAACTCAGAAGATCAGCCGCAACTTCATCTGTCATACCATTGGGCTGAACGAATGCCTGGGGGAAAAGCAATTCCGATGGAAACAGATCCTTCGCTGTGTACAAGTAACCAGTGCAGTGCATGATCTCATCAGGCGAGCCAATAGTCGACCCATCCGTGAAAACTACGGAGCCGTCTTCAGCGATGTAATCGATGGCAGGTTTCAACACACGCTGGTCCTGCGGGTCGACAGCGTTCGGGTCGAAGTCCAGGGTCGCAACAATGACCTCAGCAGCGCCATTCCTAACGAGCTCGAGAGAGATATCTTGACCCGAGGGCCCCCGACCAATGACCACCACCCGCTGATTCAGAAACCAAAAGACTTGTTAATGGACGTTCACAAAATACGGCAGGCGAGTAGCTCGTACCTTGCCCTTGTAGGGCTCCGGCGTGCGGTACGATCGCGAATGCGACACTGTGCCCTTGTAGTGCTCAATGCCCTCAATCGGAGCTAGCGAAGGCTCTGAAAAGTGGCCATTGCAGACCACTACGCGGTCGAAGTCTTCCTCGTACACCCCTTCTCCTTCGACGATACTCGAATCTTCCACTTCTCCGCCACCTTAAAAAGACTCGTCACGGCCGAGTGCAGACGCACGAAATTGTCGACCTCGTAGTGCTTCGAGTAGTTCTGCAGATACGTCAGCACATCGGCGTGCGACGGGAAACTGGGCACCCCTTCTGAAACGGGAACTCCTTCAGCTGCATGATCGCAGTCGGCAGATTCGTGTGCAGCGACTGCAAACCAGCACAACATCTCACACTCAGCTACTGCGAACCCCCACAAGCGTAAAGCAACCCCCACCTTGTACAGCACGGACGACGGGGCATCGGCAGACTCGTCGTACTTCCACACTCCTCCCACATTGCCAGCCTTCTCAAACACGACGACCTCGTGCCCCACCTCGCGCAGACACTTGGCGGTGACTGATCCAGCAAACGTTGCAAGGTGTTAACAACTGCCCAACTGTTAATTAAAAAGGGGGAAATGATGCAACGTACTGATGCCAGCGGCGCCTCCTCCGATGATTCCCACTCGAACACTCTGCGACTTGACCGTCATCGCTCAAATTCCAAACTGCCGCCACGCACTAATGAAATGCCTTCCTCCAATCCAAAGTCTCCGTTAGCACACATGGCACAGTCGACACTAAACTGACAATTTACAGTACTTTTCCTGATCCTAGAAAAGGTGTTCAGAACCGATCAAGCGATTATGGCAGAGGACGACCAGCTGAAACTGCCGGACAAGTCCCCATTTGCACCGCTACAATTGACGTATGAGGAGCAACAACATTGCCACGACTTGAGTCAGCAATTGCTGGAGAAGACGCTGCACAGCTACGACGAGCGACTGGCGGGTACCACCCCTCGCCCCCACTCGAATCTCGACAGTGCGCGCTGGAAGCTGCAGAAGACGCAGGAGAACGCGTCGCTGTACTCGGAACGAATCCGCCACATACGAACGGACCTGCATCTCCCCGACGACAATTGGCAAGACCCCACTGTGCTCATGATGGTCGGTAACATCCCCGCCCCACTGGACGAGGTCATGCTCGGAGTGGCAGTGCCGACTTTCAACGATTTCAAAATTCGAGTTTCGACACTTGGAAGCCAAGAAATCGGTGGGGCACAACTCGCGAGACTCGTTGGGCCCACGGAGAAGAAACCGTTCCAGCATTTGTCCATCTACTACTGGGCCACTCGGTTGCCGTGGCTCGTGAATATCCTGGTGAAACCTCGAGATTTTCTGCTCCTGTCAGCGAATGGGATCATTACGACGGCAGATGGAGAACGAATTGGCTACGACTTGCTGCAACCAGCCCCGTTACCGCAGTGTCCGCCGCTACCCAAGCCTATGATTCGAGGAAAGTTCGTGCTTGGGGCTTTGTATCGACAGCTAGAAGACGGGAGTGTGGACGTGTACCTCCAGCAGTATCTTGAATCATTTGGAAGTGTTCTCGAGTCCTATATCATCAGCGCGACGTGGCAATCGCTGCTGGGGTTCTTCAGATCGCCTATTCTCGCCGATCACAAGAAGTTGCAGTGGTGTATGGCAAACATGAGGAGTGCGCGGCGGCGAGGACTGGCAAACGACTTGTATGGATACGCAACGAGTTGCTCCATGTGCTCTGAGACTTTTGTACGAGGCGCTCGCAGTCGAAGTGACCAGCAAAGCTGCGTTCTCTGTTTAGCTCCAGTCTGCTTTAGCTGTCGCGAGGAACAAACCTACAAGGTACTGGGTCCGCACAAGAAAAACGAGTTGTCACGAAGAGAAAACGCGTGTTCGTGTGCCGCCCGTGTGCCGAATTTGCGCGAAGTCATCAAGCTGCAGAGATCGCGAGACACAGCATTCAGAATCAGCTTACGCCAGCTTCCAACGCGACAGGGGCCTCGAACGACTCGAACGGATTTACATGGGGGCTGGTGTTTGGAGACTCGATGCCGTCGTGGTCGCCTAGTCGATCCTTGTCGATGTCCAGAGAGTCGTTTGATTCTTTTAGTTGGGACATCGATATCTAGCTTTTCAGCTGAAACTTCAGCAGAGGGCGAACAACTCGCAAAGCATCTTCACAAATGCGCACTGCAACATCGCTAGTCAGGGCATATTAACGTTAATAGCGTGATGTGGTCATCTAAACTCTGATGATTCACGCTCAACCAGGAGCATGACCAGCTCACTTTCGAATTTGACAGCCGCCTCTCAATGTCACTGGATCAGAAGGTGAAGGAAAATATGAACCAAGAGGTTCATGTTTTTTTAGCGAGTGAGACCCTCTTGGGCGGGTGTTTGTGTACAGCTGGGATGCGTCACCGCCCATGCTCACTGGAATAATGCTGCACTGGACAACTCGCTTCATGTGCTAACATGTATTAAAATGCACAAATACTTCGGCACTAAACTGACCTATACCGGTATTCATAGTACCGTTTCAAATCATGTCTTTCATGAAAAAAGTTCAGAACGAGTGTCGATACGGTATCCGCCCGATTACCATGGCACACGAAGCGGACACCAGTGACTTCTGCCTGCCGGACCAGTCTCCGTTCCCACCGCTACAATTGACGTTCGAGGAGCAACAACATTGCCACGACTTGAGTGTGCAACTGCTGGAGAAGACGCTGCACAGCTACGACGAACGACTGGCGGGCGTCACCCCTCGCCCCCACTCGAATCTCGACAGTGCGCGCTGGAAGCTGCAGAAGACGCAGGAGAACGCGTCGCTGTACTCGGAACGAATCCGCCACATTCGGACGGACCTGCATCTCCCCGACGACAATTGGGGGACCCCACTGTGCTCATGATGGTCGGCACCATCCCCGCATCCTTGGACGAAGTCATGTACGGAATGGCAGTCCCCACTTTTGAGGCTCTTCGGGTTCGCATCTCGACACTCGGAAACCAAGAGATTGGCGGTGCAATGCTCGCGAGACTTGTGGGGCCAACCGACGACAACCCATTCCAGAACTTGTCCATTTTCTATATGGCAAGCAAGTTACCGTGGCTGGTCAGTAAAGTGGTGAAACCCCGGGACTTTATGCTGCTCTCGGCGTCCGGAATCGTGACGACTGCAGATGGAGAACGAATTGGTTACGACTTGTTGCAACCGGCGCCGTTGGCCCAATGTCCGCCGCTACCGAAGCCCATGATTCGAGGGAGGTTCATGTTTGGAGCGTTGTATCGACAACAGGCAGACGGAAAGGTGGACGTGTACATCCAGCAATATGCCGAGTCGATGGGGAACTTGATGGAGTCGTTCGTTATTAGCACGACGTGGCAATCTTTGCTGGGCTTTTTCAGGTCGCCTATGCTGGCTGAGCACAAGAAGTTGCAGTGGTGTGTGGCCAATATGAAAAATGCACGTCGTAGAGGTGCAGCGAACGCGATTTCGGGGTACTCGATGAACTGCTCGCTGTGTTCTTCAACATTCTCACGTGGTGTTCGGAATCGAAGTGACCAGCGGAGTTGCGTCCTTTGTTTAGCGCCAGTGTGTGCCAATTGTCGTGAGGAGCGAGTTTACAAGGTGCTGGATCGACACAAAGACGGCCTGGGGATCAAGAAAAAGCAAGTGTTTGTCTGCCGGCCGTGTCTCGAATTTGTGCAAAGCCAGAAACCCGCTAATATCGCGAGATACAACATTTTGAACCAGCACACACCAACATCCGACTCGTCAGGGGATACAAATGACACGAGTCGAACGTGGGGTCTTCTTTATGGAGACTCGATGCCGTCGTGGTCACCCAGCCATTCCTTGTCCATGTCAAGTGAGTCATTTGAGTCTTTCGATTGGAATGCCGTTCCGTAGGTGAAGTCACCGTGTCATCATGAATGACAACACAAAAGGTGTTGAAGAACTACAACGACCAGAGACAACATGTTGCTAACACTGCTGTCGTACGCGTCGCAGCTTTAGCTGAAAACACTTGACGAGATCGGCGGCATCAGCGCTGGGCTTGTGAGGACGGACCCACTTTCCAGTAGCTGGATCAATGCTGAAGTCAGCCGAACGGAAATCATGTGGGAAATTCACACGGAGGAAGGCGGCGTCCTCGTACATTTTGTGAATGTTCTCGTCGACAACAGTGCCAGATCTAGCTCCCAGGTCCCTGGATTTGCACAAATGCAACGTCAAAATGTTAGTGTGGGTCGCACAAACAACCGATACTCTGGAAACGTACGCGAAGTAGTCCTTTTGCAGACCTCTGAGCGAGTGCAGCTTCCTGACAGGACCGTCGATTTTGCGGACAGTCTCGTAGAAGTCGTCGTACATTTCTTCCTTCGAAGGGAGGGTGACTGAGCCGTCAAACACACGCGCTACCCACTTGGCCTGAAGCTCGAAGCATAGGAACGGGAGGTTGGAAAATGGCAGACCGATGAGAACCGCAGTTGGGTCTTCAATGGAGAAAATGTGCTTGTATACTGGGGCCACTGCCGTTCCAGCCGTTGTAGCCCCACCCAAATCCGCCGCAACTTCATCGCTTACACTGTTGGGCGTCGCCGTCTTCGGGAACAGCAGCTCGGACGGGAAAAGGTCGTTAGTTGTGTACAGGTATCCCGTGCAGTGCATGATCTCATCGGGAGCAGCGATGGAGGAGCCATCGGTGAACAGTATCGTACCGTCCCCAGCAACGTGATCGATCGTAGGCTTCAGGATGCGCGTGTCCTTGTCGTCAACAACGCTTGGGTCGTAGTCCAGCGCAGCCACATACACTTCCTTCACTCCACTCTTTGCTAGCTCAAGCGAAATGTCCTGACCCGAAGGACCACGACCGATCACAAGAACTCGCTTGCCCTGGTACGGCTCTGGGGTGCGGTAGGAGCGCGCGTGCGACACAATTCCAGTGAAGTTTTCGATGCCCTTGATCGAAGCTTGCCAGGCCTTGTTGAAGTGGCCGTTCGCCACCACAAGGCGGTCGAACTCCTCGTCGTACGCACCTTTCTCCTTCGACTGGAGGCTGATTTTCCACTGGCTGTTCACCTTTGCCACGTCCGTCACCTTCGTGTTGGTACGGACGACCTCATCAACGCCAAAGTGCTCAGCGTAGTTCTGCAGGTACTGAAGTGCGTCAGCGTGCGATGGATAACTCGGAAGGCCCGACTGGAATGGGAAGTCCTGCAATTGCATGATGGATGTCGGCAGATTCGTGTGCAGGGACTGCATGGTTCCGTCAGCAACAGCGTCAATATGCGAGAGCGAACCGAGATACCAGAAAACACTGTCACACCTTGTAGAGCACAGATGACGGGGCATCGGCAGACTCGTCGTACATCCATACTCCTCCGAGGTGTGAGGACTTTTCAAACACGGCGACATCGTGGCCGGCCTCCTTCAAGCTCTTGGCAGCGACTGCAACACGACAACATAGGTGAGACGGGTGCGTTTAACCAAGACCAAAGCAGACTTGAAGGTGCTGAACGTACTAATGCCAGCCGCGCCACCCCGATGATACCCACACGAACACTCTGACTCGACTTGTGCACCATTGCTCCGTTTTGGAAATGAGCTGTCGCGAGTGCGAAGGCCTTTCGTACACACATCGGCGCTAAAGGCTCATCCTACGTGCACTAGCGACAAAGACAAGGGTGGGCCGATGCAGACACCATGTCGGTGGCGCGAGTAAGGCCAACACCCCAACCAGTTTGCGCATTTGGCGATGACAATGGCAGGACCATCCTCCCAGGATACACCTGCAGCTATTCTCTCAGGACTGATGCAAAAGAGCAGATCACTGCAGTGCTGCCACATTGAAGCGCGATGGCCCCCATCGTGCATGCACCAGTAACGCGTGACGCGTTGAAGTGGTCGCCAATGGCATCGCCCACCGCAAAATCGTCACGGCCGGTCACCACGCAAGTTGTAGTGATTTCTGCTATCGGTGATGGATGGAACTGTACATGGCAACGGAATGCTGCACATGGCAACGGAATGCTGCACATTGGACGGTGCGATGGTCTCTACCGTTGCAACAGCAAACGCGAAAATAGCTGGAGTAACATCAAACGCGAAAATACCTGGAGCTCACGGTGAGTAGCTCGGGTTGGTTTCACGTTCGGTCGCTGACCAGCGCTGGACTGTGATCGCCTTCGTTGTGAGCTGATCGGAGCTTCGCCGCATGCTTCTTGCTCGTCTCAATGATACATGCTCGCAGTTTGGACAGCAGCCTGGTGATGCGCGGTCCGCACTTTGGCGAGCAAGGCGGGTTCCGGATCTCGACTGGGAGGCTGCTCTTGCTCGTGTGGATGAGTATCGGAGTAGCCCCGCTAGTGCTCCAAGCGAGAAGCTACGTGCGCTTTGTGACGCCGCACAAAATCTCCGAAAGTCTCCTGCCGGACATCAACATGCAGAAGGACACCGATCTGCACGAGCACTGCCCAGTTGTAGGCTTGTTCATTGCTGATATCTGGTGGAACATCTCGCCTGAACACTTTTTTCCAGCGGAAGACGGACAGCTCTGCCACTTTGTGGTGCCTCAGTACAACATTCACGGCAACTATTTTCTTGGCGATCAGAAGACCAACGCGTCCGACACGGCGCCATCGATCTGTACGGACGACAGCTACCCATTTTCTCATTACTTTTATCACGGGAGTATTGGCTACTTTGCGTTCTACGAAGAAGCGAAGGGCACGTACTGCGCCATTGACAAGACTGCGTATGTTCTGGTGCGAGGCTTGGGCACCTACGACAGCAACGGCGCCTCACTCGCTAATGATCGCGGCCGTACTGAATATCGCGATTCCTACTGGTATGGGTTCACCGGGTCTGTATGGATAGCGTATCGGATCTTGATGCTGAGAAGAAGTTATATATCTTGCAAGCGATACGGCAAGCGGTGTGACCGCATGATGGAACGTCTTCGGTTGAATGACGCTGTGGTGTACGTTCAAGAAAGTATGAGACTGTCAGCACACGACGCGCGGAATTACCATCGAGGTGCGCTGTTATATCTGCTGATCGAAGGCCTAATGAGCGATCTGTTTCTGCTGATCGCACAAGAAGGATACATCGGCCGTTTGCAGTACATTTCGTTGAGCTACAACCTGTCCGGAGTGATGTCGATGCTGTTCGAAATGATTGAAACCATGAATTGGCTTGGAGAGAGGCTACGATGCTTGATAAAGAGGCTTCTGTTCAACTACGAAACGATGCTTCTTGGTGAGTGCATTTGTGCGGCAGCAATGCAGCACTATCTCACTGCGTTGAATCGATCAAAAGGGTTCAAGCACTCCGCCCCAGTCGCGAAGTTTGTATCGCCTTACGTTTGGAGTTTGGTTGGCCATGGTGTCATCGTGCTGGGTTGTGTGCTAGTTCTTGTGGTTGTTCGATCCCTTGGGGCAATCATCTACATGCGATGGAAATATGGTTGCTTTGCCGTGTTGGTGACGCCATGCTGTGTGGACACAACTTTAGGCATCCGTGGGAAGTTGGCGGTCTTAGGTGGATACTCATACGAAAATGACAACCTTTACTACAAGTTGTCCACCTTGAAGGCGTTTGGCATGATGAAGATGGTGAAGGAGGACGGGCACGAGTTCCTGGCCCTGCACAAGCTTTACTGGTTTGCGATTCCACGTCGAGACCTGTTTGTGATTGGATCTGTGCAAGGAGATCGGGTGCAGCCATGTCCTGAAACAATTTGCACGGCAACTGTGACCTCGTTTACTCAAGTATTAGGTGGAGATCTCGATGGACCTGCAACCAGTCGATCATCGATTCGATGGTTCAATCAAGCTTTCGAAAACAGGATTGGCGTCGAACCTGAGATGCTCAAAGTAGAAAGTCCTCGACTCCCTTCTACAATCCGAGTGAACAGTTCGCGTGTTCCGTCTCCGACCAAAGTAACGAATCCAGTCGTGTTGGAGTCATTTCGGTAAACGAGATACATTTAGAAAGCGACGTACATTTCCGGCGCTAACAAACGGACACCCAATTTTGGCTTGAAACACGTCGAAACACGTCGAAACACGTTGTATTCGAGCAAAAATCACCGATCGCTGGAGCATGAAAGTAGGCTGTGTTGAAGGGGATATCGGCCGTCAGACGTTATGCCAAGTCGTCGTCGAACTCGAGGAAAACATTTGCTGGTGCTTGTGTGGGTGGGACTTGGGCTGTTGTCCTTCATTCTCACAGTGTGAAGTTTCGTGCACTTCGTGACCCCGCACAAGATTTTTCTACGTCTGATGGCTCCAACCAATTCAGTGAAGGAGACCATTGATCTTGATCGGCGATGCCCTGCCAACGAGCTATACGTTGCGAATATATACTGGAATTTGGTGTCGACGCACTACTTCACTGTGGATAATGGCATTTCGTCATCCCTCAATACAACGTCCACGGCTTCTATCTCCTAGGAACGGAGAAAATTAACCCGTCTCCAAACACACCAGAAGAGTGTGAGAATGATAGTTTCTCGCTGGCTTACTACTTATATCATGGCAGCTTTGGCTATTACGCGTTTTACGAGGAAGGGACTAGTTCATACTGCTCCAAGAACAAACACTTATACGGCGTGGTAAAAGGTCTAGGGACGTTTGACGGTAATGGTGCTGCACTAATTGACGATCAAGCGACAGCAGGGTATCGGAGCTCGTATTGGTGCGGTTTGATCGGCTCACTTTGGATTGCGTACAGATGTTGTGTACTGCGAAGGAGTTTCGTCTTCTGCATGCTACACAGCGCTAGATTTGAGAACACACACCGCAAAATTCAACTTGTGGATGCGATGGTGTACGTCCAAGACAGTATGCGTTTATCGGCTCATACCGCCACCAACTATCATCGTTTGATTCTGCTGTATGTTTTAGCTGAATGTGTGATGAGTGAGCTCTTTAGCTCATCGCTCTTGATGGGCTTATGGGGAGTCTTCAGTACATCTCACTAGGCTACAATCTATCGGGCGTGCTGTCTCTGCTGTTCGAGATGGTTGAATCGTCGAAATGTATTAGAGAGAAGACACGCTGCCTACTAAAGCGACTACTGTTCAATCACGAAACAGCATTGATCGGAGAAATTGTATGTGCTGCAGCGATGCAAAAGTCTTTTACCTCAGTCAATCGAACCGGCCTAAAGGAATCGGAGACAGCGGCGGTAGTAGTTTCCTACTACATCTGGAGCTTGATCGGACATGGAATTATCGTATTGGGTTGCGTATTTGTTCTCGCCTCCACTCGAGCTCTCGGAGCGGTTGTCTTCGTGCGGTATCGATACGGCTCATTTGCTGTCTTGACTGCCCCGTGCTGTGTGGATACCACTATGGGTGCTCGCTACAAGTTGGTGATGCTAGCGGGGTATGCATACACAAATGACAAGCTCTACTACAAGACTGGTACTCTAGCAGCCTTTGGCATTCTTCGCCTGGTTGACGATAATGGTTCCGAATATCTCGCTTGTCATAAGCTGAACTGGATCTCCCAAAAGCAAAATTTGTTTGTAGTCGGCCATCGTATTAACCCCGCGGGTAATTCCGTGCCAGGAGCGGCAGTGCGAGGGTCTGATTAGCATGTTTAGTCATAACTTGGTGGAAGTATTGATGACGGCAATTCTTGGCGACGGATTGCGAGCAACATGGTTGCTGTCGGGCCGACATAACGTGGCTTACATGTACTTGGGTTACTGTAGTTACCACTAAGATGCGTTGACTATTTCGATCGTCATTTCGTGAGCATTTTACACAAACGTGTTCGCGTGCCACTTCGTCAGCTTCTGGTACATGTACCAGATCGAACCCAAGACCATCGTCACGACCTGTAAAGCTTTCAGCAAGAAGTAAGCTGGTTTTGTATGGTGTGGGTTTGTTTGATCTGATACCGACAATTCTACTGGCGAGAAGCTATGCCAGTATTGTACCCCTGCCACTCTACATGTACTATCACGCACGTATTTTACAAGTATCGGTGTACTGAGTGTTGAGTGTTGTGGAAGAAGACAGAACGGAAACTTCGGCAAAGCAACACCTGGTTGAAGTGTTGGATCTTGAATTTCTCGGCTCTGACTGCCAAGCGATACAGAAAAATACTTCGAAGTAGGCATGCTTTTTTCTTCTAAATCGCCTCGAAAACAGAGTAGTCACCCCCCACTAACATGTAAACATGAGCAGCACTTCATTGTTTCGCATTACCACCAGAGTAGTAATAGCCAGCACATTACACCGGCAGTTTTTTTCTTAGCTTTATTTAACAAGGAGAACAGGGCTAACCGTTTCTAATGCAATGCTACGACTTTGACGACACAACCTCTCGACCACCTTAGGACGAGAGAAAGCGCCACCACTTCAGAAGTAGAGCTTACTCTGACTGAAACAACACCTCAATAGTAGACCGTCCAGGCTGACTTCTTTCTATTTGTATTGAATTTAACCTAACCCTATGAAATGATTTTTTCGCGCTCTGAAACGTTGATTTTGTCAGAGGAAGTCGAATCACTGTATTAGGAATTTGTATGGGTGGTCGATCGGAAGCAACTTCTTCGAGCTCAAACAACATTCGAGCGTTATTCAGTGTTATTTGGCCAATGAACTCTCAGAAAAAGGTGACCGGTTTTTTTCGTCAAAATTTCATCTTTTGAAATGAAAAATATTTTTGTGACCATGGTGAATTACAAACTATGATCATACCAGAAAATACGAATTCATACCACCAAGTACGAGTTCATACCACCAAGTACGAGTTCATACCGAAAAGTACGAGTTCATATCAAAGGTACGCGTTCATACCAAAAGTACGACACACGCACAGATTTCTGCCACGTGTTCACTTTCAAATTGGCGGGATGGGGAACGTTCGTGAGTTGGTGAAGGAAGGTCAAGCCACAGCAAACGGAGTGATCAAGAAAGCAACACAGTCAGTTTACGAGTCAAGCTTTAATAAGTTTGCGGAGTTCTGTCTTGCTAATGGGTACCCAGACCCCCATACGGAGCGACACCATGAACTTCCTGCTGTGTTGGTGGCGTACCTCCAGAGTATTTCCGCGTCCAGTACCGTGTCGCTACAGACGGCAGAGAAGGCAAGGTCTGATGTCGCTAGCTACTACTCTTCTCACAAAAACAGTGACGGAACAGATGTGAACAAGTGGACTACGGTGGAAGACGAAAGCGGAAGCAAGCGAGGATATGGAAATCCGGCCCGGGACCCGTTTGTACGCCAGTTCATGCGCGGTCTCAAGAAGAAAAAGGCAACAGAGTACGTGGCAGCCAGAGCTGTTCCTGTCTCGCTTCAAATGGTCGGGGTCTTGCATACCTTTCTGGATTCGCCTGGCATTGTCGAGGGATTCACTCAAGAGTGCCGGTTTTGGTTTAAAGCCGTTTCGTCATTTGCCTTTTATGGCATGTGCCGAATCAACGAGGTTCTGACTTTAAAATGGAGAGACATATCGCTGCACCAGTTCCGATCCAGCGTCATCGCCCCTGACGAAATGATTGAATTTGGAACATACGCACTCTTCAACCGCAAGACGGAGGTGGCAGAGGGGTGTTCCTACAATCTCCACAACCTAACCGAAGAAGAATCTCCGATCAACGCCTACAAACACTTGTGTAATTGGGTGGACTTCGCAACGAAGCACAAAGGACACAAATGGAGTGGTGATGACTACGTATTCCCGGCGCTTACTGGTCTCAGCAAGAAAGCTATCAAAGGCAACGGCGATTCTACAGGCTGTGAGAAGGTGGCTATTGGCTGGGGCAAGAAAATGGGAGAGCAGAGTTTCATCACTCTACTTAACTGTATTGTCAATTCTTTGAACCGGAAGGGCCAAAAGCTCATGGCTTCGTTGCCAAGGATTGGTACAACTGTTGGTTCACGTCCCACGCGTTCCGCCGCGGTGGGGCTCAGTACCGCTTCATGTATGCGAATCCAGCACGTCGCTGGTCGTTACGGATGATCAAATGGTGGGCCGGCTGGAGTGTTTCCGAGTCGACGGAGACGCTGGTGCGCTACCTACTTGACCTCACTGTTCAAACGGAGGACAGCGAACTCGCAGACTGTCTGGCGCCTGACAAGAGTTATCTGCATGGGTGTCCTAGCGCGCCTTACGAAGCCAACTAAAACATCGAAGAAGGTCCTGTTCTCAAGCGCCTTCGCCAACTAGAGACCCTTATGCTGGAGACTAAATCCCAGATTACTGAGCTGAAAGGTTTGGTGACGGGAGGGATATTGGAAACGGCAGGTAACTCGACAAGAGAGCCACAAAGACCGACTAGTGGCGACGCCCCCTCGATCCCATACCGACATCGGAAGGAGCAGATCCGGTGATCCCAGCCGTCAGGGACTGGGCTCACCTTTGCCTAATGTGGTGGCTCCCGGACGACTCGGTGCACTTGTTCAAACCTCTCTCAGAGTGAACACAAGGCGATCGAACCAGCGCAGGAGTGACCCGTAGCTGGTTTAGCGTCGCAAAGTTACTTGGTGAAGAAGTCGCGATGTTCGCTACAATGATGGGAGAGTCCGACAATACGCGCTGGGAGAAAGCCGTGTTACCTGTCTTTCGCAGCTATTACGCTACTCATTATGGACTCGCGGGAGAAACAGGCAACGAGAACACGTTCACTATTTCGATGCTGGCCTCGTTCATCAGAAAAGATCGCAAGCGTCGCACGAACGTCGCGTGTCCAGCGAAAGAGTTGCCTGAATACTCTACGTATTTGTAGCTATGACGTCGTACTAAGCAGTACGAACTCGTAGTTATTCGTATATGAACTCGTACATTTCAGTATGACTCGGCCGTACTATTTCGTATGAACGCTTCGTACCTTTTGGTATGAACTCGTACTTTTGGTATGAATAAATGTTAGAACCCACGCAGTCTGACCGATGAAAAAGTCGTAGAATTCATCTGTCTTATGTCCTTTTGTCTCAGTATGCTTACTGGTACGTGTCATTCCTGCTCGTCGCCTACTTCGGCTTCAGGTACGATTCTTTATACTCCTGAAAGGTAGCACAGGACCCGACGCTCTCAAGTCTTTTGATAATCGCTTTCAACTTGGTCACTTGTTCGATTCTCTTCTTCGGCCTTCTGCTTCCGGGCTTGAAATTCAGCATAGTGTCGGTCTTTCGCTCTCTGATACCGCTCGGCTTTCTTGCGATAGACTCGGTAGTTGGCTTTACCTTCTCGTAGGCGTGTTCACTCTGATCTTTCGCTTCACGTGCCAAACGTACACGGCGGCGCTCATTGGAATACTCCACCTGGTTCATTGCGTCGATCTCTTCTTGAGGCGCCATGTCGGTGTTAGCCTTAAGACCAGTCATAAAGACGTTGAATGTCCTTGCTGTCTCGCTGTAGCACTCCGTAGCTTTGTCGACCCGCTCCCCAAACTTTGCTCGACAGTTCGTGCCCCGAAGCTTGTCAGGTGAAGGACGAAAATTGCTGCCCTGTAGAGATCGTTGACAGGGACCATGATCGGGCTGAGTTTGTGTCTCGCCTTGCAACGTGCGGTCAGCTCGGTCAGGAAGTGGGCGAACAACTCGGGGTCCAAACTGACACCATATAGTAGGTGTGTCTTCGAAAAGGGTGTCCAAGCCGTCCTCTCCATTTCCTCAACCTCGACCGGCCGAGCATCGAGATCAGCCAGCTGTTTCCGAGCCACTATAGGTTGCATGAAGTATTAAAATACATAAATGACTCAAATAATTACCAATAATTACAATTATGTACCTTCCAGTCGTCGGAACTGGTCGTAAACGCGTTTTTCCTGATGTTTTAACAGGATTTGTCCTTGTTCCGGGCGTACGAGTCGCGGTTGATCACCTTCCGCGACTTAGGTGGCTTCTTTTACCGCACACCTTGCGATGCTTGGACATGTTCGACTTGGACACCTGCTTGGAGCACGTAGGGCACTGCCCTTGGGGGCCGTCCCTGCTCTCCATATTCCGACCAATTTCTAGGACTAATATAGCCGGAGCTTTTCGGTCACGTAATTTGATTTTTATTGGTCAATAATATTTTTAGTGCGGTCGAATTTGATTGGCTAATAAAAATGTTGTTTGGGTGTTGTTTCATGTTGTTTCAGGAAAGAAGTTGGTTTATCCTGCTGCTTGCAGTATCCAATATGTAGCCACCTTGTTCAGCTGCACCATTCCGACGAGACCGGCGTTCGTTATTGGACTTAGGCTCGGCAACTGAGAAGTCTTAGCTATCACGTGCGGAAACGAAATCCATCTTTTCAGCCAACGACATTCCTTCCGACCAAAAATCTTCATATTCGTCTTCATCTGGGTGAATCCACTTCGCTTCGATCGCTTTCTTCCGCGCTAAACGGGCTTGTAAGTTCAAGCAGCGCTTGTAGGGACGCTCCATAGACATGAAGCACAGTGGTTGACCTTCGACGTCCCCAAATGTTGTCTGAAACAACATGAAACAACACCCAAACAACATTTTTATTAGCCAATCAAATTCGACCGCACTAAAAATATTATTGACCAATAAAAATCAAATTACGTGACCGAAAAGCTCCGGCTATATTAGTCCTAGAAATTGGTCGGAATATGGAGAGCAGGGACGGCCCCCCAAGGGCAGTGCCCTACGTGCTCCAAGCAGGTGTCCAAGTCGAACATGTCCAAGCATCGCAAGGTGTGCGGTAAAAGAAGCCACCTAAGTCGCGGAAGGTGATCAACCGCGACTCGTACGCCCGGAACAAGGACAAATCCTGTTAAAACATCAGGAAAACGCGTTTACGACCAGTTCCGACGACTGGAAGGTACATAATTGTAATTATTGGTAATTATTTGAGTCATTTATGTATTTTAATACTTCATGCAACCTATAGTGGCTCGGAAACAGCTGGCTGATCTCGATGCTCGGCCGGTCGAGGTTGAGGAAATGGAGAGGACGGCTTGGACACCCTTTTCGAAGACACACCTACTATATGGTGTCAGTTTGGACCCCGAGTTGTTCGCCCACTTCCTGACCGAGCTGACCGCACGTTGCAAGGCGAGACACAAACTCAGCCCGATCATGGTCCCTGTCAACGATCTCTACAGGGCAGCAATTTTCGTCCTTCACCTGACAAGCTTCGGGGCACGAACTGTCGAGCAAAGTTTGGGGAGCGGGTCGACAAAGCTACGGAGTGCTACAGCGAGACAGCAAGGACATTCAACGTCTTTATGACTGGTCTTAAGGCTAACACCGACATGGCGCCTCAAGAAGAGATCGACGCAATGAACCAGGTGGAGTATTCCAATGAGCGCCGCCGTGTACGTTTGGCACGTGAAGCGAAAGATCAGAGTGAACACGCCTACGAGAAGGTAAAAGCCAACTACCGAGTCTATCGCAAGAAAGCCGAGCGGTATCAGAGAGCGAAAGACCGACACTATGCTGAATTTCAAGCCCGGAAGCAGAAGGCCGAAGAAGAGAATCGAACAAGTGACCAAGTTGAAAGCGATTATCAAAAGACTTGAGAGCGTCGGGTCCTGTGCTACCTTTCAGGAGTATAAAGAATCGTACCTGAAGCCGAAGTAGGCGACGAGCAGGAATGACACGTACCAGTAAGCATACTGAGACAAAGGACATAAGACAGATGAATTCTACGACTTTTTCATCGGTCAGACTGCGTGGGTTCTAACATTTATTCATACCAAAAGTACGAGTTCATACCAAAAGGTACGAAGCGTTCATACGAAATAGTACGGCCGAGTCATACTGAAATGTACGAGTTCATATACGAATAACTACGAGTTCGTACTGCTTAGTACGACGTCATAGCTACAAATACGTAGAGTATTCAGGCAACTCTTTCGCTGGACACGCGACGTTCGTGCGACGCTTGCGATCTTTTCTGATGAACGAGGCCAGCATCGAAATAGTGAACGTGTTCTCGTTGCCTGTTTCTCCCGCGAGTCCATAATGAGTAGCGTAATAGCTGCGAAAGACAGGTAACACGGCTTTCTCCCAGCGCGTATTGTCGGACTCTCCCATCATTGTAGCGAACATCGCGACTTCTTCACCAAGTAACTTTGCGACGCTAAACCAGCTACGGGTCACTCCTGCGCTGGTTCGATCGCCTTGTGTTCACTCTGAGAGAGGTTTGAACAAGTGCACCGAGTCGTCCGGGAGCCACCACATTAGGCAAAGGTGAGCCCAGTCCCTGACGGCTGGGATCACCGGATCTGCTCCTTCCGATGTCGGTATGGGATCGAGAGGGGCGTCGCCACTAGTCGGTCTTTGTGGCTCTCTTGTCGAGTTACCTGCCGTTTCCAATATCCCTCCCGTCACCAAACCTTTCAGCTCAGTAATCTGGGATTTAGTCTCCAGCATAAGGGTCTCTAGTTGGCGAAGGCGCTTGAGAACAGGACCTTCTTCGATGTTTTAGTTGGCTTCGTAAGGCGCGCTAGGACACCCATGCAGATAACTCTTGTCAGGCGCCAGACAGTCTGCGAGTTCGCTGTCCTCCGTTTGAACAGTGAGGTCAAGTAGGTAGCGCACCAGCGTCTCCGTCGACTCGGAAACACTCCAGCCGGCCCACCATTTGATCATCCGTAACGACCAGCGACGTGCTGGATTCGCATACATGAAGCGGTACTGAGCCCCACCGCGGCGGAACGCGTGGGACGTGAACCAACAGTTGTACCAATCCTTGGCAACGAAGCCATGAGTCTTTTGGCCCTTCCGGTTCAAAGAATTGACAATACAGTTAAGTAGAGTGATGAAACTCTGCTCTCCCATTTTCTTGCCCCAGCCAATAGCCACCTTCTCACAGCCTGTAGAATCGCCGTTGCCTTTGATAGCTTTCTTGCTGAGACCAGTAAGCGCCGGGAATACGTAGTCATCACCACTCCATTTGTGTCCTTTGTGCTTCGTTGCGAAGTCCACCCAATTACACAAGTGTTTGTAGGCGTTGATCGGAGATTCTTCTTCGGTTAGGTTGTGGAGATTGTAGGAACACCCCTCTGCCACCTCCGTCTTGCGGTTGAAGAGTGCGTATGTTCCAAATTCAATCATTTCGTCAGGGGCGATGACGCTGGATCGGAACTGGTGCAGCGATATGTCTCTCCATTTTAAAGTCAGAACCTCGTTGATTCGGCACATGCCATAAAAGGCAAATGACGAAACGGCTTTAAACCAAAACCGGCACTCTTGAGTGAATCCCTCGACAATGCCAGGCGAATCCAGAAAGGTATGCAAGACCCCGACCATTTGAAGCGAGACAGGAACAGCTCTGGCTGCCACGTACTCTGTTGCCTTTTTCTTCTTGAGACCGCGCATGAACTGGCGTACAAACGGGTCCCGGGCCGGATTTCCATATCCTCGCTTGCTTCCGCTTTCGTCTTCCACCGTAGTCCACTTGTTCACATCTGTTCCGTCACTGTTTTTGTGAGAAGAGTAGTAGCTAGCGACATCAGACCTTGCCTTCTCTGCCGTCTGTAGCGACACGGTACTGGACGCGGAAATACTCTGGAGGTACGCCACCAACACAGCAGGAAGTTCATGGTGTCGCTCCGTATGGGGGTCTGGGTACCCATTAGCAAGACAGAACTCCGCAAACTTATTAAAGCTTGACTCGTAAACTGACTGTGTTGCTTTCTTGATCACTCCGTTTGCTGTGGCTTGACCTTCCTTCACCAACTCACGAACGTTCCCCATCCCGCCAATTTGAAAGTGAACACGTGGCAGAAATCTGTGCGTGTGTCGTACTTTTGGTATGAACGCGTACCTTTTGATATGAACTCGTACTTTTCGGTATGAACTCGTACTTGGTGGTATGAACTCGTACTTGGTGGTATGAATTCGTATTTTCTGGTATGATCATAGTTTGTAATTCACCATGGTCACAAAAATATTTTTCATTTCAAAAGATGAAATTTTGACGAAAAAACCGGTCACCTTTTTCTGAGAGTTCATTGGCCAAATAACACTGAATAACGCTCGAATGTTGTTTGAGCTCGAAGAAGTTGCTTCCGATCGACCACCCATACAAATTCCTAATACAGTGATTCGACTTCCTCTGACAAAATCAACGTTTCAGAGCGCGAAAAAATCATTTCATAGGGTTAGGTTAAATTCAATACAAATAGAAAGAAGTCAGCCTGGACGGTCTACTATTGAGGTGTTGTTTCAGTCAGAGTAAGCTCTACATATTTTTGATCCTGACAAATATAAAGTTAATAGTATATAAAGATGACATACTCACCCGATCAATATCTCGCTAACAAAGAGCGCATGAATGAAGCGCAGAAGCGCTACTACCAGCGCACAGGTGAAGCTCGTCTATCCTATCAAAATGGATACGACGATAAGAATAGGGATCAAATTCGAACACGCAAGCGAAAGCCGAGCAGTCCACAGCACTCGCCCATCTTCTACTCCGCCCCACCTCACTCGCTCAATCTCCTCTCGACACGATGAGCAGCAGCAGCAATCTTCGCCCCCACCAGACTTCTGACGCTCACGGCGGAGCCTCTCCTAGCGAGTCCACGACTGTAACAAAAGCAAAGACCATTGGGGATCTTCTTTCGACGACGGGGTAGACGTTCAAGATACAGAGACGTTCTTGATGAGCTTTGGTGCAAAGCAGCTCAGGACCAACAACACGATAGTAAGAAGATCTGCTTATTCCGACATTCCGACGAATGTCCAGATAGCAGCCACCAGCCAGGTAGCGGAGCGTGGTCATCAGCATTATACATGCCGAAATTGGTTTTTCCTCACTCGAGTTAGTCGATTGTTGTTCATTGACTTCGAGGTGAGGAGACAGGAGACTTAACAGGTGCGCGATACTTGTTGCAGACATACGAAATGTTCTCGCCAACATATTCTCGTTCAGCAGCATCTCAATCTCTACGTCTGGATCGATACGACGGCGAGAGATTCGTTTCCCCGTGAGCGTCGAAATCCAATCAATAGCAGTGCTAGTGTTGCTCTAGCGTTTTGTTTGTCGCGAATGTTCCGAAGAATGGAGAGGGCGTCGGTACTGGAGCTAATAGCGAGAGAACTTCTTGATGCGTGGGTAGTTTTGTTGTGAGGTTCAACTGCTACCCCACAGTAAAATTAGCATTAAAATCGTGTGCTACTGAGTTATTGATAGATGTCAACCATCCCGACCATCCGCTGATCCACCAAGCCGTCCACCAATATTTCTGATCGTTCTTAGCCAAACCGAGCCGAACATATCGGATATGCCATCCACCAAGGAGGCGTCCACTTTTCCGTCCATGGCTAAGACCGGCCCTTAAATGCTCTCGTCTCCTTAGAAGCGACAGCCGGTGGTTTCAACGAGGACAGCCTCTCGACCACCTGAGAGTGAAAGCAACGTCTTTTGGATCTTTGGGTAGTTTTAGAACCGCTCAACCAACAACACTCAAACTATACATTGATAAATGCAATACTACAGTAGTAGAAAATTACGCCGGCAATTTTTACCGCAAGGAATAGTTCAGAGCAGCGCGACGCGTGGCGTCTCACCATTGGTTGGAAGTCTATGTGACACGCCTTCATTTCCGCTTAAATACGTTCAGCACCCCTTCGTCCTCATTCCAGATTCTGCGGGCTCAAGGAAAGATGGTAAAGCTCTTCTGTGCGATCGTTGGTGTGGCGGGAAGCGCTTTCTCGGTGCGAGTAGACGAGGACGACTCGGTGGATGACTTGAAGAAGGCGATCAAGGCGGAGAAGATGTACCAGTTTCCTGCGGACAAGCTGCAGCTCTTCCTGGCGAAGAAAGACGAGGGCCGCGGCGCGTGGCTGACGGAGGCAGACGTGAAGAATGGCGTGGAGGACACCACTGGCCTGAAGCCGTTGAATGCGGCGCGAGCGAGGCTACGGCGTGTGGGATTGTCGGATGGAGATGTCGGTGGAGTGGATGAAGAAGAAGAAGCAGAAGGGAGAGGACCTGTGAACGTGCTGGTGATGGTTCCGGAGGGGCTGGTGTTTCAGCGAGCGATACTTCTGCGTTGGCGGAAATATCAGCAAAATTAGACGACCTACGCAAGCAAGTTGTAGGGAAACGCAGATATGTCCACTCGGAGGTAACCTCGACCCAAGGCAGAAAGCTTCTGAGCGACTTGGATATTCAGGTGGATTTTGTACGCACAGTTCCGTTCGCTGTTGAAGAGGGTTCTTCGGTTGACCCATACGAGTGGGAGAGTGTTACTATCGAGAACGGCGAAAAGGTCGAGCTCACTGAGGAGCAGCAGCGCCAACGATATCGCCCCTACATTGAACGCAACCTTGCCGATGTGCTTGTGCAGAAGCAGCTTTCCGTGATTGGCGTGGAAAGAGGCACAAATATCCTCACGGTTGAAGTTCCTGGTCGCGAAATTGAGCTCGCTGGACGTACCGATCTCCTTATACTGAGTGATGTTGTTAAGATGAGGCCGTCCGAAGTGCGGTACTTGCCTGGAGTGAAGATGCTGATTGAAGTGAAGAAAGAAGTTAAACCAAGGAACGACTTTCAGGCATTGTCGGAGCTGATTGCTTTGGATCTGATGGCTAGCGACCCAGTAATGGCGCTACTTACTGATCTGAAAGGAGAGTGGTTATTCTTCTGGGTGGCCGAGAAGATAAACAACTCCGCCCGTATCTGCAAAGCGGCAATCAATGAGCCAGGTGAGGCTTTCGAAGTGATAAAAGTGCTACTGGAGCAGCCGCCGACAAGTGGTACTGGTGCTGCCACCGATATCATGCTACCGGGTTTCCAACGTCCCGTGAAGAGACTGAAGCTGAGAGAGACGTTACCATCTGTCGGAGAGGGTGGTGGAGTTCGTGATAGCATCGAACGATACTATGACATCGCCAGTATGTTAGGTCCTGACATTGAGATGGCGCGTGCTGTGGCTCGGCAGGTCACTCGATCTATTCCCACGTTGAGTTATTTCAGCTGATTCTCGCTTCGGCATGCTGCATTAATAGTATATAAAGATGACATACTCACCCGATCAATATCTCGCTAACAAAGAGCGCATGAATGAAGCGCAGAAGCGCTACTACCAGCGCACAGGTGAAGCTCGTCTATCCTATCAAAATGGATACGACGATAAGAATAGGGATCAAATTCGAACACGCAAGCGAAAGCCGAGCAGTCCACAGCACTCGCCCATCTTCTACTCCGCCCCACCTCACTCGCTCAATCTCCTCTCGACACGATGAGCAGCAGCAGCAATCTTCGCCCCCACCAGACTTCTGACGCTCACGGCGGAGCCTCTCCTAGCGAGTCCACGACTGTAACAAAAGCAAAGACCATTGGGGATCTTCTTTTCGACGACGGGGTAGACGTTCAAGATACAGAGACGTTCTTGATGAGCTTTGGTGCAAAGCAGCTCAGGACCAACAACACGATAGTAAGAAGATCTGCTTATTCCGACATTCCGACGAATGTCCAGATAGCAGCCACCAGCCAGGTAGCGGAGCGTGGTCATCAGCATTATACATGCCGAAATTGGTTTTCCTCACTCGAGTTAGTCGATTGTTGTTCATTGACTTCGAGGTGAGGAGACAGGAGACTTAACAGGTGCGCGATACTTGTTGCAGACATACGAAATGTTCTCGCCAACATATTCTCGTTCAGCAGCATCTCAATCTCTACGTCTGGATCGATACGACGGCGAGAGATTCGTTTCCCCGTGAGCGTCGAAATCCAATCAATAGCAGTGCTAGTGTTGCTCTAGCGTTTTGTTTGTCGCGAATGTTCCGAAGAATGGAGAGGGCGTCGGTACTGGAGCTAATAGCGAGAGAACTTCTTGATGCGTGGGTAGTTTTGTTGTGAGGTTCAACTGCTACCCCACAGTAAAATTAGCATTAAAATCGTGTGCTACTGAGTTATTGATAGATGTCAACCATCCCGACCATCCGCTGATCCACCAAGCCGTCCACCAATATTTCTGATCGTTCTTAGCCAAACCGAGCCGAACATATCGGATATGCCATCCACCAAGGAGGCGTCCACTTTTCCGTCCATGGCTAAGACCGGCCCTTAAATGCTCTCGTCTCCTTAGAAGCGACAGCCGGTGGTTTCAACGAGGACAGCCTCTCGACCACCTGAGAGTGAAAGCAACGTCTTTTGGATCTTTGGGTAGTTTTAGAACCGCTCAACCAACAACACTCAAACTATACATTGATAAATGCAATACTACAGTAGTAGAAAATTACGCCGGCAATTTTTACCGCAAGGAATAGTTCAGAGCAGCGCGACGCGTGGCGTCTCACCATTGGTTGGAAGTCTATGTGACACGCCTTCATTTCCGCTTAAATACGTTCAGCACCCCTTCGTCCTCATTCCAGATTCTGTGGGCTCAAGGAAAGATGGTAAAGCTTTTCTGTGCGATCGTTGGTGTGGCGGGAAGCGCTTTCTCGGTGCGAGTAGACGAGGACGACTCGGTGGATGACTTGAAGAAGGCGATCAAGGCGGAGAAGATGTACCAGTTTCCTGCGGACAAGCTGCAGCTCTTCCTGGCGAAGAAAGACGAGGGCCGCGGCGCGTGGCTGACGGAGGCAGACGTGAAGAATGGCGTGGGAGGACACCACTGGCCTGAAGCCGTTGAATGCGGCGCGAGCGAGGCTACGGCGTGTGGGATTGTCGGATGGAGATGTCGGTGGAGTGGATGAAGAAGAAGAAGCAGAAGGGAGAGGACCTGTGAACGTGCTGGTGATGGTTCCGGAGTCGTTGGGTGTAGATTTCCAATTGCTCCAACTGCAGGAAGCACTCTTGCAGCATACGTTATTGGATTCCCTTCATCGACGTCAGGACGAAGTCGTGACTTTAAAGCGAGTCTGATCAGGACGTATCAGTGCGACATGGGGACGTATCAGGACGACACGGAGAACCGAATGCTGCGATGCATGTTGCTTAACACGGCGCTTCCGGCGGGGTTGGTCATCGCCTCTCATTTGTTTCGTCGGAAAAACGAGTTTCTCTCTCGTAAGCTGATGGGCTTCGATCGCATTGATGATGTGAAGAATGGATTGTTGCTATTCAAGCCACTGGAGCATGCATTTGATCACTTCCAGATCAGTTTCATCTACGACAAGGGCAGCAATGAGTTCCGTTTGAAAGTCTTCGATCCTTCATTGCTTCGACAGCGATTGTTCGCAAAGCTGAATCCAGACCAGCGCGTTCTTCTGCTTCGAGGCCAAACACTGTCGAAACACTGGAAAAAACGTGGCCCAAGGCTTGCACCTGGTACTGATTTCAACATTCAGACAACATTTGGGGACGTCGAAGGTCAACCACTGTGCTTCATGTCTGTGGAGCGTCCCTACAAGCGCTGCTTGAACTTACAAGCCCGTTTAGCGCGGAAGAAAGCGATCGAAGCGAAGTGGATTCACCCAGATGAAGACGAATTTGAAGATTTTTGGTCGGAAGGAATGTCGTTGGCTGAAAAGATGGATTTCTTTTCCGCACGTGATAGCTAAGACTTCTCAGTTGCCGAGCCTCAGTCCAATAACGAACGCCGGTCTCGTCGGAATGGTGCAGCTGAACAAGGTGGCTACATATTGGATACTGCAAGCAGCAGGATAAACCAACATATTTTTGATCCTGACAAATATAAAGTTAATAGTATATAAAGATGACATACTCACCCGATCAATATCTCGCTAACAAAGAGCGCATGAATGAAGCGCAGAAGCGCTACTACCAGCGCACACGTGAAGCTCGTCTATCCTATCAACAGGGATACGACGATAAGAATAGGGATCAAATTCGAACACGCAAGCGAAAGCCGAAAAGAGAACTAACTACCGGTGAAGCCGAACTTAACGCTGAAACCGAACTTAGTTAATTAATTAAAAAAATTCTCACATAAAAAAAATCAATCCGTATATAGACAATGACTGAAGATACAGTACCACGCTTACGATTTTGAAGGATGCCCTCGGACACTTCGTCAAGTATTGGAATTAATTAATTTCGAAATTTTTTGAATGAGGCCAAGATATAAAGTCCATCCTGATACAAAATCCAATAATTATAAAGTCATTTCCACGGGAATAATATCGCCAAGAATATATAGGCAACATGTTTGCATACGAGCTCGAAGGTCTAAAGCGATTGAATATTGATGCTGTTCGCTGGGGCAGTACCTATCGCGTCAAGGTGCGTGGTAGAACTGGTAAGATGGTTTATGTTAGCAACGTTTCCCGTCCGACCAATCAGAAGCTGCTAGCTAAGCAATACAAGATCTCTGTCGAGACTCTGAAGAAGCACATGTCCCCTAATTACAAGACTGACCCCAAGTATCGTTTCTACAACGGAAAACACATGGAGTCGCACCTGTATGAAGGTATCCAGCCTACTGAGTTCTATGACAAGCTCGAAAACG
Source organism: Phytophthora syringae (assembly GCA_012656105.1). Taxonomy (NCBI): domain Eukaryota; phylum Oomycota; class Peronosporomycetes; order Peronosporales; family Peronosporaceae; genus Phytophthora; species Phytophthora syringae. The sequence continues at coordinate 365,147 of JAAKBD010000390.1, read as the reverse complement.
TGCTTGCTAGCCAAACTAATGCTTTCAAGGTCAACATTGCTCTTGGCTACGATCTTGTAAGCCTAACGGATGGTAGTTTTACCCAGGACTGGCACCCGAATCTGGCTAACACTTACGTATTTAAGACCCCTGTTGCTATCAACAGTCGATCTGACATTCGTAAGAAAATTATCTCAGAGATCAGGTCGATGGAGTTGGCTAACACGCTGAACTACCCCAAATCGGGGTATAAGCTGAAGTCAATTACTGGGTTCAAAATTTACATTTACTTTCGCGAGCATGCACTTGGCGATAGCGTAGCTGTTATCCCACAGATTATCCGCGATAACAAGCACGTAATCAACTTCCCTAAGACCAACAACAAGTGCGTGTTCCACTGTATCGCATGGTACTTACATCAGCATGCTAAGAAAGATCCTCGTCGGATCCAGGCCCAAGTGAAGAAAGTATTCAAGCGCTACTGCTCCTACAAGGGTATCAGCTATACGCTTAGTCTCTTCCGTAGCTTTAAGCCGATTGACCTCCTACAGCTCGACGAGCTTGAGGAATGCTTTCATTTCGGTATTAACGTCTACTCAATGGATGTAAAGACCGGTAATGTTGAGTGTATCCGTCGTTCGGAGAGAGAAGGAGTAGCTATGGATATTCTATCCCATGAGAACCATGCTTTGTACATCAAGAACGTTGATATGCTTCAGTCCAAGTACCAATGCTCGAAGTGTGAAATGATTTTCATTAGCTCTACTAAGCTACGCGACCATGCCAAAAATCAGTGTGAGCTTGTAAACATCGAGAGCTTTCCAGCTGAACTAACTATCAATACAGACCAGCCCCGAACACTATTCGATCAATGCTAACCAAGTACTCCATCAAGGGCATTGATCAGTACCTAGATCATTATCTCGTGTATGACTTTGAGGCCATTCTAAAGCTAGTTATGGCACAGCATGGTGAGAATACTGTCTTCACCAATGAGCATATTCCCGTATCAGTATCTGTATCTGATAGCTTAACCGAGGAGGTGCGTTGCTTCGTCAGCAATGAACCGAAGATGCTACTAACGGACATGTTCGAATATATTCGCCAGGTATCGATTAAGATCCAGCAGTACAATGTGCACAAGTACGAGATCCTCCTGCGGAAAAATTATCAATGCTCACGGCCTGACTGGTATGGAGATTCCAGGTGCTAAACTCGATAAGACCTATAAGATGATCGATGTGGATGGTTGGATTAAGGAAGGGAAATATGCCAGCTTCTTCGACTTCCATAGCACCCTGGGGTTTGGTACGCAGAGGTCTGACTATGGTAGGATTAAGCAGCACCTTCATCAAGTTCCAGTGCTTGGGTTGGACAGCGGACGCTACGATGTAAATTTGATTAAGAACGATCTCTTCGCCGTTATTGGTACAGACAACATCAAATCGGTAATCAAAAATCCTAGCTACATGTGCATTGCGACCTCGAACATGAAAATGCTCGATATTAGCAACTATGTACCAGCTGGAACGAGCTATGCAAAGTATCTCAGTACATTTCTAGGCGACTGCAAATGCGACAACAAGATTCGACGTGTCTTCGGCTTGGGTAAGGGCATTTTCCCGTACGAGTTCATTACCTCGTTCAACGTCCTTAGTCAGACTACGATTCCTCCTAAGCCAGCTTTCGATAGCGATCTCCGTGGAACTAGCATCAGTGATGATGACTATAAGCGCGTGCAATTCGTCTGGGGACACTATGGAATAAAATCGATCAAGGACCTGCTGATCTGGTACAATAACTTGCCTGTGGTACCTTTCATCAAGGCCATCAAGGCTCAGCGTGAGTTGTTCAAGCGTTTTGAACTTGACATGTTTGCTGATGGTGTATCTTTACCTGGTCTCTCGGAGAAAGTCATGTATCAAACATGTTTCGACAATCTCCAATATCCTAGTAAGACGTCTCCTCAAGCGTTTCGATTCCCTAGCAAGCGTATAAGTGGCTACAAGAGTCAGGATGTTGAGGCTAAGCGCGAGTTTGGTATGACGTTAGGACACCTAGATATATTGTTAAATCAACAGAAGTATCTTTGTGGTCTTTGCTACGGTCCTTTGAGCACTGAAACTGTCTCAGCTGATCGAATCAATAACAAGCTTGGGCACATCGACGGCAACATCTTGATTAGTTGTATTTCGTGCAACACCGCTCGCAAGGATATGTCTCTCAAGGGTTTCCGCTACAAGAAGCTGCTAGAGTTCAATTCAGAGCGACTGGTTTATTCCATTGACAAGGAGGAGAAGGACATCTACGGTAAGATGAAAGCTAACATTGCTGGTGGTCCATCCATTATCTTCAACCGCTACGCTAAGCGCAATGAGACGAAGATTCGTGGTGGGAAGCTGTGTAAGAAGGTAATCGGGTACGATGCTAATGCTCTATATCTCTTGGCTCTCGGTAATGCCATGCCATGCAGAAGACTTACAACTATCGAAGCTTATCCAGAAATTGTTGAGGACATCAAGAACGATAAGATTTTCGGCTTTCTCGAGTGTGATATTCAGACACCAGAACACTTGAAGCAGTATTTTGGTGAGATGACCCCATCTTCAAAAATACACTGATTGGCTGTACGGATGAGAGTATCATTGGTAAGCATATGTATGACTACAACCAAACACGAGAGAAAAGCAGATCGAAGCCAGCTCGCAAATTGATTGGTAGCTACTTTGGTGAGAAGATCCTAATCTACACGCCTTTGCTCAAGTGGTACCTATCTCATGGTATGGAAATCACCCAGACATACAGCTTCATCAAAGCTAGCTCACACAAGGCATTTGCTCCATTCATGGAAGCGGTGTCTAGCGCTCGACGAGAGGGTGATGCTGACAAGTCCAAGGCTATGATTGCTGAGATGATGAAGCTAGTAGGCAACAGTGCTTTCGGTCGATCTGGAATGGACATGAGCAAGCACAAGAAAATTAAGTATGAGTCAGATAAGAAGGCAATTGCTTCAAAGATTGAACACTTCACCCTTCATGGATTAGAGGAACTCAACGATGCTTGCGAGCTTCCTATGATGAAGCGCAGGCTTAAGAACAAGAACCCGATCCATTTGTCGATTGCTATCTACCAGCTCGCTAAGCTACGCATGCTCCAGTTCTACTATGATTGCATCGACTTCTACTTCGATCGGTCAGACTTCCAATATCAGGAGATGGATACGGACTCTGCCTACATCGCATTCAGTTGTGATAATCCGTTTCAAGACTGTATCAAACCTGATCTACGTGAGCACTTCAAACAGCACAAGTATGATTGGTTCCCACGTGATTATAGCACGGATGTGGCTAAGTTTGATCGTCGAACCCCTGGTCTCTTTAAGAATGAATGGTCAGGTGATGCTATGGTCTCATTATCCCCCAAGAACTACATCTGCTATCTACCAGACGATTCGTACAAGGTCAAGGTTTCAGCCAAGGGTGTACAACAGGTTCGTGGACGCAATAGTGATGTTCTTAGCCCTAATGGGTTCGAGTCTGTTGTGCAAGATCGTATCACACTTCAAGGCACTAACAAGGGGTTTAGATTGTCGAAAGAGACTAAATCTATCATCACATACAGTCAGACAAAGAGAGCGCTATCATATGTCTATGACAAACGGCGTGTGCTTGAGGATGGTATTACTACCGTAGCTCTTGATATTTAATCGCTATCCAAGCTATCACATTTTTTATGCCCATCTAACATATACTGTAACGAGGTTACGCAAAGAGTTACGATTATGTAGGTCACCCTATTTGGTGTGACCACACTCTCCCTAAAACAGTACTCAGTACGTGAAAGCTAACAAGATATCAGTAGGTGGCTTCCCAGCCAATATATATGCATTAGACTAGGCTCTACTATGTTAGATAATGAGACCTATAGATTTACACCAGGGCGGCTCTGCCGCCGATAGCAATAATACATTCAGTTCACCTTTAACCTTAAGAGTTTCATTGTCTTGCAAAGACTGTTACTTCTTGGAGCCTGTACGCTACTGTCGTACGCTCGTCCCTGTTCTTGGTATAAGAACGCCAAGGTAAACTACCTGCTTAAGAGACTCGCTGAGTCTGACTAAGTCTTCCTCTCCGCTACAGTCTACGGCAGCCCCGCTGCACTTGGTAGCACTTGTAGTCAATCCTACACCTGAGTCGTTACGACTGTCCCTCTGTGAGGATGGAGCATATCGCCCACTTACCGGCGAGTCAACAAGACGGGCTTAAAAAGCTGATGTCTTTGATCGGGCTGGAAGGTGTGGCTCATCTTGCTTTGCAAGGCCCCGACGCTGTCAACGCGCGTCTGGAGGCGTTCTCTAACTATGAGAATGCTCTGGTAGAGCACATCGAGCAGAAGATGACTGCGGCCGCTGCGTCTACGACGCCCAGGCCCCCATCGGATGGAGCTCCCAGAGCCAAACCGCTCATGGTGAGCGTCAAGACCTTCGAGGGCAAGGTTGGAGAGAATCTCCTGCTCTGGGTCAGAGAAGTCGAGATGGCCATGACGTCTGCCTTGCTCAAGACCGAGCAACAGCGCGTGGCGTTGAAGATCGGGGTCAAGCGCTAGAATGGTCACTGACCTGCGGTACGTCCGTAGACACCGCCTTCCCCTCATCGGATCAGCTTAAGCTGCAACTCTCGCGGTATTCTCGCCGCCTAACCAGGCATATCGCGTGAGGTCACGCTTCCTTTCTACCCGACAGGATAAGAAGGAGTTAGTGGACTTCGTCCAAGAGTTGCGTACTCTGATTGCTGGCATGGCAGTGGATCCTCTTCCCGAGGCGGTCACGGTGACCATCTTCATGGAAGGTCTCCGCACTGGCGTGGCCAGGACGGAAGTCTTCTGTGTTCATCCTTCTTCATTTGAAGAAGCTGTGAACGTGGCGTTGAACGCCGAGTTCAACTTCAAGTCGGCTCGACTTGGTTGGAGTGCTTCGCACAACAGCTCGTCTGGAGCTTCGGGCTCGTATAATGGACCTGAGCCGATGGATCTCAGCTACGCTGAAGACGACGAAGCCGAGCTTCAGACTGCCGAGCAGCGCATTGGCGTTCGCCGCTGCTATGTGTGCGGGAGCACGCAGCACCTGCGTCCGGGGTGCCCGCTTCGCACGCAACGCCAGGCTCCGGTGAGCCGAGGCCGCGCCTCTGGACGGAAACCGGCTCCCTGGCACGGAAACGCCAAGACCCAGTAGGCACGGGGCGGCCTGCTGGGGAAGAACTCTGTTCTGTTCAACCTCTGAGAGGAGGACAGCAGGGCTTGCCCCGGAGAGCTCCGTGCTCTATAACACGGAACGTGTATGCAAGCCTGGCTTGCTGGTCGTTGAAGCGACCGTGAAGGGCTTTAATAAGCCATGGGTAATCCTTATCGATTCCGGTGCGTCGGGCAATTACGTTCAACGCGCCACGATGGAAGGAAGTCAGCAGTATGCTGAGGCGCAAGTGGCGCGAGTGCGTGACACGGTCACTGTTCGTCTTGCGACGGGAGCCCGTGTTACGGTGCCTAAGGTTCCTGTGAACCTGGGCGTGAAGGTTTTGGACTTCGATAGCGTGGAACGCTGTCTGGTCCTTGACCTAGATTCGAGATACGATCTCATCCTAGGCATGACCTGGTTGGAACGCCATGAGCCATGGATCGATTGGAGATCTAAGACCTTAGGCGCTACCCGCTTGCCTCCTAGTGGAGCTTTGGCGAGTCATGACCCCACCTCTGCTAGGAAGCAAAAGCGCTATTGGCGCGAGCACTGGACCGCGACGGTCAATGTGCTCGATATTGGAGTGTCCGAGTTAATGGACACTTTACGCTAACGCGTGTAAGAGCATCCCTTTCTGGGATGCTTTATTGATAGCGTGGCCTTCGTGCGGATCCCGCCAAGGTTAAGTCCATCGTGGACTGACCGCTTCCGCGCAAACAGAAGGATTAGCGGAAGTGGCTTGGCCTTGCCAACTACTTGCACAAGTACAGCAAGAATTATGCTGAGATGGCTCGGCCATTGTCCAATCTCCTTAAGAAGGATGTGGACTGGTGTTGGGACACCGAGCATCAAGATGCCTTTGTGGCGGTCAAGGAGAGTCTCCATCATGCACCGATCCTGGCGTTGCCAGACCCTGAACGTCCGTTCAGCGTCGTCTGCGACGCATCCGACTTTGCCAGTGGCAGTGCGCTTTTACAAGCTGATGCCGATGGGCACGAACGCGTGATTGCGTTTGAGTCTCGCCAGCTTAAAGCTGCAGAGAAGAACTGCCCAGTTCATGACAAGGAGCTACTTGCAATGAAGTATGCCCTTGTCAAGTTCAGGGTACACCTGCTTGGTTCGAAACCATTTGTGGTCTTTACAGACCATGCGTCGCTACGCACTGCGATTCAATCGCCTCATCTCTCGCAAAGGATGGCCAGGTGGCTGTCCTTCTTCGCGGAGTACAACTTCGAGGTGAAGTATAAGCCTGGCAGGCAGAACGATCTGGCGGACGCTTTATCGCGTCGCCCAGACTATGAGCTTGCTCATGTCACGACGGTGACTTCGTCTGTGACGACGTTAATCCGCGCTGCGTATGTGCGCGATGATACGTGTGTAGCTCTGCTACGTGCTCTTGGGAGCAAGGAGTTTGAAAACTCGGACATTAAGTTGTCGGCGCGCCTGCACGCGAGGTTACATCGCTATTCCATCGATAATGGCCTGCTGTATTACAGCACGGATGTTGAGGACACTCTCCGTGTCGTGGTCCCTCATGATGAGGATCTCAAGTATCGCATCCTCTATGAGGCGCATGATACGCCGCTTAGTGGCCACCTTGGTCGTGAGAAGACCTATGGCTCGGTGAGCCTGACGTATTGGTGGCCCAAGCTTTACAAGTGGACAAGCACTTACGTGCGCACGTGCGAGACGTGCCAACGGGTGAAGCCTTCACCGCACGCGACTGCGCCGCTGGCAAGTTTGCCTGTACCCTCTGGGTGCTGGGAGTCCATGAGTTTGGACTTTGTGTTCTGTCTTCCTAAAGACCAGATGGGAACACAGGAATCGTGGTCATTGTAGACCGATTGAGTAAGATGGTACATCTTGCGGCAGTGCCGGACACCATCGATGGTGAAGGTACAGCGAAGCTGTTTATCGATAGGGTGTTTCGCCAACATGGCTTACCCGCATCGATTGTCTCTGACAGAGACCCCGTTTCACGGGCCATTTCTGGTCGTCCGTGTTTACTGTGCTGGGCACGAAGTTGGACATGTCCACCGCGGATCATCCGCAGACCGACGGTGAAACCGAACGCGCGAATTGCGTTGTGGAGGATATCCTCCGGAGCACTTGTGCCGAGAAGCCAAAGCTTTGGAGCACCATGCTCCCACTCGTTGAGTTCGCATTGAATAATACAGTGCATGCCTCTACAGGCTACACACTGTTCTACGTGAACGGCCTCTCTCAGCCACGCGTCCCGTTGACGCTACCACTCCGTGGTTCTGTGCTTGGTGGGGAGGAGAACTCGATGAGCGACTTGCTGAAGTCAGCCCCAATACTGTTAAGAAACAGGTTGATGATTTTCTATCAACGCGTCTGAATGTCCTTCGACATGTGCGTGACGCAATGGCTGAGAGCCAAGACAAACAAAAGGAATACGCAGATGCCAAGGGCAGACGTAATGAGCAAAGCTTTGAGGTCGGAGACCTGGTTTTATTGAATGCGAAAAACCTACCTCCACATGCAGTAACCGCGGTCTTCAAGACCAAGCTGCGGCCGCGTTTTGTGGGACCTTTCAAGGTCGTGGCCAAGAAGGGCCTGGCGTATACGCTCAACCTCCCCAATAGGATGCGAACGCACCCGGTATTTTACGTGGGCTTGCTCAAGCCATACCAGGATGCGTCGCAAGTTAGCTCGGAGGAGCTGGCGCCGATGGCGGAGCCACAGCGCCGGGCAGAAGACGGAACAGAGCGTCCACCGGCCCCTGCACCCGAGCCACAGTCTCCACTAGCTTATCAAGCTTCTCAATACTCGCAGACTGAGTGCGCTCAAGAGCAGCCAGGCGTTGGATGCATGACTCAGGGTTCTCAACCCAAGCGAGCCGACTTGCAAAGTCATCGAGTTGATTCGCCGAATGGTCATAAGCCATCTCCGCACTGGTCAGAGTCTCGCGGAAGCGGCGGGCCTCGCTCTGAACGTCGAGCATCTGCTCACGAGTTGCCTGCAACTCCGAGCGCCGCAGCGGAGGATCCTCCTCCATCGGCTCATCAGCCTTCTCGCTTGCTTCGGCCACCGCCAGCGTTGCTCGATGAGCAGGGAGATCTCCACTTCCACGTGGAAGAGATCTTGAAGCGACGAAGTCGCCAGGGTCGTACCCAATATCTTGTGAAGTGGATGGGTTACCCTCACTCCGAGAACTCGTGGGAGTTCGAGGGCCTGCTCCGTCAAGATTGCCCAGACGTCGTGGACGCTTTTGATCAGAGTGATCTAATGCGTGCCGCGCACCAGCGACCGCGTCGTCGGTCGCTCCACGCTTCCCGCCAATAGGCAGGGAAGCGAGAGGATCAGCAGCTGCGCTCAAGCGCTGATCCTGAGCTATGGCAGCAAATGCTGCAGAGCTCAAGGGGCATAGTGGGATATCTGAACTTGGTAGTGCTTTCCAAGCGTACTCTTCGCTCGACCCTTCGCGTACTCGAAGAGTAACTTGCGCTCAAGGCGTGCGTCGATCTCGAAGAAGCTGGCTCGAAGAGCCTCCATAGATGATAACTTACGGCTCCGGTGAGCCCAAGTAGTCATGAGAGTATCATACTCCGACTCAGTTTCTCCGGGCGCCAGCGCCAACACGACCGTGCGTACCATGGGTACCGGCTGCCTGCTCGTTTGAGCTTGAAGACGAATGCGATATTCGCCAATGGTTGAGACCTGTGGGGTCAAGAACCGAGCGCGCAGCGCGTGACGAGATGCCAACTCCGATGCCGTGCGAGCCGCTGGCCCAATAACATGCGATGTCAACGGTCGATTCCCGAGTTGTTTGATATACTTCTCGGGATCGGGGTTGTAAACCGATAGTCCGCATGCGGATCGAGCAGAGGCTGGGCCACAGGGTGGCGGGTCACAGAAGCCTCTTGCTCATTGAGCTGCCGCTCTTGGACCTTGTCGAAGGGATTAGAGATCGGAGGATCTTCCAAACCGCGCGAGGCGCGCTGCGCGTTAAGGCCTTCAACGCCGCTTCGTTCAACGAACGGATTAGGAGCACGAAGCGCTGGGCGATCAGCGGTCGCACTGGGTGCAGGAGGTTCCTCCTTGCGGAGTTCACCGGGTTCTCCAGCCTCGGACTCTACGTAGTCCACTGAGGTCTCCGTGAGTTCTTTAAAGAGGGCTTGGTTCGCGGTACGCGGCCGTTTGGACGCTGGAGCCTCGGAACGAGGCATGTCCGCTGGCGGATGTCGGCGCATGTGCTCCGAGTGGTACTCCTGTACTGAGAGCTTCTCAATCGCGGGAGACAGGATGTTTTCAAGGCCACTGGCCGTTAGTGCACTCGGTGCAAGCGATGTGGGTCGCGAGACTGGAATTAGTCGTCGGTCGAAGGACCAAAATCAGTTGTGAGCCATACAACGGGCCGTCGGCCAGCTCTGGGAGAACTTGGAAAGTTCTGGAGCGCGGAGCTTGATGGAAGGTGACCCCGTCACACGCGTCAGTGACGCTACCTCACGTGAGGCGAGTTGTCGAGTGTCGACACGTGGTGCCTTCAGTCTTGAGGGGAGAGTGTAACGGGGTTACGCAAAGAGTTACGATTATGTAGGTCACCCTATTTGGTGTGACCACACTCTCCCTAAAACAGTACTCAGTACTTGAAAGTTAACAAGATATCAGTAGGTGGCTTCCCAGCCAATATATATGCATTAGACTAGGCTCTACTATGTTAGATAGTGAGACCTATAGATTTACACCAGGGCGGCTCTGCCGCCGATAGCAATAATACATTCAGTTCACCTTTAACCTTAAGAGTTTCATTGTCTTGCAAAGACTGTTACTTCTTGGAGCCTGTACGCTACTGTCGTACGCTCGTCCCTGTTCTTGGTATAAGAACGCCAAGGTAAACTACCTGCTTAAGAGACTCGCTGAGTCTGACTAAGTCTTCCTCTCCGCTACAGTCTACGGCAGCCCCGCTGCATATACCATGGATGAGATACTTACGAAACTTTACTATGACCCTAAAACCGGCTATATCGGTGCTCAGGCTCTACATGAGAAGGCTCGTGAGTTAGATCCTAAGATAACTCTAAAACTGATGAAGGATTGGTATGCTACACAGTCAGAGATTCAGAGATTCCAAGAGCAAAAGCAGAGATTCGATGGGTTTAAAATCGTCTCACATAACCCGAATTCTTGGCAAATCGACCTTGCGTTCTGGGGAAAACAACCGATTCTGACTGGTATCAACACTAACTCCCGCATCGGGTACGCAAAACTATTATCGAATAAGACAGCTGCTACAGTATTGATAGCACTAAAAGCTTTCATCCGATCTTACAAGGTAGATATTATCACAAGCGACAATGGGTCTGAGTTCATGAACTCAAAAGCTCAGCAACTATTTAAAGCAAAGAAGATCGAACATTTCAACAATGAGCCTGGTGATCACGGTACTATGGGGAAAATCGAGTTCTTCAATAGAACGCTGAAGCAGAGACTAACCAAAATGTCTCCCAAGAGGATTACGCAAAAGCTCATCAGCGACGTTATTACTAACTACAACACCACTTCTCATCGATCAATTGGAATGACACCCAATGAAGCCAAAGGCAGAGTAATTGAGGCTGGGTTGAACCATAACCAAGCAGAAGCTGATAAAATTGATAATGAGCTCGAGATTGGAACCAATGTCCTTTACCGACTAAAGAAGAGGACGTTTTCACTCGTTGACGTCGTCGTCGTTGGGGGCGTACCGTTGCCGGCACCAATTAAAGATTACATTGCAGCGCCTCCGATGCCAGGGTGTGGCGTGGAGATTGCCCCTTTGTTACGCTGCAATGTTGTCTGGATGACCATTTGGCTTGCCATTCGCGAAGTCAAACCCTCGCCGATCCTTGTGTACCGCTCAACAACGTTGTTTTCCACCTGCCGAAAATTTTGATGGCCAAAGTGTCGAAGCCGGCGTTGAAAAGCGCTGTAGCTCCGCCACTGCGAAGTGATTGTGATCCGAAGCGACCAGGTGGGTGTCCATCTACTTCTGCGGCCAGTTTGATGAAGTAAACGAGGTCTCGAACCTGTAAATTTACCGTTGCTGTGACCTTGCAGCGTAGCGTGTCCCCGTTGGCTCCAAGTGATTGGTGGTGCTGTACCAGATACCAGCAGGCCAGTACTGGGCAACAATGTTGATGGCCTGAGCGATTAAGTATCCGCGTAGTACCGTCCCCAAATGGGTCAGTTTTGCCGCCACAAAATTGAACTTGTACCTTGTCCACGCGTCGCAGTACGTCTTGCTCGTGTCCTTGATTATCCAAGAAGGTGATGTCAGTCCTTCGAATGGCGTACGAATTGACCCTTGCGCCGTCCGCTAAGTATTCGGACCTGCGTAAAAGAAAGAAGAAGCCCAGCACCGAAGCGCCCTAGATGACTCGGTGCTGGGCTGATTCGAAATCAAGTTACCGGAGTAGTTGCTTGAGTAACTGGACCGTGACGGGTGACTTTGGGTTGGGTGGTCGGTCTTCTCGTCGCATGCCTGTGACTGCAAGCTGGTGTCCAGGGGTAAGACCAACTCGGTGTCCAACGTATCGCCGATAATACCACGAGATTTGGCTGATTTTGGAGAGCACGGTGGCCGCAGAGTTTCCTGCCTCTGATCTATTCCACCCGAACTTCCAACAATATGTCGCAAACAGTGCGAGTTGGTACGAATGTCGTTCTTGTTCTGCGGTAGGCATTGGGGCATGTGCATATAGGCGCACCATCGTACCCACTGTGACCCCGTGCACGAGTATTTGATGGTGGACGACGAGGCCAGTGATCGGATTGGAGAGATGTGAAAATCTCGTGTAAAGTTTTCTCCAAAATGTCGGTACCGCTGTCTGTTCCCATGACAAAGAAAAATTAGTCTACCTTGATTTGAACAGATCCGTCCAGGCCCGTGCAGCTGCGTCTGCCATCGTGTTTGTTGATCCCGTTAGGTGGTCTGCTGAGACTCTCAGATTGAAAATAGGCTTCAGCCAGACCAATTGCTCTGTTGATTTCTTGACTGAGTTCGTTCTTCGAATATAGTCGATTACACCACTGGACTGCTGAAACATTGTCACTCCAGCATTTTACGTGAATCATCCGCCCTGCCGACTCGTGATGCCAGATTGGACCCCACGTCCATGGCGCTAGAGCAATGCATAAATGCTCTCGTACATTTATGAAAAATACGTTGGCGGATCCACTGTCGTTGGATATGAGATCCTTCTCCTCCGAGTCGAATTTTAGCTGAAGGAACTTGACAACCCCTGGATCTAGTACGGCGAGACCCTCATTCGACGCATCCATGTACAGCTCCACGTCTGGTGACGGTAGACTGCCAAACATGCTGAGTGGTAGCGCGTTGAGGTGGCCATGAGTCAGTATATGTTGAAACCATTGTAGATCGCTCTTAGCCCCTTCAGAAAGATTCACTCTTGCAAATCGGGGTGTTGACACCGAGAGGGAATTGGTATTCTGGTAAAAAGGTTTTGCTTTCCTCAAGCAGGTGGCAACATGCCGTAATGACCCAGTAGTTTTTGCAACTCCGAATTTGTAGCTGATTGACGCTGGACCATCGAGGTTACTCTTTGAAGCGCCTTGGTAATTTTGTCCGATGGGATTGATTCTCTCCACCGTGTTCCAACGCAGTCCAAGTGCCACCAATTCAGAGCACGATCCAGAAAATTTTGCTTCGTTGATCGATTGAGGCCCGAGCACTGCAAGCTTGGCATGGCGTAGAGTGGCTTCGGCTGTCTGCAGTCGATTTCCTGTATCGAGCTCTACTAAAATGTGATCGTCTACCCATTCATATCCGAAAAATGGTTCACAGTCATCGGAATTAGACACGCTAGCTGGAGAATTTGTCGTCATTAGCCACGAGATGGCTCTTCCAAATAAGCTGTAGCAAGGAGGAGATCCAGACCATCCAAAAGGTGCTGCCAAGTCCACCAGGAATATTTTCAACTCTGCCACCAGAGCTGCCATACGAAACACCTGTGATGCGATGGTACGCAGATGCCTGTATGCTCCTTTCACATCACCTTTAAGGATGCGAATGCAGGCCGCATCGCCATTCCTGGCGAGAAACTCGATACAACGTGCGCTTTTCGTAACGGGTTCGTAGTTGAGAGCTGGTGTCGAATCCTTCCTGTAAAACGTGTTTATTGATATCCCATTTGGGAAGGACAAATCGTGAATTGTCCTGACTTCCACAGAGGGGTTGACACCCTTTTTCTCGACTGCGCCTAAAGGACTGCAGATTACGGATGTCCACATGGATAATATATCGGTGTCGACGACCATGTATTGTCCCAAATCTTGGCCTTCTCGGATGCTTCTGGTAACAGCCTTTAAATGGCACCGAAAGGAGCCGTGGTTCTTGGGTGGAGGCCGTACGGCTTGCTGTCCATCGCCCCACTGTGCTTCAATACCCGTTGTGGCAATACGCACTAACGTGTCGAGGTGCGGGTATCCTCGAAGGACTTGCTTGAGGCGATTTATGTCCATAGCTTTGTTTGGACGGCAATCGTCGTGGGTTTCCCGTCTCAACAACATAGCTGCATCTTCAACGGTGAGATTCCGAGAGCGAATTATATGCGACAACGAGGTACTGACCACCGTGTCAATGGAGTATAAATCACTTGGCTTGCATATCGATCGTTGTAGACCCCACTGTCGATGCTGCCGAGATAAAATTGCTTCGTCTCGAAGCAGACTTAGCTCGAGGGAATTCTGGATGACCGCAGCGGATTCCAACGATAACGTGATGGCCATTGGTTCGGATTGAAACCCAGGACGGAGATTTTCTGCAGCGTCCACTACACACTGCCGGACACATGATACTTTCGTATCACCAAACTGAAAATGTGCGGGGCAGGCTCAGCGTCGTTCAGCAACAAAACATGGTTCGGAGACTTGTTTCTGACTCTTGAACGGAGATTTTCTGCAGCGTCCACTACACGCTTCCTGACAGGTAATAAGTTTGTATCATCGTCCTGGGAGCGAGCGGGAGCAGGCTCCGCGTCGTTCGACCTCGTCCGTCGGTTAATTGGTTTGTACGCCCCAATAGCGTAAGGTTCGTTCAGCAGCGCGTCAACAGAAGGCACAAGTGGATGCGCTGCCATTCCACCTGTGGATCGTCAAAGATGCTGGTACCGAGGCTTCAGACCTGAAAACCGCTTTTCGATTTCAGCTTTCACCAGAGCGTCAAGGCTTTTGGGAACAAAATGAGCCCTTCCGTCGCGTCCATCTCCCGAATCTTCTGATTGACATCCAGCGTTGGATAAAAATCTCATACACAATCGACGCGTGCACCCGGTCTTGACGTCATGTTGCTTTGGTAGCCGTTGTAGAACCTTGGGTGGAATGGGACCATGACCCTTCTTATTGCCACGCTGTATGCTGGCGGCCGGTTGTGAAAATACTGGTGCTGTTGCGGAATTCGGTACATATGGCACGGCTACGGCAATACCCCTTGTCTCCAGCTCACGAAGCCGCCGTTCTTGAACCTAATTCGGATATAGATATTGCTGTGCGATAACTCTCGAGGACGTGATTGACCCAATAGACAAGCGATGGTACGTCTTCTGCATCCCAGCGCATGGGGACAATCTTTGTTTCGATAAATGCAATGATGGCATCAACGAGGTGGAGGGCACTCGGCACACAGTACTCTCGAGCAAACACTTGGAAGACGCGCACCGCGCCTACTATTTATGTGATACTTGACGCCGGAGTTGCCGGTTCAAAATCCGCCGTTGCAGAGAAATTTGAGAATTTGCGCTGCCGGACTCGATCCACTCCACTTTTTTTTGCGATCCATCATCCGAAAGTGCATGATCGAGAGACCTCCGATCCCGAACTGGTAATCGTAAGCTCGGGTCAACACGCCTGGCAAGGACTTGCAGAGTACGGCCCCGGGTCGGATTTGGCTATGAACATAAGCATCAGGGTCCTTACCTTTATGGTTTTCCGACGTCAGCTTGTCGTGAACTTCTGGTCGCTCTGTCTGGGGCGCGAATATGTACTTTGACTTCCCATTGGCCGGTTTTGATGCTTTGGTCGATTGTTGGTGTTTCAACTCACGTTTTCCTTCTTCACCATGGACCTGCGTCGCTGGACGTGATGTTGTGTGATCTCGAATTTGCAAGAACCTGTCCAGAAGGACAGGATCGTTTTTCAACCTCTCCACGATGGAAGCGTCCTTGTCGACCGCGGGACTTGAGTTGGTTAGGCGCATCCGCTGCACGGCAGGTTGACCGACATCGTCCGCATCCATTCGGCTGGATGCGCGGCTACGTTTCTAAACTGGGCCCCTGCTTTGTGCTTCTGCCACGCCAAGTGATGGCGTGTCTAGGAGAGTATCATCATCATCGTTGAAGGGGTCGAACATCGTACTCTCCTCAGCGACCCGTGACTGCGATTGGACACTATCTTGAAAGCCTTCTCCTTCCTCTCGGACTCGACAGAAAGACTCTCCCACTGTATCGGACGCCTGGTCTGCTTTGCCGTCAACGTAGAACGCGAAATCCACTGCATGTTGTAGAGGAAACTCTCTGATGTCCCCTGATAATGGGACCACCCACTTGCACGTTAGATCTGACTCGGGGAAACAACTTTCATCGATGAGACCTTCGAGTATGACGCTGATGTCTCGAGTCCTCGAACGACCTTGTCCAAGGATTTGCGCTTGAATTTCGGCATGCAGGTACTCCGCCTCAGCGGGACTCCATTCGTCTTCGTCAAAGACGACGTTTTGAAGCAACAACGCCACTACTGGCACCACTACGTTTACCGTCGTCGCGGGGACTGTCCGCGTCGTGCCAGCAGACTCGACTGACACACTGTCACCTTCGACATCTAGAGCTTGGCCGTGATATACTCTTCCTTCCCACGTAACCTCGATGGCACGACGACACAGTGATTGACGGCCGCCCATGTTAACGGTGGCCAGCGTTACCACTCGACTGGCAGCGACTGCGCGCGCCACGACGCCTTCTTTTCCCTGAAGACTCCGAAAGCGCACTTCTTCTAGCTCCACCTTCGCGACTTGAGCGAAGAACGGATAATCGAAGTCTTCACCGATGTCTTCGGGCATCAGGTGTAGGTACGAACGGGAAGTGAGGCGTGGCATACTTCCGGAGGCGATGGCGAGAGAAACAGGCGAAGGCGAGAGAGTGCGGCGGGCACGAGGGCTTTAAACGGTGACCTCTAGAGAGGAAATCTGAAACTAACGCTACCTACGGTCTGGTCGGCGTTGGTTTCAGGAACTCCTTCGACTACCCACCTTCTAAAACCTATTTTCATCGACCTCCGTGAAAATATTCATTGATAAGGAAGCTGTTAGGTGGAGTAAATCCGTGTACTCGATTGTTGGAATGGATGGTTATCGCGTCCAAATCAAGTCAAAAAATGGGCACACACTCTACAAGGCTCCCAATGATCTCAAGATGGTGCAATCGGCGACGACTGAAGCAACCATCAACCGAGGCGATATCCTTGAAGCAGAGAAGATCTTAGCCACAAAAAGTTGCGAACTGGAAAGTACAGATACTTGGTTCAGTGGGTTGGTAATGAACCTGATTCCTGGGAGCCGCAAGATAATCTTAGATTAGTTAATAAGAGTAGGAGATCGACGCTTGAAAAGGAGTACTGGGAGGCAACAAAGAGGTGACGTAGTCAAAACAACACCTCAAGGCTGGCGCCAAGAGAGGTCTCCTCTCCGCGTCAAAAAAACGAATCATAATCAGCTTGTAAATAAATTCGATAGAGATATCCTCTGTAAGCTTTTGACTCAAGTATATAATTTGAAGTATTTTTTGTGAGTTTTGGAAATATATGACTTGATATATAGTAATCCCTTCATAATGTGTTCCAGCTGTTTAGCAAAGGACGGTGAGCTTGCTAAGCTACGGCGAAAGTTGTGGATCATCCAGGAAGTGAGCCGAATTAAAAACGAGTTGCCAAATCTTGATGCAGCTTCAAATTTTCGTAAGACAGTAGTTAACCGTAAGTATAGATACGAATTGGAGACAATATTTGGCGTTCCATTCCACTGTATCAAGGATCGTTATCTAAGCCTTCGAAATGAGCGCAATCATATTTGTCATTCTTATGTCTCATTTCGTCATGACTCGGTCATGCCAAGCTACTGGTAATTATCTACTCATTTTTTATGGATCACAACATATAGATACGATGTTCCCCAATGATTTTACATCCCTCGCTCAGAGAGAGCAGAAACGACAGGAGCTTCTTGAACGAGCTCAGCGTCGTGTTCGTCAAGCTAATGCGAAACGTGATAGGTATGAAGGTGCATCGTGGGCGACTGATATCACCAATGGTATCACTACTGTAGCGAAGAAATCAACTGAATCCACTCAGACTGATATGAGTGTTGGACCGGACGGACCTGTTCCAACAGACGTTAAGCAAACAATTAATGATATTATTGATCAGGCAATTGTTCAATCAGACTTAAAAACAATTTGAATAATGAAAACTCCAACATAAACCCTGAGGTATCAACTGACCCTGAAGTAAATGTTCGACCCGTTATGGTAGAAAATGGAACTAACACTCCTCGTGTTGAAAAAGTGATCAAAACGTTCAAGGATCAGATGTTGGCGTGGATTCAGTAGAAAATGGAACTAACACTCCTCATGTTGAAAAAATGATCAAAACGTTCAGGCTCGACCAACGACATCAGAGGTTGAAACTAATACCAGGCTTTCCATGAAAGATGGCGAAATTCGTGTTATAAGTAAGAAACCGATCGATGCTAATAACCTTGATACGGAGGAGCAAGTAAATTCTCGCCAATGGATTAAAGCTTTCTTCAAAAGTACCCCAATTGGGTTGCAACCAATTCGAAAGAAAACTGATAGAGAAGATCCTAGATATGTTCTTGGCAAGAAAGGTGCTTTGATCACGGTGAGGACAGGACGGAAATCCAAAACCTACGCGCAATTGACTGGGTAGCGACTGAAAGCAAAATTCGAGACATTTGGTACGAAAGTGAAAGTCAATCGATCGATGAAGTTGGTGCGATGCGCGATGAAGAAAATCGAACGAGAACCATTATGCGTTTAGAGAAGAAGCGAACAGGTGATGAATTAGATGATCTTGAGCTTCCACTAAAGGATCAAAGACTGAAGAATTTGACATTCTCCACAAAACCAACTTCTACCACATCTGACGACGAGATTAGTAGGTTTAAGATGCTATGGATTATTTCCAAAAACATGGAGATGCTGGATTCAAATGGACTAATGAAGAGCGTCATATCGATTTTCAAGGATAAGTATAATTCCGACAAAAGCTCATTAGAGCAGTATGTTTGGGTCAAGGATGGATCCATTGATGTATTTGGAAACGAATCAAACCTCAAGCACATAGCAGCACTGAAGAAGATTGATTGGCAATCTACACTCAAAGAGTTTTTGAAAATGGTCAAGGATATGAGCTTAGAGCTAACAATGGTTGGAGATAGCGATGTTGAAAGGAATATCATGGACTACAAGCCTTATGATGATGATGAAGAGCGTGAGGCACGACATGGTACGACAACTGGGTTAGATGAAGATATGGATAGAAATCTATCAATCCCTGACAGTGAAGCTAAGAAAATTCTATATGCGTACTACAAGGGCCTCGTTGATAACAAGATCGTGATCCGATTTCGTCTGCACCCTGTTGTCGATTCTAAGAATGGTGTAAAAGCCCACGCCACGTACTACTTTAGCGTACCAAGCGAAAATAAATATCTCAATATTAGGAACAAGGACCATAAAATTGTTTCAGGAAATGCTTGGACTGAGCTGATGAAGGTGATG
Source organism: Phytophthora syringae (assembly GCA_012656105.1). Taxonomy (NCBI): domain Eukaryota; phylum Oomycota; class Peronosporomycetes; order Peronosporales; family Peronosporaceae; genus Phytophthora; species Phytophthora syringae. Next base: position 346,127 of record JAAKBD010000390.1, on the reverse strand, counting down.
CGTTGGATGGATACGTTCATGCTTTACTAAGCGGGTTAGAAGATGCTCATCACACCGCAAACAATATCGAAGGTCCTGCAACTGAAGCGGAGAAGAAAATGAAGAAGAACATTGACGACAATCTCAAGATTATTCGTGAAGTCATTTTCAATAATGTTGATGATGTCAAGCAACAAAGTGGGGATGCATATGAAGAAAGTGAATTAGTCAAGCTTCATGATGACTCCGAACGCGCTTACCAATCATACGGAGAGGCTCAAAAGCGATATGAAGAGGCTAAGAAAGCAGTCAAAGGAAATAACTCAAAATCTGCTCGATCGGCACTAAAGGTAGCGACATCAGCTATGAAGGCAACAAAAGCTGTATTTAACGCAAAAGCCAAACAATATAGCATTGCGGCTCAGGAGATCGCGGAAGAAGAGGAACGTGAGCGAGCTGCCGACGACTTTGCTAAGCGTGCTCGCGGGGAGGGGCTTAAGGGGAGCAGGCGTGGCTCCACTGGAAGGAGTTGTCCGACGAGGAAGAACCTACAACCTGAATGAGATTCAGGGTTTAGCAACACCAAGTGCCTACGTATATCGCCAGCTTGGTAGCAAGTACATTCGTATTCCTGACCTCGATGCTAAGACACTTGTTATCGTTCAACCTAATCGACGCAAGTGTGGGCCTAAGTGTCAAATCAGTGATAGTCACCAAGCTATGATCAGAACGCTGGTCTATAAGCGGCATATTGATCAACCAACGTATGACAAGCTCAGCGTCGAAGATAAAAAATGTTCAAAGAGATCCTTGCGATAACGCATCTTCAGTACAATTTCCACGATAAGCTCACGGATCCTCTTGAAACACTACGTGCTGAGTATGACAAGCCAAAAGGAGAGATTGAGCTTGGGAATGATAATCCCAGTATCATCAAGCAGCTCAAGTTCTTTACGGTGGATATGTACAGCAATCGATTGATTGATGATAAAGAATTCAAGGAGATTATAACTCGACTACTATAACCATGTTCTTCTTTAATCCCCTCATTATTTCCGGCTCAGCTGGTAGCTATGGCGATAACGCCAACAACAATGTCGCTGAACTCAAAGCAATCATGAAAAATCTTATCATTCACGATCGCCCCCAGAAGACTCAGGCTGCCGTATGGGCAACTGATCTCTATAAGTCAATCAATAAGGTAGATGCAGCAACGCAAACCGAAGGTGGCCGTATGTGGGCTTACCAGCCGAGAAAAAGGACTAAAAGTGTGAAGACGTTCGCTCTCTATGAAATCCCACTTCGCACGAGTTTGTTTCGGTATCCTCGATAAATGTTGATTTTTATCGCTGATACTTACTTCAAGTATGGCAGACTCACCATCAGGACTTTTGGTGGGAAGGATCACACTATCACCAAGAACAATAATTTTGTCAGCTTGTAGCATCGTCGTCCCACGATCTGATTAGGTTCATCAGTATTTAAATTAGTTTTGAGCTCTTTACTTGGTAGGCAACCCATGATTTCTATACCCTACCAAAGATATTTCTTTGAAAACCAGTGGGCTGTGTATGGGTTTTCATCATCTATGGGTCCATGCCGCTTGTAGTATGCTTCACGTCGTTTCTTATCCCTATGATCATAGGGTATGAATGCCTTCAAGAGCGTTCGATCTTTATACTGAGCATAAGGCTCACCATTCCGCTTAAGACCCCAAAAGATACAACGTGGCCATCAGCAAACACAGCGTCATACTTTTACCTTTCCGACGAGAAATGCGGAACTTGAAGGCAACCATAGTCTATATTCACTCAGCGATTTTTCAACTCATCGATTTGCTTTTGCTGGTCATCTACTCTATCGATCAATACCTGAATCATTCTCATGTTATAGACGCTGAGTTTTGAATAATCCACATGAAGTTTTACACCTTTAGGCTCCAACTATGGATTAGTACTGGTTTGAAGCTCCTCGCTTCCATCAGGAATTCGAGCGACTAAATCAAGAATCCCTTGATCAAGAACGTCCTGAGCGATTAGACCCATTTCTTTTGGTTTATCCGGATGTTGCTTCCATTTATATGATTTCACTTCAGGGTCTTGTAGAGACATTCTACACGTTCGATTGGTACGATATCGATATCTTGCTTTAAGCGACGATCTGATTGCATAACCATCGCTTCGCAACCGATATAACCATTGAATATAGCACATACATTAGTATAAGTTATGGGAACGCCGGTAGCAGTTTCTGTCACCCAGAGTCAGTTCTTAGCCGAAAAACGCTCAATCCTACGTTCCCTGCGCTATTCCAAGTATATGATACGGTTGAGCTTACTTGAAGCGGAGCTATCGGAGTAGTTGTTGAGATCCCAAGGTGGCCAGAGTTAGTTAGAGTCATGCGCGTGCTTGCTCCTGTTCCAAATCTTAGATCATTCGAAGTGTAGTTTCCTATCCAAGTAGCATTTGTAGATGTTGCATTAGTGCCATTATTGACCTCGATCTGAAATTTAACAGGCGTGATATTCGATCCGGCAAACATGCACATCCGGGTATATGACCCATCTAAATAATCAGTCCCTGAACCTGTGATGGAAAAATATTCGTTAGTTGGAGTTGAATTAACCCCCAGCTCGGTTAGACTTCCTACTGTTGTTAGATTGCCTTGATTTCCATATACTAAATAACCATTTATAGACCCTGAGCATGTGATATCGCCAGTTGTTGATAGAGTTGCTGCTGATATATTTCGAGCTGAATCGATAAAACTGACGCTATTGACTTGATAGCTAACGAAGGCGTTCATCGTTCCGCTACAAGCAATATTACCGATATTTTGGATATGCCTTGAGCTTGTGATAACATCAGTCCCGCCGATCTGAATGCTTCCAACATCACAGAGGGTGCCGCTGATCTTTATCGAACCATTCAGGTTCTGAGCATCGAGTGTCCTGATCGATCCAATATCTTTGTTCGCATCCACCACAAGAGCTTTAGAAGCTACAGCCCCACCGAGCGTGATATCCAAAAAGTAATTCTGATTGAAAGTTTTGTAAGTTGAGGTCGTTGCATCCCAAAATTTAAGGGACGGTATGGATAGCCCTGTCCCTCCAGTCGATAGCGTGAGATTAGTTAGCGTTCCTACTGACGTGATCGACGTATGCGCGGCTGTTGATAGCGCCCCAGTGAGAGTCGTCGCTGAGATGCTGCTCAAGCCAGATATCGATCGCGAAGCACCCGTGAAAACCAGATTGCCAGCGACTGTAAGCCCTGATAGTGTTCCAACCGATGTAATATTGGTTTGCGCCGCTGTAGATAGTGTGCCTGTAATATTGGTTGCAGTCAGCGAGCTGATCGTCCCGATCTCCCCAGATGCTCCCAGTACCAACGCTTTGTTGTTTGCTGCCGTTCCAGGCGTGATCCCGACTAGGTACGAGGGAGCAGATGATACAGTGGAACCATTCACGGTTAGACTGCTACATGACAATGCTCCAATCCCACTGATATCATTATTAACACCAGGAACGAGGGCTATACCTTGTGTTGCTGTCCCTTGAACAATTCCTGTAATATAAGACAAGCGGTAATCATTCTTATCGAGATAAAGTGTTTGAGCGTAATCATAGGTTAGATATCCACTGGCATCCAATGTTAGATAGCATGCTGGGTTATAGATAGGTGATGTAAAAATTGGTTGGGGATAAGAGAAACCAGAACTCATAGTTGTTTTTGTCTCGAGCTATATAGATTGAGTGATTAAAGTTAGCTAATGCTTTTTTCTCTCACAAACGGAAGGAGCCACCAAACTTACGCGTTGCGCGAATCTTAGCCATGTGATCCTTAGCTTCCTGGGATCCCTTTGCAAATTTCTTACCCTTTGGCTTGACAACGCCTACGCCATATCGACGATGGACTTCACCTCGAATAGATTTGATTAGGTCTCCATCATCAGGCTTGGTTGCCTTGGATAGTAGGTACTTCTCACCAGAATCGACTACATCGGTTAGAATTCCTCTACGTTTAGCATACGAAAGAGCACGCTTCGCTCCTTTCTTAATACCGTCTTAGTTAGACGTTCTCCTTCTTTATCACTATCAGAATCATAAACGCCAATTCCAGTCATGGAACGGATTGCCGCTCGTGCTGGGATAGCACCCTGTGGAGCTCCCAGCGCGGTTGCAAGAGCGGGGACAGCGACGTCGGCAGCTCGGGATAGCAAGCCTGAGTCCTTTGCGAACTTGAAGGCGGATTTAATACCTCCCCATACCTTGGACCAGATAGAACCTCCTTGAGCTTGCTTGTATCCTTTCTTGACTTCGTGTCTTGTGATATCAAGCCGCACACCGCGACCTGCCTTGCGAGCTTCAAGCGCCTTCTCATATGAAGCGGGGTGAAGATGGATAACCGATCCACTACCCTTGAGTTGGTCAGCTGTAAGACTTAGCTTACCAGTCTTGAAAGCTTTGGTCAGCTTGGGACCTGGAATACCACTGGAAATCGTTAATTCACGATACATGATTAATCTATAGTTCCTGAGCTAAAGAATGGTTAAATTTAAATCTTTCATCTTTGAAAAGACTTGTGGTTTTTTATGCTGCTTGGAATATAGCCAGAGCATACACGATATTCCACAGTAATCTCCATACGTACCTTGGAATTGCTTGGGATTATACTTCCCGATACCATACTTCGTTGGTGCTGCTTCTCCCATTGAATCGAAGAATTCACCATTATGGACAGCTTGCCAGTGTCCTACATCAAGGTTAGGTGGTCTAAGTAAAACCAGATATGAACCTGTCTTTGAGATAGGTTTTGTTAGTTCATTCGATTCATAGATATCATCCAGATGAACTCCAATTTTTTCGCGAGTTCGATCAGATCATGATCGGACGTGATTGGCTTGATAAGGTCGCTCATAATATTTAATTTCGTTCAAACTATATTAGATACCATATACAATCAACGATGAGGGAAACTCAACTATCCGACCAATATTTGTACCAGTGCTCGCTTAAGAGCGATCCGAGATCAAGGTATCTTCTGGCAAGCGAGTACCGTTTGTAATCGATCTCAACCAGGGATCGTATCAGAATGGTGTTATTACTATCGATGCCATTGCTCAGCTTAATGGTTCCGAAGGATTTGCTTGTCTTCGTGATGCTTACATCATGCTCCCATACAAGGCATCGATGAAGAATGGTGCTACTGCTCAGACTCTGCCTGCCAATCGTTTCTGTTCCACTCTGAAGTGTGGCAACTGGAATGTTATCGATAGCATGTCGCTGGAACTAAATGGCAAGACCATTGTCTCGATGGCTGATTACAATCTGTTTTGGAACAATGTCCGTGCTCAGACAAGCTATAGTCCTCAGTACGTTGAAAAGCATGGAGCGGGGTCATTCCTATATCCGGATGCTGCTCAGTCCGCTTTGTACAGCTCTGCAACCAGCTCGACTATTGGAGATAGATACTCCTACACTACTGCATTCTCAGGTTCGTTTGCTACCACTGACCCCTCGGGCGGTGCATCCATCCCTAACGATGGGCTCGTAAAGCGCCTACTGTCGAACCCTCATAATGCTGGTTCTGATTTCTCTACGGCGTGGCCTTCGGTCGGTGGAGCTGCTGCCTCCACTACAATTGCTAACCAAACTGCTCGTGGTGCCTTTGTATCTGGTGCTGCTACTGCTAACGCTATCATGGGAACGTGGAGCTACATGCTTATTATTAAGCTAACCGACCTCCACCGCATCTTTAAGGAACTCGACCTCATGGCTAATCCTCAAATCCATCTCCGCGTCAATCAGGGTACTTCGTCTGTCGCTGTAGATGCGTCGAAGGGTATGTCGCTAACCAGTACTACTCTCGCCAGTGGTAATGTCTGTCCTGTGATGGTTGCGGCTTCTTCCACGGGTAATCCTATGGCTGGTGTTCTTGCTGCTTCTGCTCCATTCAGCATTTCTTGGGGCGCCGTCGTCAATGCCCTTGAACCGACCATCGATGGTACGTACATGCCATTCACTACGTCTCGTCTGTATGTACGTTCGTTCATCTTGAGAACCCTCAGGCAATTATCTCCAAGCCTGTGGAGAAGGTTCGATACAATGATTGCTATGCTCAGTGGTTCTACCAGTGCGCTGGTACTGGTAAGCAGTCGACTCAGCTTAATGATGCATTTGATCTTCAGCTATCGGCTTCTGTAAAGAATGCCAAATATAGTATTATTCTTCCTTTCGCTGAACAGACTGGTAGCTTTGCTTCCGCAGCTGTACAAGAGTTCCAGAGTCCGTTTGATTCGGCTCCTTGGACTATCCACCCTGGTTCCAGTATCCGCAACTTGAAGGTTCGTATTGGTTCCCAGCAGACGTTTGACATCAGCCACGACTATGACTTCCGCCACTTCACTAATGAAATCGCTAAGATCGCTTCGATTAATGGTGATCTGACTCCTGAGCTGGTGATGATCTTCTTGACTATCAGACCTGGTCGCTAACTAACCGCGTTCTGATTGCTGACGTTAGCCGCCTAACGGAGCGTGATGTACCTCAGGCGATTCAGGTAAGCGGTGTTAACGCAGGATGCCAGGGAACAAATATGCTGATTCTCGTAGTTAGCGAGCAGGAGCTGACTTTTGATAGACTAACCGGGGAGGTTCTCGATTTTACCACCGCTTAGGTTTCATTCAGAGAAAAAAATATGATCAACTTTGATTTGATAGATATTGCTGATGTTTCTGTGATCGACGATGCGCTGCCATGTTTCGATTTGAAACAGTAGCACCACAAACACAATCGATTTTCCTTCGATTATTTGCACCTATACGATCTTTGCTTTTATTGCGATACTCTCGCTTTTGTTCAGCTATTTGTTCGTTGTTATCTTTGTGATACTGCTGTTGGTATTCTCGTTTCTGATCATCCGTAAGCATAGCAGCGTTCTTATTAACACCGTCGAATCGTAACTAATTGCTCGAACTGAAGCAAGTTCTTCCGTTCTTCAATTTCATGCTCACTGACTAAGTGAATAGCAAAGGCGTCAATACCATGTTCTCGAAAATGATGATAAATCATAGCACCACATCGTACCTTACTTTCGTTCCATCTCTTATACGCTACTGAATGCTTAGCCCATCGTCGTTCAAGAGTACTCGTGGTACTACCGACATATACGATAGACTCGTTGGCGTTGGTGATCTTATAGATATATCCTTTCATTATTATATCATAAGACTTTATATATCAGGATCAACTGTGATTGAGTCTTATTGATAAAAAACATATTTTTTAATTAATCTCTAAAGCCTTGACCAGCTTGGGACATTTCTCAATTACGAATGGATTCTTACGAAGCCAATCGATATAATTATAATCGATTAGACTGATTTGCGTAAGTGTCTTACCCTTGTACTTATCATATAAGAGTTATCGTCATTGAGGAACTTTGTTTTAAGAAAAACCCTAATCTCATCACTATTATTGAGACTTGGCTGGTTGTGCATCCATCGACAATAACCAGGATCGGAAGTAAATACTTCTTCGATCGGCGTGTCCTTGTATTTTCCGAAAGTTAGTTCGTTCGACATGTTATCAGTGTGGTGTATCTATATACATACCCCTTAATTTTTTGGAGAAAATAAATAAATTAGTTCTGAACTGAAGTCGAATGCGGAATGAGCTATTTGTGATCTTTAGATCTTTAGATCTGCGGCTTTGAAACTCTCCTGAAGCGTTGATTGCTCCTTGAGCTCTCAGCTACTTGAGAGGGCGTGCGGTTGAAAACCACTGCATGACGCTTCTAAGGGTGATGAGAGGTTTCGAAACTACCTTCTGAAGCGATAGCGTTTTCTTTCGCTCTAAGGTGGTCGAGAGGTTGTGTCGTCAAAGTCGTAGCATTGCATTAGAAACGGTTAGCCCTATTCTCCTTGTTAAATAAAGCTAAGAAAAAAACTGCCGGTGTAATGTGCTGGCTATTACTACTCACCACCTTAGTCCTTTGCAGACGACTCCATATCTTCTACCAGGCGAGAGCCGTGCTTCTTGGTAAGCCGATCCGTCAGCATCTCCTTGAAATCGTTCATGATGGCATTCTCGCGCTGCTGCTTTTCCTCAAAGTTAATAAGCGCCAGCGCTCGCTTCTCTTCGGCCGTGTACACCTGGTTCTCCTTTCGGATACGGACAGCGTTCATACGCTTGTGGCGACTGCCACTCATCACGTAGCCCAAGTTCTCCAGGTTTTCGATCTCTTCGCCATTCCAGCCCACTTCACCACGACGCGGAATACGCATATTCTTCTGTACGAACTGGGCAATGGCCGCACCTTCACCTGGTAGCAGAGACTTTCCGTAGTTCAGGGACGACGCAGCCGTCTCTTCAGCTGCGGGCAACGGCTTGGGGCCAATGTCCCCGTCCTCCTCTTCGTCCTTGCGAGAGCCCTGAACCGCCTCCTTAAACTGGTCCGCCTCCCTCTCTATGTTGCTCACACTATCACGACTCTCGACGCTAAGTTTGCGGTCCCTCATCTTCTCCGAAGCCACCGAGATGTCGGACTCGCCGCCGCTGCGACTGTCTTCGCTCTCACTATAACAGCGTTGACGTTTCTTGCTCCGACTTTTCTTGAGCTTCTTGCTCTTCTTGGAGCTCTTCTTCTTGTGAGACCGCCGAGAAGATTTGGATTTGCGTCTGCTCTTCCTGCGTCGACGTCGCTCTTCTTCACTCTCCGAACTCGAATCCGAGCCACTGTACGACCTAGACCTCGACCTAGACCCAGATCTCGACCCAGATCTAGACCTCGATCTAGACCCAGACCTAGATCTAGATCTAGACGACTGCTTCTCCTTTTGGCCTTCTTCTTCATGGGCGGAGGGCTAGGGATCCCTGCCCAAATGCTAAAGTTTTTGCGGTCCCGTTCCCTTTTCCTCCCCTCGAAAAAGTCGTCGCTCTGGTCGTTTCTAAACCGACCGCTCCTCCCCTCAAAGCCGCCAGATCCGGACGAAGGGCCGTAGCGACCCATTGGCGCGCCCCCATTGGACGAGCTCGGACGCCCCCGACGGGGAGAACGCGAGCGCCGGCCGTTGCTGCGACTACGTCGACGGCTCGAGTCTCTGCGCGCACTGCGGCTGCGACGAGGCGATGGCGACCGGTAGCGGCGACGAGGACTTCCCATTGGCGATAGAAACGGAAATGGTGGCTGGTTAGAAGTTTGGACTTACCGGTATACGAGTAATTGAGCGGTTTGGTGCGATTTGCATCAGTTTTGTGTCATTTACGTGGGTTTTGTGCACACCGGTACCGGTACTGAAAGCGCGTGCACTACGGCAGGAGGGCTCGGATAGCGTCGATACGCGCGAAATAGTCCTTGGTGACCTTGCTGGCGATGGACTTGCGGAGCTGCTTGACCTCATCATCGCCGCGGACGTCGTCCAAAAACGACAGCACGGCCTCGAACTCGTGCTCAATGCCCATGGAGTTGGCGAGAAGCGCCGAGCGGGTCACCTGCGGCACCTTGTGCACCCGTTTCTTGGCTGCACTCGCAACAGTTGAGATACCCTCTCCTTGCTCTTCGCTTTCGAGCCGCTCCAGCTCGGCATCCACGTCGTACGAGTCCCACTTGGTCTTGAGCTTGTTGCCTTGCGAGTCGAAGTGATAGTCTGCAAGCAGTTCGTCCGACTATATTAGCTTTAGCAACACACAAGTGCATCCATCCACTGACACAGCACAGCAACGCACATGAGTTCAACGTCGAGTTGGTAGCCGCTTCCTCGTCCTCCTCCGTCTCGCCAGCCTCCTTCCTTGCTTCGTATTCCACCAGCTCCTTCGCTTGGGTCTCCAGGTGCATTAGACGCACTACCACCTCCATGACAACAAGCTCCACCTTCTTGAGCAGTTTAATAGCCTCTAGACGCTCCTTCCGCTCGCTAAGTCGACGCACGCCACGATCTCCGTTAGCAGTTGTGCCAATTGACTCGGCAGCTGCAACTGTTGTCATCTATACCCTGCACTCACGTGTATCGCTGGTACTGCCAGCACGCAAGCGGCACGGCCGCCACCGCCGCACCCGCCGCCGCTACCTGCCACACTCGACTCGCCATTTCAAAAGTGATGTGCATGAAAAAAACGCCCCAAACAGTTGACTACCGGTGCACGGGGAGAATACCGGTACCGTGTACCGCTTCATTTTCAGAAACGGCTTTCTAAAGCAACGGCCCGAGCATGGGCAAGAAGACGAATTGGCACCAAGCGGAGGATCAGGCGCTCACCCGCGCGTGGCTCAGCGCCAGCGAGTCGCAGCTGCACGGCGGGGAGCAGAAACCCCGCACTTCTGGACGACGGTGTACGAGCTGTTCCAGCAGGAGGTGGAGACGGAGCGGCCGCTCACGGGGCTCAAAGTCCGCTGGACGCGCATCAACCGCGACTCGCAGAAGTTCGCGGCCATTTTCAACGAGCTGCACAAGCCGCAGGCGGACGAGAGCGACGGCGACTCGGCAGACTCCGCGGCTGTGGCGATGCTGAAGGAGCAGCAGTGGGTCGAGGAGGCCAAGGGCGCGTTCCACCGCCACTACCACAGCAAGTTCCTATTCGAGCCCTGCTGGAAGCTGCTGCGGGACTCGGCCAAGTGGATCCAGCTCTGCTCCAACTCCAACATCATCCTCCCAGAGGCTGCGAGCGCGGTGGGGCCGTCGAAGCTCGGGACAGAAGCGGTCAAGACCCACGACGTGGCCACGCCCAGCGAAGTCACGACCACGGACACGTCTGCTGCGTCGACTGCAGCTCCGATGTCTGCTCCTGAAGCGTCAACTGTCGCGGCTGCGGCTGTGGTTGCTGCAGTGGCAACTGCTGAGTCTTCCGCTTCAGATGACAGTTCCGTCGACACGCCACCACGTTACAAGCGGCGGGCAGAGGCGCCGCTTGAAGCTGTCGACCACACGTCCTACACCCCATTGCAAGGTCTCACGACCACGCTGGTGGACGAGCTGAAGCGACAGAACGATCTGATGGAGGACCAGAATGCCATCGCGCTGCTTAAGATCGACGGCGACATGATCGCAGACGCTGAGGCTCGACACTGCTACCAATTGCTGCGAGACCGCTATCTTAAAGGGTCCGCCGTGGCTACAGCAACGGCAGTGACAGACCCAGCACCTCAGTTTAGTTGGAGAGCAAAAGTCTAGGCACTCTAAATTACACGTACGTCAGAATTCGAGCGAGCAGATTTCATTGGTCACTGTTGGTTGGCACCAAATCAATGGAGACCGCCGTCGCCGCGATCCAGCGGTATTGGGGCTCGGAGCATGAATACAGCGACGAGGAGCTGTTGGCAATAGCCAAGGAGAAGTGGGAAGCAGATGGCGGCGTGAGGGACTTTGTGCTGCAGGTGGTGGCCTGTGGACTGGAGGAGCCGCTTTTAGCACGGCTACTGCAGTCTCATGCTGCAGACGCTGCCGATGATTTGATCAAGCTGGTTACTGGGTGTTCGGGTCCGTATTTTACAATGGGAGGGGTGCATTCACTATTGGATCCTATGCTGGAAATGCTGTTAACGGCGACAGTTCTTCGAGTTGCTGCGTGTGAGTCACGTGCTAAGAACCGAGAGCGACGGATGTGTGGAATTGTGCAGATGATGGAGACAAAAGGGGGCGTGGACAGCAAAGTGTGGTGGGTGGTACGGACATTGATCAACTGTGATGTGGAGAAGGATGTGGACGCTTGGACGCAGTTTCTGGAGCTACCTCATGTGTTGGATTCAAGAATGTTCAATTCACGAAGTGGACGAACTTTCATGGATGAAGTGGGGCAGATGATTGCGCTGCAACAATTGGAGTTGAAGGCAGTGCATGGATTGACGGAAGAGTTGAATGTTGTGGAGCAAAACTTAGTAGCTGATGCTTTGTGGGATCTCGCGGAGCAACTAGTGCCTCTGAGCTTAAGGACCGATGCAGATGAGCAAGACATTGATGCTGTAAAACTCTCTGCCCCGAAGCGCACACTCAATACTGTGAAATGCACAGCAGATTTGGAGGAATATCTGACAAATGAGTCAGTTCCAGAGCCCAGACCCACTTGTGTTGTCGCGTACCATGAGGAATTCGACGATTCGGATGAACAGATTTCTGCGATGAAAGAGCTCTCGTCGATTTGCCTCACAAGCGAAGAATCGTCCATTTCTAGTGAGCTGCTGGAACGCGCTTTTGAAGAACTGTCAGGGGTTAAAAGTCCTCATGTTCTAGCGATCCATGCGTCTTTTTTCCTGGGTCTTCAACTCAAATCGAATGTTTGCTTTGTTGATCACTGCGAATCCGTGAAAGAGGACTTTGAGCGGCGAATCAGACGCGTGTCCAATCGCCTCACGGGCAAGGCGAAGGACCTCGATCACACAGATTCGCTTGTGGTTTTGTCTGCGTTTTGCCCTGAACAAGTCGTCCAACACTTGATTCATGACGCTCGAATCGACTCGCAGCATCATTCATTGTACTTGAATGTATTGCGTTCGTCACCCTTACTCGCTGATTGGAATGGAGGGTATGGAATCGAAGTGGGGACTTTGATTGAACGTGAGCTGCAGCAAACCTTGCATGAGATATCGAGCAACCAGAACAGCTTCGATAGAGAAAGTCAGAATGTTGTGTCATTTCTACTGTCGCTTGTTGGGATTTCTACCTCCAAGCGTGACGCAAGTGTGATGACAATTAGTAAGCTCATCGGTGGGGTTTTGATCCCTGTGTGCACTACTATGGATCACAAGTCGAGCTCGCCGCAATGTGTGCTCAATCTGTATTCACTCGTCCAGCAGTTGTTCGACAAGTTTGCGGCTTCGAGTGCGGAGCTGGAAATCGACCCTACGGCACTGCAGAGTTTGTTCAAACACGTTACGATGTCGTTGTGCTTTCCTGGATGTAGGGATTTGGTACTTGGTGTACAACTTCGTGAGAAATTGCTGTTGCTTCTCAAGAATATCATGGAAATGCCAAACTTTGAACCGACGATCATGCTGGAGCAGCTGGATTCCCCGCTCAGCCCAGCGATATGGACGCTCATCAGTCTGTTCAATATCGAGCTCGGTAACGACGAATTGTGCGGGGGTTGGAAGATGTGGCTGCAGTCGAAGCTTATATGCAGAAGAAAGAATACAAGGACACAGAGTTGCCTTCCTTAGCACTGACTGGTGTGATTTCCGCTGTTCAAGTACTTCTCTGGGGTTTACTCTGGGATTCAACACTATCGGGAAATGTGTCGCTGGAGTCAACCAAAGATGAAACCTGGAGTCTTGTGGATCACATTGCTGGACATGAGTTCTCAGAGCACGCCGATCAATCAGTAAAGGGAACCTCCTCATCCAGTCTGCAGTAGCAAAAATGATGCTCGAGTGCGGAGGTGTCCTCTTCAAGCTTTTGTACAAGAACATCATCCCGTATTTGCTGCAATACGAGCCGATCGATGCACAGTCTATCGAAGGAGAGTGGCTTAGTCTTCCCGAATGGACTGCAAGCAAACTGCCCGAGGAGATGGAACCTGCACTGCGAATATCGTGCCAGTTAGTGTCGACCGACTCGATAATGCGCTACGTTGCGAACTGCTGGGGGCTTTCAGGGGCTGTGAACACCCAACTTGTGACAACATCAAGCGTACTGCTTGTGGGCTCGTTCGGCCATGTACTAACCGTACTCGACCAAGCTACAACATCATCTCAGAGATCACTTTCAGCAACGTTGTTCTGTATTCAGTGGCTGTGCTTTCTGGTTTCGACTAGCAATGAGCTCCACTTGGACACGACATCGACATGGCCTACCGTTCGGACGCAAGTAGAGCTGTCACTTCTTCGTTTGCTGCACCAGTTGGATCAGCTCAAAGGAACGTCAACAGCAGAAACCCATTTCAGTCAGTGTTTTGTGGCAGGATGGTTGGCATACTTGCCTGCCGGTCAGTTCCAACAGGTTTTCAACTTTCTAGCAACGAGAAGAAACAAGTAAGATCGACAAAATGAAGCGAACAGTGTCAACATTTTACTGAAAGGGTCAGCAAAACCATTTACGCAGTGCTTACCTGTTGTCTTAAACACACATCTCGTCGACGATGTGGTTCGAAAGAATGTGGTGAGGGTCCACTTCATCACGAGCTTTCTTGAACTCGTCGACCGGGTATCTCTTTTTCAGACGTTCGCGCATCTTCTGACGCTCGGCAGCGTCCGTAGGCCACTCGATCTTCGCCCAGTGCTCCACCGCACCGAATGGCTCCATGAAGTCGCGGTACGTGGCGTAAAATTCCAAGAAGCGGTCTTTAATCGCCTCACGAACCTTCTTCTCCGCCGTTGGCAAATACAAGATGACACCCACCCACGAGAAAACCTGGTTCGGGTTGGACGACGACGCGGGACTCATCAGGGAAGTGCTGCGAGCCGACCAGCGCTGCTCGATCGGCGAATGCGCGGGAATGTCTTCGTCATCGATGCGCTTGAGCAGCTTCTCCATGAAATCCAGATCCAGTGTGCCAGCAGTCGGGAAGGAGACCTCCTCCACGAGCTGCTGTCCACCGCAGTCGAACCCAATGATATCGTCCGAGTACGCGACCCGGTAGCCTTCGCTGAGCTTCCAGAACTGCTTCTCCACCTCGTTCACACGGATGACGTGCTTCTTGTCCAGCGGGTTGATCTCCAGCAGCTTGTCGCGTAACTTCGTGAAGCTCCAGTCAAGGTAGTCGGGCTCCGGCTTCCCCTTAGTAACCTCCAAGTACAGCTTCCGGGGTGCTTCTAGACGTACCTTATCGCTGTTCTGCACCGGCGGGAATCGCTTCTCATTCAGAGGCTCGTCTTCCTGGGCACGACGACACTGCACCACCACAACCGCATCCGTGTAAGGGATCCACATGTAGCGCAGGTGCTGGAACTCCACCAGCCAGCGGTTGTGGTTGTGTCGGATCTCGTCCAGCGTCATCACGGTGGTCTTCTCGATCAGCTTGTGCATGGGCACGCACTGCAGCGTCACCTTCGTAACGACGCCAAGAGCTCCGAGTCCGCACTTGGCAAGGGCGAAAAGGTCCGGGTTCTGAGTGGCACTCAGCGTCATCTTCCCCTTGGCGGGGTGACGATCTCCATCTCGACAATCTGGTCGTCAATGGGCGGGATGCCCGCCCCCGTTCCGTGGCAACCTGCTTGGCAGATTCCCCCACCTGCTGGTCACGGATGGACGCGACGTTCTGCATGGTCATGCCGAAGGTCCGCAGCTTGTCCAGCAGTTCTCCGACAATGAAGCCGGCCTCGACCGTCACCTGGAGCTTCTCCTTGTCCACCTTGAGGATCTTGTCAAAGAGCGCCAGCGTCAGCATGGCTTCATTGGCGTCTCCCTTGCTGGCCGTTTTGCCAGAGAACCCCAAGCCATTAGGCGACACGCCGGCGCCCATGCACCGCAGCTTCTGCTTCTTGGCGTGGTACGTTGTCAGCAGCTTCTCCAGCTCGTCCGCCGACTCGGGCACGTGGAAGTGCTGCGGTCGACACTCGTGCGTCGCCGACCAGTTGATGAACACGTGGTCTCCTTCCTCCTCCTCCTGTGTCTTCCCAGACTCGGCCAGCGCGGCGGAGACGCCCACAGCAGCCAGCGCAGCGCTAGCGGCCGTCAACGCCGCCCAATTGGCGGGTTTTCGTGCGTTTTGCTGCCCTGCGCGAGTGAAAAGACTTGCGGCAACTTGAGCAGCTCCGACGTGGGTCTTGGACAGAGCGCGGCGCAGCAGCACGCGCTGAATCTTCGTAGCATTCAACATGGGCGAGCCAAAGTGAAAATGTGGGTGGAGCAGACGATTGTCGCGCCACGAATCAGGAAAATCACGTTCGATTTGAAGGAAAAGGAGCTGAGCCTGTGGCAGGCGAACACGTACATGCTTCGGCTTCACTTAGATGATCGTGTCCTGCTTCCTTACAGTAGGAATTCCTGAGCTAGCTTACGATGGGGAGGACCCAGGCGTCGATCCGGTGCCTTACACGGGGCAGTTGGTCTGGATGAACTTGACTGCGCTGTGCCAGCTCTTCATGACGGCCGTCTTGGTGGCCGGGTTGGACGTGTCTCCGCGGTGCACCCAGCCGTGCTTCTGGTCGGCGAAGAGCAGCACCTCGGACTTGGCGCCGATGTCGGCGCGGGCCTGGAGGATCTTGTCCACGCTGCCGTTGGGCTTGACGAAGTCCGGGTCGTCTCCGGCGGCCAGGAGCAGCTGCGGCACCTTGACGCTCTCGGCGAGCTTGTCCACAGCGCCGTCGCCCTTGAGCATGTTCTCGACGACCCACGTGGGGTGGAACGACACGTGGCCCAGCACGACCGGGTTGGCCTGCGCGGTCTGCGTGGCGCCCACCCACGAGCCCCAGCACATGCCGTAGCTGATGATGCGCTCGGCGCCCACGTCGCCCTTGAGGTACTTGACGGCGTCCTGGATCCGCGGGCCAAAGTGCTCCTCGAACGTGTACTTCTTGAACCAGTCCGGGAGGCCGTCCGTGCTGGTCAGGTAGTCGCCGTCCGCCAGGTCCACGACCACCACCGCGTAGCCGAGCTTGCCCAGCGTGTCGGCGTCGGCCTTGGTGCGGCCGCTGTCGAGGCCGTAGATGTCCGGGTACGCGATGACGCCCGCCTTGGAGGTCGCGGGACCCGTCACGTAGATGTTGGTGTTGCCGGCCTTCTTCATGACGCCGATGTGGTCGGCGGGGTCGCGCGCGGGCTCAGCGGTCACGGGGCAGCAGCTCATACTTGTTGGAAGATTGGGGAGAAGATTTCGACTTGTGCACGTGATGGCAGATTGCGTAATGAAGCATTTCTGGTGGTGTGATTCGCTGGATTTCACTTCACTTGTGGTTTCTATCGACAAAAGCATAATTTCTGAATCTAATTTCTGAACCTGTCCGTTAATGCAGCAATGGGCGGCAAGCTGAGTAAGGCGCTTCCTGCGTCTGCCAAGGGCGTCTTCACGCCGTCCTCGCCTACGAACTCGCGTGTGGTGGTGCCGGCTTCATCTGATGAGCAGTTGGATCTGGAGGAAGAGCTGCAGTTCAAGAGGTCGGTCTCAATTGCTCCGTTTCTAATGATAATTTCTAACGCTGGAAACATTGTTTCGTGTACTACGCAGAGAGGAGGAGGCAGCGCAGAAGCAGAAGACGGCCGTGGCTCATGTCGTTGAGAACCTTTTCCCGTACGCGCCAGTGTCAGTGCAGACGCAGAAGTATCCGAGCTCGAGCCCCAAGGCTGGGAAGGCCTACCTCTGGATCACAGTTGATGAAGCGGAAATCAAGAGACGCGGGGGCGGGGCCAGTCCCGTGCGCTACCCGGTGGGCGTGGCGGTCGATACAGACGGCAACGTGTTCGTTTCCGAGGCTGGGAGTACGCCCAAGGCCAACGCGAAGGACTCGCAAACTCCGTACAAGATCTCGGCGGACAGCATCATGGACTTTGCAGCGAATAAACGTGTTCCGCCCGTGCTCAAACCACCGAGACTGGTTGAGGCCTTACAAACGGAACTGGTTGTGAAGTGGAAGAAGTCGACGGATTCGACGGTGGACCGATATGAGGTGCAGTATCGAAGAGCTGACAGTCTCAACAACGCATGGGCGGGACTAACGGTCGTCACAGCCTGGAAACCCGCCAGCTTAAATGGTATTAAGTGCCATACTCCCTTCGAGTTCCGAGTTCGTGCGCGAAATCCTGGCGGGTGGAGTGAATACAGTGACCCAAGTGAGGTGCTCTGGACTTTGCCAGGACCACCAGATCTTCCTCGAATACCTATTGCCGGTGCAGTGTCGAACACGTACACTAGCATGTTCTGGTTTCCGGTCGAAGCAAACGGAGCACCACCAGTTATTTATTCACTTGAAGTGCGTGAAAGTGGCGGATCTCAGCAGTCTTCCTTTCTGCAGGTTTATGAAGGGCCTGGAACTGGGTTTGTTGTGGGGGACTCTCTCCGAAAACGACCTACACCTTTCGTCTGCAGGCTTCGAATGTTATTGGCGCTACTGCATTTGTAGAGAGTAAATTAGTGAAAACCATGGCATACGGGAAGCCCGAAATCGTGGAACTGACCACCGCCGAGAGAACTGCCGCTTACGATCGCTGGGTACAATGCTGGGATCCCAAAACGGAGCAAGTGTTTTACTTTAACAAGTTTACTAGCCAGCGTGTGACAGAGGAACCCCAGAACTCGCAGGCGTGCGAGAGGAGAAGGGGTTGATCAATGTCGAAAAACTCCAGAAATGATTTTCAGGCGAAAGCGCTTTCGCTTCCATCGCGAGCTCCGGCAAAGTATGCAAGGTCTAAACTTTGGTAGTACGATGAAGATCGAGCTCCAGAGAGAATTTATGTTTGAAGGAACCTTGAAATACTTCCAGCCACTGACAAAAGCGGACTTGGTTGCCAAACCAAAGATTTCATTCGAGAACGAACCAGGTATTGACTCGGGTGGACTGTCAAAAGATTGGTATCTGCAAGTGTCGAAGCTTGCTACGCACAAAACTCGCCGACTTTTCAAGCTTTGTGATGAAGGCCTGTTCGGTGTCGAACTCTTATCATCCCAACTCCCTAACTTTGCACAACAGTATAAGTTCTTGGGCAAGTTCATCGCAAAGGCAATATTTGACCGGCAAACCTTGGATTTACCTTTTTGTGATGTAATCTACAAACGTCTTCTGCAGCTGCCTACAGGAATGGGCGATTTGCATCAAATGGACTCGCAATATCACAAGTCACTTGCGTGGATGCTTGAAAACGACATCACTGACATCATTGATGAATCGTTCAGTGTGGAGATGGAAGCTGTTGGTGCTGGTAAGAAACCAGTAGTTGTAGACCTAACGGAAAACGGGAGGGACATTCCAGTCACGGATGCTAACAAGCAGGCATATGTTGACCTGGTGGTGCAGTGGAGAACGCAGTTTGGTGCCCAGGCACAAATTGATGCTTTAATTCAGGGCTTTACGACGTTGATTCCTCTATCAACAATCAAAGTGTTTGATCTTGTCGAACTCAAAATGCTGGTAAATGGGAAACCAACTATCGATGTGGAAGAGATGCGGTCTTGTACAGTATTTCAAGGCGGCTATGATGAACACACACAGGTTGTATTATGGTTATGGCAGGCACTGCGTGAATTCACGACTGAACAGCGTGGTCTGTTTTTGAAGTTCATGACGGGGACAAACAAAATCCCGCTTGATGGTTTCGAGCCACCGTTAAATCTTACCAAATCCGATCTCGATCCGCAATCTTTGCCTCGAACACATACATGCTTCAATCAGCTCGTTCTCCCCGAATACATCAGCTACGAAATACTCGTCGAGAAAGTTTTGTTTGCGATAACCAATGCAGAAGGCTTCGAGCTTTCTTAAAAGCCGCGAACAACATGGACAAACACAAAAAATGACGGTTGTTTATGTGCTTTACAAGCTCTGCAACTCGTCAGCTTTAGCTGAAGTCGATGCCCTGGGCAAGCGGAAGCTCCTTGCTATAGTTAATGGTGCACGTCGATCGGCGCATGTACTGCTTCCATGCATCGCTACCAGATTCACGGCCGCCACCAGTTTCCTTTTCGCCTCCGAAAGCTCCACCAATTTCAGCACCACTCGGTCCAATGTTGATGTTCACGATGCCGCAGTCAGATCCGAGTGGGCCAGTCCACTTGAAGATTGCAGATTGATTCTTGGTGAACAGGGACGACGAGAGGCCTTGGGGAACAGCATTGTTTTTCTCGATGGCCTCGTCCAGAGTCTTGAACTTCAGCGCGTACAGGATCGGCGCGAAAATCTCTTTCTGTTGTACACAATGTTCAAATTTCACAATCAGTCACAGGACCGGAGCTTTTAGCAAGAAATATGTCGTTACCTGTACGATCTCAGCGTCATCGGAGATAGAAGCGATGGTAGGCTCTACGAAGTGGCCATCACCTTGAATTTCCTTGCCTCCAGTCAGAATCTGCACGACACATAGCGATTTATGATTAGCAGCTCGACGCAGTTTCCAGTTCACAACAATGGAAGTCTCACCTTGCCACCCTGTTTCTTGATCGCGTCAATTCCGTCCAGATAGTTGTTCACCGCCTGGCTGTTGTGCAATGGGCCACACAGAACACCATCTTCCAGCGGGTCGCCGATCTTGATTTTCTGGTAGGCAGACACCAGACGCTGAAGGAACTCGTCGTGGATGTCTTCGTGGAGGAAGAGCCGACGAAGCGAAGTGCATCGCTGGCCAGCCGTTCCTACAGCAGAGAACAGCGTTGCACGCAGTGCCATCTCGAGGTCCGCGTCCTTGTCGACGATCATGGCGTTGTTGCCGCCGAGCTCAAGAATGGACTTGCCGAAACGGGACGATACCACCTCGTTCACATGGCGGCCCACCTTCGTAGACCCCGTGAACGAGATGAGCTCCATTTTCTTGTCGTGGAGCATCGCTTCGCCCACTTCCGCGCCGTTGCCGCAGATCAAGGACGCAATCGCTCCAGAGTGGCCGTTGCGCTCCAGCACGTCCGCGATGATCTTGGTGCACGCCACCGACGTCAGCGACAGCGACTCGGACGGCTTCCAGATCTGCGTGTTACCGCACACAAGACTCAGCGCCGCGTTCCAGAACAGCACCGCGCAGGGGAAGTTGAAGGCCGTGACGATGCCCACGTGGCCCTTGAGCGGGTTGTACCTCTCCATCATGAAGTGACCCGGACGCTCGGACGGGATCACCGAGCCGTTCAGCGTGCGGCTCAGTCCCACTGCAAAGTCGCAGATGTCGATCGCCTCTTGCACCTCTCCAACACCCTAGAGCAGCACAAAAGCAGCGTCAGACACCTCTTGTTCCCAAATAAAAGGTCATTTTTCACCCACCTCGACGTAAATCTTGCCCATTTCCAGCGCGATGAGCTTCCCCAGGGCGTCACGCTTGACGCGCAGCTCCTCTCCGATCTGACGCACGATCTCCCCGCGCTCAGGGGCGGGCAGGTCGCACCACTGGGGCTTGGCGTCGTCCATGGCGGCCACCACCTTCTCGTAGTCGGCCGTGTTGCCGGCGCGGACACTGGCGATGGGCTGGCCGTTCACGGGGCTCACGGACGTGTACACGTCGCCACTGCCGAACCACTTGCCGTTGTACACGCCGTGGTTCTCGTCCTTGAGCCCGAGCTCCTCCAGGAAGGGGAACTTGGCCAGCGACGACGCGGACATGTGGCGTCGCGCCAGCAGCGTCATCAGTCGCGTGGACTGGGGGTGGTTTCCACGGGCGAGGCTCAGCATTGAAGGTACGGACTGTTGCGGACGAAGGCAAATTCAATTGTGAGGAGGTCCGTGGGATCCGAAGCGGCGTACGTGGTGATGGAACTTCAATGCATAGTGGTGTGGCGCACATCATAATTTGCATTGCAGCAGATTCGAAGGGGATTAACTCCCACAGGTCTAGATATGTTAAATCAAGCATAGATGCAAAAACGTATACTATGCAATATACATGATCAGTGATTATGACTGAAACTTTTGACGATGCGGAGCTCAACGTCCCATCACGTGTTTACCTTTAAAGCCACATGCTCTGCTTAAGTACGTCACTGCAACATCAAGCAGCTAATCTCACTCGATTTGCAGCACAAGACACTTCCAAAGCGGAGACCGAGTTTATTGTGCACTTCGAGCAAAATCTTATGTGAACCACCTACTAATTGCCCTGGAAGGTCTGCTTCTCGAACAGGTGGAGCGTGAGCGTGGACAGGAAGGCCGGGAACGACCGACACGTCGTAAGATACGCGAACACGCGCTGGTTGATCTGCGAGCAGAATTCGCTGTCGAGCAGCTCCAACGACCCGTTCGTCTCCATGCGCACCAACAGTTCGTCGTCGTCGTGTTCTGCGTAGACGGAGCGCAGACGCAGTAGCTCCATCCCGTTGCTCTTTTTCAGATCCACCTTGTAGCCTGTGAGCAAGTACACAGCTTCTCGGTATTGCCGAATTTGGTCGCCAAAGACCTGTGCATCACCAACAGAGTAGTTGATTAAAGGCCCGAGCGTTTTTAGCAAGCTGCAAGTGCACCAGCAAAGTTGCATACCTGCTTCAAACGTTGATTCAGCTTCTTGAGACCCTCCACGGTCTCATATGAAGTTGTTGTTGTAAGCTTGTCTTCAGCAGGGACTCCTGCAACCTGTAGCAGCTTCATGTCGAATTAGAAACTGAAAGGATTGAAGCCACGAATAAAAACTTACCTCCGCGTCGTCGCC
The DNA here is from genome assembly GCA_012656105.1 of Phytophthora syringae. Taxonomy (NCBI): domain Eukaryota; phylum Oomycota; class Peronosporomycetes; order Peronosporales; family Peronosporaceae; genus Phytophthora; species Phytophthora syringae. The sequence goes on along the minus strand of JAAKBD010000390.1, from coordinate 323,951 downwards.
TCCCGTGAGCTTGTCAAGTCGTGCTCTTAGTACCTCGTTCTCTTGGCGCAGCTTCTCGACGTCGCTTGATTTCGCCTTGCTTTGGATCAGCTCGCGAGTAGGATTTATCGCCAGATGCACGATTTTCGTTGTTTCGACGTTAAACTCTCCTCTGCCAAGCCGCTTCTCATAAATGGCCAGCTCCATCTCTGCCTTTTCAAGATGCTTCGTCAGTTTTCCATTCTCCTGCTTTGCATCAGCCAGCACCTTCTCCAAGCGCTCGATACGAGTTTCGTACTTCTTGACAGCAGCAGGCGTCGCCATGGCTTTTGGGTAGACTCCATCCCCTGGATCAACTCTTGCGATTGCTTCAGAGATGACTCTAGAAGAGCTACACGCTTCGCTGAGAGCTCGGTCGCCTCTTGCTCATCGAGGTCCTTGCCATACGATTCTAGGACCTCTATTAGCTCCGCATTTACCTTGTGCAGGTGCGCCACGACATTATTCGCACCGTTCATCTTCTCCTGACTTTCTGCTAGTTGCATTTCAAGCTTTGCACAGTTGTTACCAGACGTGATCAGGTCACTTTGAAGCTTCTCACATTGCTTCTCAAGTCGACGGCGTTGAGTTTCCACGTTGCTCTTTCGCTCGAAGAGGATCTCAAACGCGTGTTGACGGGCTTTATACAGTTCGACAACCGTTGCTGCTGGCCGGTTCTTCAAGTCTTCTAACGACACTCCGCCTGCTCAAGTAGAAATATGATGTTAAAGCTCACAGCAAACTCCGCATACAGCCACTATGTACTTACTCTTTGCTTCCTTCACAATTAGCTCAAAGTAGTCGTAGAACTGTTTGTGTGCCTCCTCCACGATCATTGCGCTCTCCTAAACAACACGCACTGTTAGCTTCATACAGATCAGCAACATGTTTATTACACGACGTACAATGCGTTGAAGAGATTGAGCGTTGCGCTCTTCGCTTTGTTGCAACTTTTGAGTGCTCTGGTACAGCTTTTCCTGCAGGATAGAGGAAGATCTGGACGCCTCGATCAAGTCCACCAACTGCATAGCACAATTCATGTGTTAAAGTCTCGTTAGCACGCAAAGGGCACGCTTGCGCACTTACCTCGGCCTTCAGTTTGCGCTCTGTCGACTGGAGCTGCATGATCCGCTCATTTAGCTCGCGGACGTCTCGCGCATTTTCCATCGTCTCCTGCGCACCAAGTAGGTTGGCCGCTGCATGCTCCGCCTCCACGCTTTTTTCCTTCAGTTGGGATTTTAACAAACGAATCTTTGATTCAAGAATATTGTCCTCGCTCTGAGGAACATAATAAACATAAATACATGCCGAATACGGAAAAGAAAGCATAATACAACACTAACCTGAGCAGAAGTCGACGACGAGTCGTGCGCTGCTTCCAGCTCGTCCTGCAGAAGTTGAATCTGCCACAAGTCACGAATGGAAAGCATAAATCCACAGAAGAGTAAGTCGCCGTCCCAACACTGCAAGCTCAATTTTGCTGCAAAAGCCATGAGCTTTATCGCACTCACCTTCATCGCAGACTGTCTGGTTAATGTGCGCAGTTGGCTGCTCGTTTCCAGAGCCTTCTCCTTCCACTCGTTCAGCTTGCCCTCAACAAGATCCAGCTGAGCCTCCAGCTCCACCACTCTCTTCTCCAGCTGAAGTTTTTCGGCAGAATGTTCGTTCGTGGCAGTTTTGAGCTCCTTCAGCGTCTCTTCCTCTTCCGTCACCGCAAACTTGAGCTGACGTCGCAGTTGATCCAGCTGCACATCTCTCTCTTTGAGCTCAATCTGGTGGCGCTGCGACTTGGTCTCCAATTGAATCCTCAGCATCTCCACCTCTCGCTTCAGCTCCTCGTTCTACACGTCCGTACACACCAAGCACCAGTCAGAAACAGCATCAGTACTCCAAAGGTGCTAAGACCCCACCTTGGACACTGCGATGCTCTCAATCTCAAGTCGCTGGCGCTTGTTCTTCCTTGCGCTCTCACTCTCCTCCACCTGTTTCGCTGGGAAATTGCAACAGTCCGTGGCCTATTAACCTCCAGCCCTCAGTCTCAGCAATAGCGTTATCCGCACCTTCTCTCCGCTCTTTTTCCAGCTCCCGCACGCGCTCCTGGAGCTGCCGAACGTACTCGGGTGAGCAGCTGCTGTTGGCCTTGGACGGGGTGTTCATGTCGTCCAGGAAACTGTCGCTCGAGCCGCCTTTGGACTGCGTAAAAGACACAATTTTAGCGTTTGAAATGTGAGTCTACTGGCCGTTAAAACGCGCTTTGTGTAGCAAAATGTACCGGTAGCGAGCTGCTGTCGTCTACGTAGAAGACTTGAGACGGGTCCTTGGGGATCGGAGAGCACAGGAACGACGAAGACAGCGCCTTCCGCTTACCTTCGGCCATCACCCCTTGAGATCGACTTTGGGCTTTTGGCGCCGGTTATGTTAGTGTGTGCCACATATCGTACGACATTTAGAAATTGAATTTGTTCGCGCAACATTCTAGCCTTGTTGAAGTGGACTGCAACAACATCCACGCCGACACCTTTGAATCAGCAATTCATGCTGCTCACCCACTCTATTACATGCATAGGCGCGCCAGAATCTGTTTGTTAAATAACTCGGAAGCCTTGTCGCCTGTCGATTCCGCTTGACCGGTCGTCCTGGTCGTCTTTGCTGTCGAATTCGCTAGGACGGTCGCTTTCAACGTTTTGATTTCAGTTAGCGTTAGAAGCGGCTCTGAAGCTAAAACAACTCGATGTTGCGTGTCGCTCTGACTTCACTGGTGCACACGCCTCAGCTCGGTCTCCAGCTCGAAAATCTTCTGCTCTAGCTTCATCTTTTCCGCAGCTCGCAAGTTTGCAACAACTTTCAGCTCCTTCAGCGTGTCTTGGTGTTCAGCTCGAGCAGTCTGAAGTTTGCGCCGCATTTGGTCCAGCTCTATGTCCTTTTGAAAGTCGTTGTAGCCTGCTTGGTCAGGCGTCATCATCTTGTTTGGACCATTGTTCTTTATCAACATGCTAGTGTCAGTAACAGGCAGCATCTCAGCACCTTAGCAGCAATTCTACCTTACCATCACGACCCCAGGGACATTAGCACTAGCCCGCCGTCGCTTGTTCGGCCTCTTATTCTCGCTCTCCCTGCGCAGGCACTTCAACTCCGCCTCCATCTCGGCCACTTTCTTCCGTAGCAGGTTCTTTTCCGCCACGTGCTCGACTGTGGACGCGTTCAACTTTTCCAGCGCCACTTGGCGGCTGTCATCAGCAGCCTGGAGCGTGCATTGCATCTGCTCCAGCTCTGCGTCTTTCTCCGCCATCTTCACTTGGTAACTCTCCGTGTCATTGTTTAGTTGCTCGCGCAGATTCCCCACTTCACGCTCGATTTCACCCAAGGCGTTGAGACTCTCCTACAACATGGCAGCATCTTAGTACTTACAGAAGACAGCGTATGTTCCAGCTAGGAGCAAGAAGAAAAAGATACCTTGAACCCGCCAATATCGGGTTTATGACTGTCTGCAGCACACCACCATAGACCCTACACCTCGTCAGTCTTCATTGTCATTATGTATCAGTTAGCTGCATTCTCCTTGCCCTCGTTGTGTTGTGCATCCAGCGCTAGCACATTGTGCTCGAGGTAAGGAGCAGAGTTGCCTCCTGCTTCCATTTGCGAATGAAAATTTGTTTCTGGTGGACAGAAAACAAGGCCTAGAGAATCCCAGTTTTGAATACAGTAGGTAAATTGAAATCATATTGCTCAAATAATGCAAACAACAAATAATGCAAACAATTCGTGTCTCTGATCACTACAGTGTACAAGACGGTGGAGTATCTGCCGGTCCATACGCCCGCTTCACGACTGCCTCCAAATTGTCGACTCTCTTTTGCAGCTTGACCTTTTCCGCGTACTGAAATGTGCATGCATCCGTGGTGGCCTGTAGCAGCTCACGCGTCTTCTTGTTTGCAGCCACAGAAGTCTCCAACCGGCCACGTAAATCGTTCAGCTCCGCATCACGCAGCTTGTCAGCGTCAAGCCGACTGTCCATGGATAGTTTCAAATCCCCTTCGGCCTTGCGCAAGCAATTCTCCAGCTGATCCTTTCCTGCCAAAACTGCAGACTGAGCGTTCCTTTCGGTTTGCAGCTGAGTACGTGTCCTGTCGGTATTTGCTACAGCATCGTCAAGCTTGTGTCGCAAATCTACTATCTCCTGGCGCAATGTGAAAATCTCTTCTGCTGCTTGAGGACTGGCCGCTGCTTTCAGGGTTTCCTCTTTGGTCGCGGCGTTCTGTAGCTGAGCTCGCAGTTCAAAAATTTGCATGTCACGAGCGGATAGCTCCACCTTGTTGGTCGCCACTTGAGTACGTAGCAGGCTAACCTCTCGATCTTGTTTCTCGTAGGAGTCCTGCATACACGTCAAAGCCTTGTTAGTCGTATTTAACCACAGCCAGCCTAAAACGTGTAGCAAGCCGACGCACCATGGCTATGCTAACAGCATCAGCATCAGCTCGCCGCCGCGTGTTCTGAATTTCATTCTCCGAGCACCCTTGCGTCGACTCTGTTCTCCGTCTCTTGGACTGCTTCTCCCATTTGTCATATTGACGTGTGCGAAGCAGCTCCTTCTCCAGCGCTGCAATTTTCTTCCTCAGCTTGTTCTTGTCGTTCACATGCTGGATCGTGGAGGCTGTGAGGTTCTTCACCGCGGTTTGGTGTCCACACTCCGCCGCCTGTAGTCGAAGTTGCAGGTTATCCACTTGAATCTGCCTCTGCACTAACTGCCTCTTGTGCTGGTTTGACTGCTTCCGCAGCTTGTCCTGCATCTCTTTCTTAAGCTTGGCCAGCTTCTCCTCAGCCATCTTGAACGGCCCTAATATGTCGCTTGGGGGCTATCATAACACCCCGTCAATTAAAGCACCCTCTGACGGATTATAACGCCCCGTCAATTTAAACGCCATCCCCTTCAAACCTGATATGATACCATTTTGACAATGACGACCGAATGGGACGGTGTGTGCGTGGGCTACGCGTGCAAATGCGGGCACCTGGCGCCCGTGAGCTCGCTCTTCTATAGTGAGACGTGTGACAAGCTCGTGTGCCGCCTTCCTGGCTGCAGCGTGGAGGAGTTCGAGTCGTATTACTGCGGGAATCTGCTGGTGAACTTGCCCTCCAAAGAAGCCTCCATGTACCAGAACCGCTCGAGCCGCTGCTTCAGCTGCCCCACGTGCGAGAACGCGCTGTCCACGGCCTTCCACGAGAGCAAGCAACGCTTCTTCTTCCTGTGCGCGCACTGTCGCTGGGACTCGCTGGACTTGGAGCTGGCGGACGACGACCCGGACGCGCTGGTCATGACGGCCATTACGAGGGAGCGGCAGTCGGTCCACGAGGACGTTTTCCAGGCTCTGCACTCGCACTACGCGACGCTGGCGAACTCTTCAGCTGGTGGCGGGGCAGCGTCCTCTTCAGGGGCTCCTTTCGGTCGCAGTAGCTCGCTACAGCTGCTGGCGGATTCCATGAAGGAGCTGCAACGGGAGCACCAGATGAAGAAGTTCCGACTCCAGAGGATGGCGGAGATGGGCGGGTGGAAGTACGATCAGGCGCTGGCAAAAGTGGACGAGAAGGAGAAGTGGCTGTTGGAGCAGAGGCGCGAACACCAGTGGCCCGAGTTGAGGAAGCAGCTGGCCGTGCTGTCGACGCACGGGACGTCCTATGGCGAAGACTCGCCGGGAAAGACTCGTGAAATGCTGGAGAAACTAGCTCAGACGAGCGACATGGGGAGGTGTCGACCTTGCATCAACGACTGCTAAACCCGCTGGATCAGGCCCGTGAAGCCGATCAACTCTTCCCGTCTCGTCCGCTTCTGAGGGTCAAGCGCACGTGGCGTTGCGTGGAATCGATTGAGCGCGGCACTGCTGGCATTCTCGTAAAGCCTCAGATCAGCCCGATGAGTGGAGACAGCTCACTGCCAGTTTCTGCGTCGTGGTTTAAGAAGGCGAATCTAGCGGCGCAGTACGTGCCTGTCGTAACGTTCCAGCAGCGACCCTACCGTGTTGGGGATGGCAGCAGCATTGAATGTGTTTTACTCGTGGAAAACCCTCTGGATGATGCTATTCGTGTTACATTCCGCTCCAACTCCACGACCTCGGAGGACTCAAATGAGAACGGACAGGTACGTTTATGACGTATATGTGATGTACAGATATGACCTGTCGAGTCTGATAGCAATGTGTGTGTTGGTCAGGTTGTGTTTCAAGACTTCACTCCGATTATTATCGGTCCGTACGAAGATCCGAATCTTGCGGACGCTTTCATCGATGACGAGCCGCCTTTCGGTGCTAACGGCGCTGAACACAACACGATGCTGCTTCAAGCCACCCGAAATCTCATCAAAATTAAGCTCCCAGTAAGTCGAAATCTTGATTGTCATGAGTGAATTTCGGCACTAACGCCATATTTTCCGCTGGATTTAGCTCGCTTTCAGTGCTGTCACGACTTCAACGATTTCAGCGCGATTCGTCATGGACACGGAGAAGTTCGATGAAGATGCGAATGAGGTGATTGAGAACTCGCTTCTGAGTCTCCCGGTGGTGATCACCGCTCCGACCCCACAATAATACACCTTTGATCTGCTGTGCAGCAGTCACCTAATTATGTGTGGTGCGCAGTTGACGGTTCGTTGGATAGCTGCGTCTGTTCACTTGGAAAATGGAGTTGCCACCAGATTTGGTCGGGTTCCACGCTGTATTGAAGCGCCGGATTCGTGATCAAACTGAGATCGACGACTGCCGACAAGAATTCTCTGCTGAGAAGAAAGTCGCGGAGCAGAGGGCAATAGCGGCACGCGTAAGATAGTGGCGTGATTTTCTATACGGGGGCCATTTAACTCAATCCAGTTTTGCTAAGCAGGAAATACGCCACGTTGTCGGCCAGACCGGATGCTTCTGCATGGATTGCCTACTTCATCGGAAGCAAGAATGGCGGATTGGAGATGTCAACACTGCAATTGTAGGACCACGAGACCAATGGCAACAATACACGTGGGGGAATTCAGAACGCCAGTGTTTATACTCAGACGATGCAACTACTACGACCGAGCCAACATTGACACCATCTATCAAGGAAAAAATTCACGTTCATGACTCCAAGGAGCGGATTTGGGCTATAGAACGCGATACCAAATTTGTTGCCGTGCGTCGTCTACCTGTCATCGTAATGACTGGCGTTCGTCTTGCGTATTGATTGTTCTCTCTCTCATAGGTTGCGTCGGGCAAGTACCATACACTTATGCTAAGCGGTGAGCACTGTTGAACCTGCTATTTGACACTCCTTCGAGAGGAACCTAGTATTGACTTCTGTTCTTATATTTGAATAGAATCCGCTGCCGTGTTTTCAAGCGGTGACAATACTTACGGTGCTCTTGGGATTGCCAATCTTCCGGACACCAGCAGATCAGCACCACTCAAAGTGGATACAAGGCTAACTGAAGTTGGGGGTTGTGTGAAGGTTATTGCCGCCAGTGGCTTTGCATCATTCGCTCTTGTTGGTACGTACACATCTGGCTCTCCTTAAACCGACTAATACCTGAATCTAATGCAAATTGAAATAGTGCTGCCAGTTCCCGAGTCAGTGCAGCGACCCAATTCTAAAGAGGGTCGGCAGAATCGAGGGCGATTTACTTCTATCGAGAGAATGGCTCGCGGTCGCATGAATTCTCTTCAAAAGATGTCGTCGCAGGCCAAATTGGAGTTTGCTTTGAATGCTGCACCTGTCAATAATCGTACGATGGCTACATTTGATCTGCTTTGGGCGAGGAAACACTAATCATTAATCTGTTAGTCCTTTCGTGGGGTCGAGGCGATTACGGTGTGTTGGGGCATGGCGATACAGAATCATCCGCCGTTCCTCGTGTCTTGAAGATTTTCAACTCGATGCGAGTAATTGGTGTGAGCGCTGGATTACATCACGTGTTAGTGCTGACAGAGCTAGATGGCGTTTACGCTTTTGGTGACGGCAGCAGTGGCAAATTGGGAACTGGTACGTGATTTCCTGCACAATAATTCGTTTACATAGTATGTACCTAACGGTCTTGTAGGTGATACCACTCCCCGTTTGTCCCCCACCAGAATTGCTAGCCTCGACGGCCTAAATGTGGTCCACGTTTCGGCGGGTGATGAGCACTCTGTTGCTATGACAGGTGAAACATTTTTCAATCGACAAATGTACTCGTGGGGACTTGGAAAGAACGGGTACGAGTCTGATTCTTGTTTTTCTAAAGGCGACGAGTTTAACACCTTCTGTGGTAGACGACTCGGTCACAATGACGAGTTAAACCGGCTAAAGCCAACGCGCGTTAATTTTTCCGAGGGCGGGTGGGTTGGGCCTATATTAATTTCCGGGTGGTGTTCTGGAAGATGATAAACAACTAACAAACTAATGCAGAAAGTTATCACTGTTGCTGCTGGGGAGCACACAACTTGGCGACTTCAGGTATGACATTACTTGAAGGCATGCTGGAATGACCAGCAACTGATCGAATACCTCTTGCACTGTCGAGTATAGACATGCCTCAGGGAGTATGTGTTTGGTCGTGGGGGCTGGTGGGTACGGGCAACTCGGTGCGTTGTACATTTATGCTTACTGCAATATCGCTAGAAAGTCTAAGAGCATACCTATCTGAAGGCCATCGCGACACGTGGGACGCGCTACTTCCTCGATCAGTTGATGAAATCCGTTACGAAGCTATTCGCTTTATTGATGCCGGGCAAAGACATTCGTTGGCGATTTCTGACTCAAAACAGCTTTGGCTATGGGGCCAAGGGATTCATGGTGACTACGATATTCCCAACCCAGACGCATCCAGCACCTCCATTTTGTATCCCATCCAGGTATTTTATTTTTATAGATAAGAAAAGCCCCAAGTACGCTAACTTGATCATTTTGAAGATTGATTTGCCTGAGCTTTCACTGATCAGTGCGCGAGCAGGAGAGGGCGGACGTTTGTGTGGGGTGATCGAGGTGGGTCCACAAGCCATACGTTTACGGACGAGTCCGCTTGAAGATAATTGATATTTGGCATTGTGCAGCAATCGAGCGAGAGAAGCCTCGACCATTAGGAGGGAGTGCAGGTACGACAACCACAAGCGTCGGGTTTGACAATCCTACGAGTGTTTGACGTACTGGATATTTGTGCACAGCTGAGAGCATGTGCCGCTCATTACCGGAGTATGAAAGCTTGACATCTGACAGTTTTCGTATCGTGTACCGCTGCGGACCATGTCAGCTCGATACGCTCTGTGTTGGATGCGCTCACAACTGCCATATCGAACACTGCTTAGAGCTGCGATACACCATGGAGGACACACTAAGCAGGCACTGTGATTGTTTTGCTAATTCGAAAAATGTGTCTTCGTAGACGAAGATGCATGATGTGCAAAAAGTCTGCACATTACGCGTCAGTACTTGTCGGAACCAGAAATCGGTTTCGTAGATGCTGAAGCTGGCGCCGAAGACCTAAAGGGAAACGAGTTTTAATCTACTATCTAGTTGTCTTCCGATAAATGGATATACACCGTACCTGAATTGTCTAGGTTCGCGTAACGAAGCACGTATAAGTGGTGGAGAAGATTTCTGTTGATCGTGTTGGTGTTGATGGCTGAGGCTTCGTCAATCGCATTTTCCGCTGCCTCGCGATCATTTTGCAGCTTTTCGTAGATACGTGTTGCTTCACTGATAATTTCGGTGGGCAATCCACTCAGCGCTGCTGTCTTGATGCCATACATGCCCGTGGCCGGAAAAGGACCGTCTTTCAATACGTAGCGGAAGTGCGCGGAATTCTGTGATAAGAGCAACAAAAAGTTAGGTAGGAATTGTTTGTTTTTTCGCGCAAGCAACAACATAGGAATACGCACCATATTTGACCATGACCCCATGTGGTAGCACCGACAGCGTGGGTAGAGGTGCGCAAGACGGTTGAGTTTGTGATAATGAGTCGCAAAGCAAGTGTACGACCCTCTTTGAATCATTTCCTCGCCGATACTCCACGCAATTGCAGATCCTTCGTCGTTGGCTGTTCCTCGACCAAGCTCGTCAATCAGCACCAACGATCTCGAGGTACATGTTTCCAGTATAAATGCCGTCTCAGTCATCTCAACAGCAAAAGAGCTTGCATTTTCCTCCATGTCGTCCGATGTCCCGAATCTGGTGCAAATCCGATCCCGTATCGGAATTGCTGCATCGATGGCAGGAACGTAGCACCCCATTTGAGCCATAATTGTGATAAGTGCCGTTGCTCGCAGGTATGTCGACTTGCCCGCGCAGTTCGGACCTGTAACAACTACACAGATACACAATCAGTTAACAGACCCTATAAATTGGGTTCCTCGGCACGATCGCGTACTATGGAAAGTGCTCAACGGGTCAAAAAACTATCGGACGTTGTTAGTGCGCGATTCCTCAGGTTGGAGATCGTGACAGGAGATGGACGCACCGTGTCGCTGGGAATAAATGCATGATCTTTCGTGACTCGTTCAACAAGAGGATGTCGGCCCTTCTTGATAACCAAGTTTCCGTGTTCAGTGACTGTCGGTTTGGTGTCTACCAAGCCAAACACCCTCGAGTCAAACGGAAATTCAGGTTAGTCCGAATAGCAACGCGTGGCTTACATGGCTGATCTGATGGCGACAGAGCGACAACGTTCACAAAACTATACGTTTATCGTTTAGATTCATTCCCATCCGTGTCAGAATCAAAACCTGTGGTACCTGAGAAGCATATCGAGAAGCGCAACACTTTCAACCATTGCATGCATGGTTGAGGCTCGAGGTCGGATTTTATCCAGCAACTGCTGGATAACATCGTTTGATAGCTTGTACACCGCAGCTAGTGCTTCGTTAAGTCTAAGATTGAGAGAGACTAGCGCCTTGGTTGAACAGCATATCACTACGATGACCATTGCACAAGATCAGTTAAATACGAATTGTCCACTTTTCATAAGTAAAATGTCCTCAACCGCTTTTTGTCGCCACCCTCTCGACGAAACTTGGAGGTAGATCCTTGGAGTTGACAGGAACGGCTAAGTGATACCCTCTTCTTGATCTAGCGGCAAAGTGTTCGTTAATCATCACGAATGTTTCAGTGTAAACTGAAGTTGCAAGATGCTTACGTGTAATTGAGCCGAATCGGAATCCCGAGATTTTCCTTGTACGTGTGCACGACTTCATGAATTTTTTCGATTGTATCAAGGTACGTCCGTCGAGCGACATCAAGCATGCCGTCGACACCCGCTCGAACAGCAAAACATTCTTGAATGCGCTTCTGCGCGGCTGAGCGGCAAACCTTCACTCTGGAGATAATGTGAATCATATAACCACTAACAACACCTCAGGGGCACGGTACAATACCTATCGTTAACAACTCGCTCAATATCAGCCTTGATTCCTGTAAACTGTTCGTCGCGCAAACTGGAATACACAATATTAACCAAATGTTGTGAGAGCCATCAACGGAAGCTTATGATACCTCTGAATTATCGAGTCCAGAAGCGAGCATGGGCGATCCAAATTCACTGAGGTTGTTTCCAAGCATGCCACCAACTTTGGTAGACATTCCAACGTGTGCTTAAGCGCAATCACACTGCCAATTGCGATTCTTGAAACACGAGGAGTGATAACTTTGGGCACAAAAACGAGTTGGCTCTTTCAGAAGAAGCATGCGCAACATTAGTCGTGGCAACAAACAAAAAATATGCGTCGTGCAGCGAGCTTACCAGTAGACGATCCAAATCGACGAAATCCCGCAGTTCTTCCATGACATCGAAGAACCATGCGGGGTTATCAAGAAAGATTCCGACAACTTCCTGGCGTCCCTGTCTGAAGGATTAACAATTCGCCTTAATACCACACAGAACCACAAGCTGAATCGACAGAATGAATATTTTGCTTAGCCTTACATGGTTTTTAGATGACAGGTTGGCTGCAGCATCTGTCATTGATAGCACGTTTCAGATAGGGGCATATTATATGTAGCCTTGCACCATTACCGTTGATCGCAGGAGCCGATTCCCAGCTGAAGTTTGGGTGCTGTTCAGCATTTTGCACAGAGACTAACACCCAAGAACGTAGCCTATCAGTTTTCTGGAAAAAGAAAGTATCTCGAAAACCAAACTGTACCTGACTATCGCCTCTTCCTCTTGTACCTTGGACCAGCTCAAGTGAAGAAATGGTAGCTTGGTCCATTAGAAGTTTCCGCGTAGACGGGCAGAGCACAATCTGCCATGAATAACGCTATTACTTGGCGGTCTGGTCTCGGGAGAACCACGTCGCTCAATACCTTCATCGTTTTCTCAGCGATGTACACCCCTGAATGTGCTCGATGTATTTCATGACGCATGCAACGGAGGCCATCGCAACGTAGTTCTGTGACCAAAACCTCACATGAGTTAGACACCAGAAGAAAGGAGGCACATGGCGATAAAGTGTACCCTTCCGATGTTGATATCGACGTTGTTGGCCATCACACGCTTAATATCTTCTGCTCCTTTTGTCTGGCTGGGTAACACAAAAACACAGCTCGTGACGAAACAACATGAACTTTCCCTCGAGCACGTCGTACGCACTCGAAATATTTCCGCGCAAGCGGGACAACTCGGCAGTTCGTCGCCGAAAATTGTTTGGAGATCTCATTGTTGATTTTGCGAGGCTTGGAAGTCTCAACCACGAGGATTTCCACGGGCTACGTCGTGTTAGAAGTGAGCACCAATCTTTCAATATAGCTCACGTCGTTCACCTGATACGCTTGAAGCAGTGACATTGTGTCCACGTAAGAGTGCGAGTCGATCACCGTCCATAGCAGTAACTCGTAGGGCGACGCCAAGTCGATCGCACAAATCCCTACGTAGAAAAGAGCAGTCAGAGCCCCATCGCATCCCCAGAATACCCTCAGCATTACCGATTTCACGTGCACGGTTCTCCGCTACCGCAGCAATGAGAAATGACGATCTGGACTCAATCATAGCAGACGAGGAGCCTCTCGATCCGCCACGACTTGACAAGAGATCGCCTCGAACAGAGGCAGTTCCTGTCGTGAAGGCTACAGCCCCGTCCGGTGCAGGGATGCTGTATCGAGGAGGCCTTGCCGCGCCTTCATTGAGCACGACGCGAGGCGCAGCAGCGTCATCCATTGCGCACTTGCTCCCTAGCTGGCAAGTTGGAGAATGCGGAATTGGAGGCGAGTGCGCACAAGAGTGATGGTCGATGCAACTTCAACTGCAACTTTGGGTCATACGAAAATTAGTATTATTCAGTTAAAAAGCGACAGCGGTGATGAATTGTAAAATCAATGCCCCGGTCTACTAAACCGCACTAAACGGATGGGAACGGTTTGGTCTTGTTCCGCCAGTCCGTGCCCACTTCCGTCCACACACAGACTGAAGGGCGCGAGACAGCGTACGTGTTCGGGTTAACATCCCAGCGAACAATCAGCACGTTGAACGTCCTGAGAATGAAGTTTGGGGCAAATCGAGTGAAGAGAAGCAGAATGATATCGTCGGCTCGGTAGAGATACTTGCCGCGATACACGAAGCCGGACAATAGCACCGCCTCAGCTGTCGGGACACGAAGGTTGTTCTTCTTTATGTGCGAAATGTCTTCGCAGTCGTTGAACATGAACCGAAAGTGCTCACCAATGCAATAGCACTCGAACGATGTCGCATCGGACAGGTTCACTACTGAAGCGCCGTGGCTGAGCGTCTTCGTCATCTTCGCCTTGGGGGTGGGCGGAGAGTGAGCTGGAACGCCAGCTTCCAGGAGGCCAACCAGGCAATCACATCCTGAATGGGGTGAGGGTCGTTACGCGTCCTCAAGACGTACGCGACTGTGGCAGTGATTCCCCACACAACCATAGCAAAAGCTGCAATGACGAGGGCGATGTTGATGCTGAAAACGACACACGAGTCCGTCAGCTTGCAGACATCTGCACCCTCGGCTGACGATCTGAGGTATGTGTTGGAGTTGAGTTCGAAAATGTAGCTGAGACTCGTGTAGCGGATCGAAATGAGCATGTTGGCGACGATTGCAGTAACGATGAGGAGAACCATTTCCCAGGAGAGGCGGAAGTGGCGATCCAGCTGCTGCTCACCCGTGCGGCTTTTCACAATGTTCACAAAACTGTATGAGAATGCCATCACACAGAACGTGAGGTTCCACACACACTCCACGGACATAGTTCCCGTGCCGAGTGCCAGGTAGTACGTGTCGGATTCGCGGTACAGGTGATACGCGATTTGGAGCAGGTACATGGCTTGCATGCGGCCGTTTTGGCAGCGGTAAGCCCAAATCTGACTCAACAGCACAGACTGCTTCTGACCCATCACTTGGTACATACTCAGTATGCTCATCACCAAAATTTGCATGACCACAATACCTGGCAGAACGCTCATCTCGACCTTGTCGGAATATCGCGCTCGGATGGTGTTGTGGCTCATTTCGATGTTAACACCCGACTCTGTCGAAGCCCATTCCCATTGGGAGTTGTAAAAATTGTGAACACAGACGCCCGTCGTGCTGCAGAGCGGGATGTCGTCGGGGGCTTGTAGCATCAAACCATAGTCGATCCACAGCGAACTAATTTCGCACTGTTCATCAATGTAGATTCCCGACGTATTCACTAAGTGAACGAAACATCCGCCGTAGTACCCTCGAAGCATCGGCTGGACAATGACCTCAGTGGAGGTCGCGTCGCTGACTGGTGCCACCGTTCGAGCAACCGTGTTGATCACACAGGGAAAGTTGTACGGAAACAACCGCAACGTTGTCGGGGCATTTCTGGTTTGGTCTAGACCCTCGGACACGAATGCCCGGGTGAGCTGTGTGTCCAAGTCGTACACCACCTTTTCACGGCAATGTAGTGCTTCTGGGAAAATTGTTAGGTCTGCAGCCAGAATTGATGAGAACTCGTTGATGTGGGGAATGGGCTGGAACATGAACGTCTTCAGGCGGGCTTCAATCGTCCAGCGCGAGTTGCAACTACCGGCTGCAGCTGCTGTGACTTCGGCGATCATGTCACTTGATACCGGGAGACCAAGTACCTCGACTGTCGTCACGATCAACTTGGGACTAGCCGATATGAACGTCAACGAGTCATCCCAGTCAGAAGTTCCATCGCCGCAGACGGCATTGCTGCTCTCAAGCTCCTCGATCAGAGCTTTACCCACGTCATTCAATGTTTCGTTGTAGTCTTCAAACGTGTTGGTGCGCAAGCTGCCGTAGGTCGGTTTCCCCATCATCGGATCGTGCTTAAACTGCACGAGCTGTAGCACCGCGCGTTGACAGGAAACCCCGCAGTCAGGACACCCGTACGTCACGTCTGTATTGAGCTTCTCGTAGCCCAGAAAACTCTCACTCGCAGAGCGAAAGACGTACGGCGACTGCAAGTACGGCGAGTTGAGGCAAATCGCAATCAAGATGATCGGTGCTACCAACACCTTGAAGGACATGACGACCAGCACAGCGATAGCGTCGTAGCTTGGTCCGCTCTTGGTATTCTGACGAGGTGACACAAAATCGAACTCTTTTGCCTCCGAGGGCTTGATGTCATTCTCTCCTGGCGCTTCTTGGTGGTGGTTGTGCACACCTGACGTCCGGCGGTGAACTTTTCCCCCATTGGGATCGCCACCTCTTCCGAACGAATGCTGTTCCCCGTGTAGGCCGGCGGCTCTTCGGTTGAGCTGTTGACGACCGCGACGGTAGCGGAGGACTGTTTCTTGCGCTTCTCCTTCGACACCCGAGGACTCTTGGGCTCCGTCTCCGACATGCTGACACTTTGCTCTCAGGCTGTTTACACCCGCCCACTCGACTTTTTGGGTTATGATGCAGGCCGGAAACACCTCCACACTCTATTTAAAAGACTGGGGAGCCGGGCGGCGGTTGCGATTGGAGCCAACTTTGGTCCCGACCTTATCGGTTATTCATAGGAGTGAATTTA
This sequence comes from Phytophthora syringae, assembly GCA_012656105.1. Lineage (NCBI taxonomy): Eukaryota > Oomycota > Peronosporomycetes > Peronosporales > Peronosporaceae > Phytophthora > Phytophthora syringae. The sequence goes on along the minus strand of JAAKBD010000390.1, from coordinate 307,991 downwards.
GGTGCAAGGCGGGGGGCGCTATTTCGATATTGCATCGGATCGAATCGTGAATATCCTCTTTGGAGACTCGAGTGCTATTGTGCCTTGCATTACTTTTGCCCTTCGTTTTAGCTCAGATATCGTAGTGGTAGGAAAAGATAAATCCGACCGAACATCTGAAAAAATGCGAGGACCAGTCGTTTTTGCCGATTTAAAACGGCAATTCCGGCAGCTTGACCGAAATGAAGCTAGCTAAATCCTACTTGTACAGACGACGTTGCCGGTATCTCTGACATGCAACATAAATCCGACCCGCTATATCGGACTTTTGACCCTCGGTTTTGCCAAAACTATTGCAAGCCACAATACATGTAATCAATTGTATCTGCATTGCTGCCCTCATTGACTTCCCAGTAGTCAACTCTCCGCTACGATTGATCATTGAGACTCCCACCGACACTTTGCTGTTGTGTTCAGGTATCAACACTTCGCTGTTCAGTGGTAACGTGAGGTGTGTAGCAATGACTTGCCTTGATAGCAAAACTGCACTGAGAATGAGGTCAGCGGAGACCGTCTCCATTGTCGATGATTGGGTCAATGCACACATGATCTGCCCTTCCGCAGCGTGCCTCTTGTCGAGTATCATCACTGCTTGGAACAGCGACGAAGCCCTGTCGTGAGCAATGTTCTAATGACCTTGCCATTTCCCTATCTGCACTGGAACCCCTGAGACCCAGAACGAGCATGAAGACGCCAACTGCGGCGCTATTGCTCATTGCAGCCTCATGTCCGTGGGCTCTTGCGCTAACCAATTTGAAAACCGAGTGGGACGCCTACACCAGCAGACTCGTAGTCCCTGATGTCATTGACATGACGGGAGGCGGCCATATCGACATGCAGATCGGCCGAGCTTCCCATAACTGGACAGAGGACGGCTCCGTCGTCGGTGACATCTACGGCTACGCGCTCCAGAACGCCACACCGACGTTCCCAGGCCCGACGATCAAGGTCGCTCGAGGGGTCCCCATTACGGTAACTTGGTACAACGAGTTGCCGTCGCCTCATCTACTGGACGACTCCGTGGAGACAAGCATCGCCATCGCCGAGTCCCATTGCTATCCTTATTGTGGGGTGCCAACTGTCGTGCATGTTCACGGACTGGAGTCGCCGGCCAAGTACGATGGTCTGCCAACGCGAACTATCTACAGCAACCAGTCGCAAACGTTCGTGTACCTCAACAACCAGTCTGCAGCCTCCAAGCTCTACCACGATCACGCGAACGGTCTAACGCGACTGAACGTTTGGGCAGGACTCGTGGGGGTGTACCTTATCCAAGACGCGGAGGCGGAAGCTTCAATCAACGTGGATGTCGAGACTGACATCCCCATTATCATCGCTGACCGGCTAATTAACGAAACGGGTGCACTGATGTACTCGGACGACAACTGCCAAACGGGCATCACGCGGTGGGTGCCCGAGTCGTTCGGTGCTGTGAATACGGTGAATGGTGTAGTTATGCCTTATGTCGAAGTTCCACCTGCCCAGGTGCGTCTTCGGATCACGAACGCAGCTAATGCTCGGCACTACAACCTCACGGTGCCCTTTTCCAGTCAATGCAAACTTATCGCCAAGGATTCGGGGTTTGTCCAGGAGCCCGAAGATGTTCCAACACAGCTCGTGATCTACCCTTTCGAACGCGTGGAATTGTTTTGTGATTTCTCAAGTGATGCTGATGGAACTACCTACGAGGTGGTAGATATCCCTACAATCAACATCACAACGAAGTATGACCTGCGTGTCATGGAGATCCGTGTATCTGAGGCGCTGAAAACGCCAAATATGACGTCGCGTAACTTGCCATCCACCCTACTGCAGCGCAAGGATCTCAAGAAGTTGTACCAAGAGCTTGGTGGAAAGAACCGATCGATCATTCTGGGCGAGATAGACGTGTCCACGAACTGCCCGACAAAGAGCTTGATCCGCTATCGTGGTATGGAAATCAACTCTACCACCATCAAGAGCACGCTAGCTTGTACTAAGGGCAAGGTCGAGAAATGGCACTTCCAGAACCCGACCGATGACCCTCATCCGTTCCACTGGCATTTGGTGAACGCGCAATGTGGTGCAAGTGATGACGAAGTTGATACCAACTCACTGAAAGATGTGGTGGTGATCCCGAGTGCAGGATTGGATCGAGCTACGACGACTGTGACGCAGATTTGCTATGTGGCGTGTACCCCTGATGAATTTCTTGTCGAAGGTAGTGAGCGTGGAGCTACTGAGTACAATTTTGATACGTCGGAACCTTACGTGGCGCACTGCCATATTCTGGAGCATGAGGAGAATAACATGATGAGCTTGTTCCAGCTTACAGATGGTGACGACGATGCACCAAACGATGACGGCTCGATCGCCTCCACGAACGAGATCACTACCACAGTTATACTTTCAGCAATGGGAATGAGCGTCCTGGGCGCAATTGCTACTACGCTGTCTGTGCTCGTGATCTCCGTCGAGAAATTAATGTTTCTCGGTAACCCGCGGTCGCTTGCGGTTGCGTTTGCATTATCGGCGGGTGTCATGGTCTTCATCGCCTTCGCAGATCTGTGGATGGAGGCTGTCGTGTTCTACCGCGCTGCTTTCACTACTGGTGGTACTATTGACCCGGAGGCGTATGAAACTGGAGCCACTTCCACTGACGCAGGAACTTGTGACAGCACATGTCAAGGCAATGCGTGGCTCGCTACCATGGGCGCGTTTCTTGTCGGAATGGCTTGCATCCTCCCAGTGGAACACATCGTCCACATGACAGTGGAGAAGAAAGGTTCTTACTGGGACGAGAAAGAGGAGGAAACTGCGACCACCGTGTCGCCGTGCGTTATGGAGTCGGACCGCAGAGGAGACTTGAATTTGCTTGAGACGTCTTCTGAGGAGGAATCCAACTCGTTAGCGCAAAAGAACGGTATCGGCGCGCTGGCCTTGCAGTTTCTGCTGCCTTGGCGATCCACAACTTCCCCGAGGGCCTCGCACTCTTCGTTTCATCGCTACAGGGGATGGAAACCGGAATCATTCTGTCAATTGGAATCATTTTGCACAACTTACCTGAGGGTGTGGCCATTGCAGCACCTGTCTACTACGCAACGGGCAGCAAACTTCAGGCGTTCAAGTGGACAGCTATCAGCGGGCTAGCTCAGCCACTTGGAGCAGCCGTAGGTTGGGCGGCTGTGTCAGGTGGTCTAAGCTATGCGCTGCGTGCAACCCTGTATGGTGTGGTGGCGGGAATGTTGGTGTGTATCGCCGCAAAGGAACTGCTACCAGGAGCTTACCGCTTCGATCCCAAGGGCAAGTATTTCGTGTTGTCGTTCTTTGTTGGTATCTCCATCATCGCGTCCAGTATGATATTCATTCACTACGCTGGTTCAGATTAGGATCATCCTAGTGGCTCTTTATTAACAAAAACTAATTTCATTTGATCTTGAGTGCTACTTTACCTAAGGAATTGGTGATAGTTCATGGGGTCCTGATGACAGAGTAACCCGGCTCCAATTTGACGACAGTGGCAACAATGAACGTGGAGCTCTGGTGTGCGATTTCGGTAGTACATCCATCATCATGGGTCCAGGGGCTACTCTGTTGTCTACCCAAATGGTGCGCGGTCGATTTAATTCCGCTTGAGTGGCGATGCCTCCTAATGGTTGGTCAAACAGAGTCACGGGGCCTGTACATGGTCGCTCAACGCAAGGCTCTACAATGCAACCGGACACATTTCCAATAACGAACAGGTCATTTCTCGGGACCCTGAACCAGTGAACCTTTCGGAATACGAAGTATTCAGATCCGTCCGCCTCCACCATTTTCAGGATCCCAAATGACTTCAACGCTTCCATCTTGTAGTACAGTTGGCCATGGTCCCAAGAGTAGCCTTCCAACATGATCATTTTATTGCGTACCCCTAACGTTGTATCCACACAGCACGGTGCTGTAAGCACTGCTAGCGCTCCATGCTTCCACCTCGTATAAATTGTGGCCCAAGTTACACGAACAGAGATGACGGATGCCGTGAGGCCAAGTAGAATGATGCCATGGCCAAACAAACTCCAAACGTAGTAAGAAACAGCCAAAGCGGTTGGTCTAGATTCTCGTAAACTGGACCGATGGATCCACGTGAGGTAGCGTTGCATTATCCCGGCACTAAACAACTCACCCAGTAGTGAGGTTTCGTAGCTGAACAACAGCCTTTTAACAAGCATTCGAGTTTTCTCACGCAAATAATTCATACTCTCCAGAACCTCGAACAGCATAGATAGCACTCCAGATAAATTGTAGCCTAGCGAGACGTACTGAATTTTTGATAGAATTCCGTCCTGCGCAATCAACAGGAAAAGGTCGCTCATCAATCCTTCAGCCAGCATGTACATCATAATAATGCGATGGTAGTTCGTTGTCCCGTGCGCTGACAGTCGCATGCTCTCCTGCATAAAGACTACTGCATTTTTGCGTCGCAGTTTTTCGTTCATGCGATCACATCTTCTGCCGTACTGGGCGCACAGGACATAGCTTTTTCGGAGAACCAAACAGCGGTATATGATCCAGATGAGCCCACAGATACCGTACCAGTACGATCGTCGGTATCCGTAATCTCCTTTATCGTTCGCTAAACGTTCGCCATTGCTGTCGAGCGTTCCTAGCTCTCTCACTCGAACATAGGCAGTCTTGTCGTATGTACAGTAGGTGCCCTCTGCTTCTTCGTAAAATGAGTAATACCCAACACTGCCATGGTAGAAGTAATGCTCAAAGTAGTAGCTTTCATCAACGCAGCTCTCTGGTGATGTTGGGTATGGTGTCACCTTCTCGGTTCCAAGAATGTACGAACCATGAATATTATACTGCGGCACCACAAAATGACAAATTCGACCATGCTTCACAGAATAGTAGTGTGTTGCTGCGATATTCCACCACGTGTGAGCAATGAACAGCCCTTCAACGGGACACAGCAATCCAATATTTACCACCTCTCTCACTGCATCAACTGGTACCACGAGTTCTTCAGTCAGCTTGTGGGGTGACACTAATTTAAAGTAACTTCGACCTTGTAGGAGCAGTGGCAGCATCCCAACAGTTAACCATACTACCATCAACGTTCGCCGGGCTAAAATCACATCGCAACCCCCACTCGATGGTTGTATCGAGTTTCTTGAAATGGTTCTGACGCTCTGCGCTTTTGATTGTTTCTTTGGCGATAGGACTGGGGCTGCTCTTCTGACCGAGCCTTGCTCCATCATCTAATGAAGGCGCGTAAGTGATAAGCTCGTTAGTGTACGTGAATATTTAAAGTGCGAACACCTAAAACCGACGAACTCGAGGTGCTATAAATGTTTGTCAACATATTTTCCGGACTTGGTCTTCCCTTGTACTTGGAGATGATGATCCAAGTAAAATTCAATAATGCGAACCTAGGTGTATTATGAACCATACAGTGACAATGGAAGAAATCCTTTCTAGGTTGACTCAAGCGACATGCGCTGCCTCACCGCTGATCGAGTGGGAGAACTATCAGGAAACCCTCCCAATGTTTTCCCAAACATGCTCACGATCCCGGTGCAAGGTCGTTGGGCGCAACGCGTCACGATTTGGCCGTTCACTTTACCGACCACTATAAGGTCATGTCTTGGGATAGCAACCCAATGCAGTTTGTGAAGCACGAGGTAATGCGTACCGTCTTCTTCCGTCATCTTCATCATTCCGAACGATGTCAACGTCTCCGCCTTGTAGCACAGCTTTCCTTCTTCCCACACGTATCCACCCAGCAAAATCATCTTGGTCAACGGCCCCAGAGTTGTGTCAACACAGCATGGAGATAACAGCAGCGACAAGGAGCCGAACGTCCATCGCACTGAAATGAGAGCCCCTAGCGCCCGGATCGAAGTGATCACCAACACGATTCCGAGCACGATAATGCCATGGCCCACGAGGCTCCACACGTAGTACGACACGGCGTCCGCGACGGGCTTGGAATATCTGAGACTCGATTTATTCAGACCCGTGAGGTAATATTGCATGGCACCCGCACAAGCGAGTTCTCCTAGTAACGCCGTCTCGTAGTTGAACAGTAGTCGCTTGATAAAGCATCGCAGCTTTTCTCCCATCCAGTTCATGGACTCCACCATTTCAAAGAGCATGGAAAGCACGCCGGACAGGTTGTAGCCTAACGAGATGTACTGCACTTTTGCCAAGAACCCGTCCTGGGCGATCAGCATGAAGAGGTCGCTCATCAATCCTTCCACCAGAAGATAAATGAGGATGGCACGATGGTAGTTTTTCGCCGTGTGCGCTGAAAGCCGCATGCTTTCTTGAATGTAGACAACAGCGTCCTTGAATCGGATAGGCTCCTGTAGATTATCGCACCTACGGCCGAAGCGCTTGCACGAGATGTAGCTCCTCCGGAGCATAGTGCAGCGATAAAAGATCCAGACAGACCCGAACAAGCCGTACCAGTATGAACGCCGATATGTCGTATCCCCGAAATCGTTTGCCAAATTTGCACCGTTGCTATCGTAGGTCCCAAGTCCACGCACAAGCACGTAACCGATGTTGTCGTTCGCGCAGAGGGTGCCCACGGCTTCTTCGTAGAAGGCGTAGTAACCAATGCTGCCATGGTAAAAGTAGTATTCGAGATAGTAGCTGTTATCGGCGCAACTAGCTGGTGAAGTGTCCGACTGCGGCACCAGCTCGGTCCCAAAGATGTACGCGCCGTGAATATTATACTGGGGCACGACGAAATGGCACACCCTGCCTTGCTTCTCTTCGTAGTAGTGCGTGATAATGACATTCCACCACGCACCGGCGATCACCAGTCCTTCCATGGGGCAAAGGGTCTCCATGTCGACCGTGTACTTCGCTGCAGTTTCAGGAACGATGAGATCTTGCGAGATTTTGTGCGGTGTCACGAATTTCAGGTAGCTTCTCGCTTGCAGGAGCACGGGTAAGAGCCCCACACTCATCCACACGGCGATCAGCATCCTCTTTGCGGTGAAAAACGTGGCATCTCCGTCTTCAAGAATCTGTTCGCTTACAGCGCTTGGTGGACCTCCAGTTTCTTCATCGACGCAGTAGACGGCGGACTGCTTTCTTGAGCTCGATGGCAGATACCTACCGATGCTTCTGACACTCGTAGCCGACTGGAAAGCTCTGACCTTGTTGGGAGATCCCGCCTTCTTGGACATGGCGCTTGCTTGAGCGAGTTTTCTTCCGCAGTTCCAGAATGAGTAACCTCGCTCAAGCGCCCCCGCACAAGTATTTTAAATTGGCTCGGTAACGGACGCAGCAGACCTAAAGTTTCCCAGTGGAAACCACCGGAGATGTAGAAATAAAAAAATGTCGGACGGCCCAACAAAGACTAATTATTTTTAGCGGTGGTATATAAAAAAATGTATATATAAGGGCAAATGCATTATGGAAGACGCTGGACACTATTAATCGTGGCCCTCTGGATCTACAAATTAGCCCCCCACTTGTGAGGCATTCGAAATGCTTGTTAGACCATTTGCCGGACACCAATTTCCGTTAATTATAATTAACACGGTTTCCACACAATGTGTGGAAATGCTGTTGTAATAATCGATCGATGGGCGTGAGTGTCCAAAGTAAGGCATCGATATTCCTCCACCATAGTCCTCAGCCTGAATTTGCACCCGACAGTGCTGGTACAAGCGATGTGCACCTGATTCACCGATAACGGCATCACAATCATCATTTCCCGCCGCCACATGCTCATTCAATCGTGAGTTATCCACATTTTCCACTGACGCCACGCTGCCTTCGTTATCGTCTGCTGTGTCCGGGATGATTTCGCGAGGTAGGTACTGCTCTGGGGCATGTAGAGCCGTGTAGTTCCTGAAAGACGAAACAAAGCGCCTCTGAGCGATAGCTTCAGCAAGATGCATTTTCTTTTGGAGAAGAAGACATTTCCGTTCATCTTCCGTGATATCTTCTTGTCGGATCTGAATATCTATGCGCGTGCAGCAGTCACATTCGTCTTCTGTCGTTCTCGTTAGACGGACACCGGGATAAAATTTTGCGATCGTATTGAATGAACCGAGAGTAGCTCATTGTGCAAGCGTTGGGATCATCGCGTTTGACATCCTCTTCGTATCGCGCATGGACCACGGTCCAAGTTAGTCCGGCTTCGTTGAAGAACTGACGAGGTCGTCTATGCGGGCAGGGAAAGCCGTCTTCCAGTATTCATGTCGAGCAGTGCTTCTTAAACGCAGCCAAGTCTAAATCACTAAAAGCATGCCATGGTGTAGCAGGAGCACGACGGGCGTGCAGTGTATCAATTCCCTCCTTCAAAACTTTCCTTAATCTTGCGATTCGACTTCCTCCTACAGGAAGGATGGCACGAATAACCCGTTCGGACAAACCTTGCTGAAGTAGCTGCAGAATAACGCCCCTGACTGCTCCCATTCCCGGCCTCCAACCCCAGATTCCCAGGAAGCCCACTCGCGCTTAATATCAGCGATCTTCTCCTCGCTGAGGAGCTCAACAGCGCGAGTATATGCCGTCTCCTTACGATCAGCTCGTTTTCGTCGTGTACGAGGGGGACAGTCGACCGGGAGCCTCCGGTGGCTCGAGGTGACATGCTCGGCGCTGCTTCGAAGCACGCGAACTGTTGAAGATGGCATGCGGCCTCGACAAAAGTAAATGACTCCTCAAGCGAGCGGTATTTTATGCGGGACCCCGGGATCCCGCCATTCGTTTCACATGGTGGTCACTTCTGAAAAGTACAAACAAATTCCGAACTAACTGCTAAAATGCTCGGTTCCTCTCCAAATTGGCACAGTATGTTCTATGGAAAAAGGTCTGACGAAGTTTCAAAGCCTAATTACTCCTAGAAAGCTCACAACGCTATCGATAACAAGTCTCCTAGCAGAATCCCACCGTGTGATAGCCGCATGTCGTTTTAAAGTGTTGCTATATATAGAATTATGGGCTTGAAGCCGCGGCCACTTCGGCCTGTTGCGGTTGAGTCGTCGAGTTTGCTGGCGCGTAGTGCGTCGAAGACTGCGAGTTGCTGTAGAAAACATGGTTCAGTCCCAAGACAGGATAAAGAAAAGTGTTAGCCATGTGGTGGTCGTTTGCCAAAATCAAGTGCGTATCCGTGGTGGACAAGGCGATACCACGCCGCATTCCGATACAGATGCATTTTTAGCGAATCACAACAGCACAAAAAAATAATTATATCCAATGAGGGAAGGCCCCTTTTCGATCTTCCCATCGATCTTCCAGCATTTGGAAAAAGACCACATATCACGCATTTTTGCCTAATTAGATGCCACGGACGAAGCCTTACAGGCAGCCATGCGTTCTGTTTGGAGCAGGAAGGGGACAGCGATGAAGGTGACAATCTCGGCAGTCCCAAGAGTACGTCCACGTATATTGTCGAAGTGTGGAGCGTGTCTGGCTGGTATGTGCGACTGGAGTCGAAGCAATCGCCGACGAGTACGAACTGATTGAGGGCTAGAGGAATACAACGACGACTTGGGTCGGACCTCCAAGTTAGCGGCCGCGATAGACACGGATCCATTACAGCTGATGCGCGTTTGTTGGATTGAGAGCTCTGGATCGGCGTGAACGGAGCTCTGCCGAGGCGAGGCGTTGGCGCGGACCTTCACTTGATCCCGAGCTCGTGGCTACCTGTCGTTTGTTCTGGAGATTGTGGAGGTGCTAAAGGTCTCTGGGGGCGTTTTGTTGCGGAGTTGGGAGCATGACAGCGATAGAGATGACAACTTATTTTGACTGTATTAATAACAGGAAACATAACGAAACAATTGAGTGAATTTGGACGTCAGCCCAGCCGTTGTAGTTGCAGTCACGTCTGGTAGAGTGTCGTGTGATGAGGTTCCCAGAAATATTTTGGTGAACCCACCAGCTGGGAGTCCATTAAGGGCCGCAACCAAGTCAAGGCGTCAATGGCCGTGCGTGCCTACATCAGGCTCTTGTCGATTTGGACTTTATCCACGACTGGCTCACAGCAGAAGGCAAGTCCATTCAAGCTGTATAGGACCTTCCCGGATCCCAGTCGCAAAGCTCCAGTATTGGCTGATCCCAGAATCAAGTATCTCGAAGTCATGACGTATGTGTCTGGTGACGAGGTTCCCCAGAAAATTCCGGATGAACCCATCAACCGAACGTCAGCGATCGCCACTCGGAATCCAAGTTGGCGCCATGACAGACAGTGCGTGCCAAGCCGGACTTCAAGGTGTCCCGGCCATGGTCACAAGTCACCTCCAGTCAAGTTTGGGAATAAGTCCATCGGAGTTCTGGGTTCGCGATGTTGCTGAGTGATGGGTTCTGAGTTGGCAATAACTCAGATCCCGGAATCTGAAGTGTGTTTGGGAGTCCCGGTTTTGGATCCCGGAAGTGAAGTCTCGGTTGTCAACTCGGAATGGATCCCGGTTGCAGACGAGATCTTTGTGTGGAGATTTGGTGAAACTGCTCGTGAGTCGTCGCCCTGGAGGATCGCCGAGATCTTGAAGCCAAAGGTCACCTGGGAGTAAACAAGTGCGGCGTCATCAAATCTTGCACCCAGTGTCTCACATCAACTGGCCAATCAGGTGTCGGCCCCAATAAAAGCTGGGTGAAGCCATTGCTGGAAGTTCGGCTGTGACCAATCACAGAAGCGCGCCAATAAAAATTGGCTGACGTGAGACTGGAAATTTGTATGGGAGCCTCTCAGACGTTCGCCATTCACGCTGGACGCGGTTCCATGACGGTTTCTCACTTCGAAGTCATTGTGTAGCCACCAACGAGTGAAGAGAGCGCCCATAGCTTAGTCAGCTCTTGCATTTGCATGTGTTATTCAATCAGAGTCAATTTGCCCCGAAAGACGCAGACCATCTTATTCCCTGCTACCCCGACGAGCCTCACCCTGAGAATTCAATTTGCGCCGTACCCCACAAGTGCCTTCGCCGACTTCGACCAACCTCGTCAACCTCGTCTTCGATCAATTCGACCTCGCTACCTTCGACCAAGTCTCCGTCTGCCTCGACACTACCGTTCTGTTGGATAGGACGGGTGGAAGACCGACGGCTTACTGGATATCTCAACCAAAATTCAACTCCCATTTAACTGGGCTCTTCACTCCTCGGCGTGTCGTGTCCGGTTATTCCATATTCCCACCGCCGGGTCGTCTGGTCTTCGCCAAGCTACTCGTCGGTGCTTCATATTTCCTGGAGGGTAAGAGGTCCTTTGGTGTGGTTTTCGGCAGAGCAATACCGGGATAGTGGTTCCTAGGCTTGCTGGTTTCGTGGTACAAGTTCACCGGATAGTGGTTTCCGAGACTTGCCATACTCGTCTGAAAGAAGGCGTGGTGCGCGGAAGTCCCAGCGTGTGAGTGAGTGCGCTGGATTACGACAGGCCTATCCCAAGTCAACAACTCCTAGTTCCGCCGCAGACACAGGGCCGCAAAGAGAAGAAGCTGAAAGTTGAGTCACGTCCGTCCCAGACTCGGGTCGCAAAGAGAAGAAGTGGAAGCAGGGTCATTTGGGGTTCTGAGCCGGAACCTCTGAAGAGAAAGAAGAAGCCGTCATGTGGTTCTAACCCGGAACCATAGAAGGGAAAGAAGAGGCGTGATGCGAGTTTGAGCCGGTGTCGCAGAAGAGAAGAGGCTGTCAAGTGGTTCTGGGCCGGAGCCACAGAAGAGGAAGGAGAGGCCGTTATGCGGATCCGAGCCGGAGTCGCAGAAGAAACGAGGCTGTCATGTGGTTCTGAGCCGGAACCACATAAGAGGAAGGAGAGGTCGTCAAGCGATCCCGAGCCGGAACCGCGGAAGACGAGGAGGCTGTAAAGGTCTGTGTCCAAGATCTGAGAAGGAGAGGACAGCCGTTTGTGTGAAGAAGTGAAGTGCTGTATATCAACAAAACCCCGGGGCATTTGGGGCAAAAACACGCGCAAGTACATGGGCTGGCTCGGTTAGGGCGCTCTCTTGGCTTGGCTATATTTGGAGATTATCTGGAATCGGAGGCAGCTGGTGCGACCATCATACTTCTGGGCCCACAGCGTAGCCTTAGGAAGAACCGAAGGCAAGGGATCACAGGAGGGTACACACACGCCCGCCTAATTCTCAAATTCTGGGCGTCAGGTGATCTGAGTTTAAGGTATATTCCGAAATCCTATAAGCACCTCACCACAGTCGTACCATGAAGCGGCAAGCGCTTATGATAATGAAAAGACAGTGATCTATCCTCTGACTCAAGAACCCTATACAATATCGGTATTGACTCATTTTATCAGATTAGCTTCGCTTCTCCTGACGCACAGCGTTCAATTTTGCTATTCTTGAAGCCAAATTGGCCTCTGCGGCTCATCAGGAGGACTGCTTTGGAATTACGGCCTCGATTGCAGCCCGTTAGCATAGCATTATCATCTGACGCTGCATTTCTCCTTTTCATTGAGGAAAAATCGAGGCGGCTCTAGCACGTTTGGTCGGGTTTCTCAATAAGTTATTCCTTTCTGCAAGCAAGATGCACACCATTCGATAGCTCTTTTCACCGGCTTTAAACAGAGCCGATCGCTAAAGCAAATGACGCGCTCAAGTGGAAGAGAAACACCACTGAGTTCGGCCGATTCCCGAATTTGGTGCCCTGGAACCTGATTTAACGGGCATTTGTACCGGCTATATTTTTGTGTATCAAAATCTGACGGGCCTGGAGGTCGAAAAGGCGGTGTCTTCGGGCCTCGATATCTTTGCTCCACTTAATGCAAAAACAAAATCAAGCAGTGCACTGTGAAACAGAGCTAGGCTTCCTCTTTCTTTTGATGTATCGCTTTCCTCGAATGGACCAGTCTATCATCGCTTTTGGTGGACCCAAAATTGTATCGGAATCTGTACACCACGGATAATTAGTCTGAATTAGATTTGCCCCACAAAATTGGCAGTTGGTGTGACCATGATGTACAGAAATGGTGTTAATGAAAGGAGCTCAAATATGCAATATAAACCTATCATTACGAAGAGACCTAGTGCAACTTTACTAACGTCTTGCGGCTTCAACACTCTGATGAGCCTGCCACATACCGGTACGTTTTTGCTTCGTTCTAGATCTTGATCATGACGGAGCGAGCTTCCACAATGTAGCCATCAGACCAGTAGTGGGCCGCGATGCCCAGGACAAGTGTTAGAACGCGCCTCACGGAGGTGTACGAGAGCAACGTCAAACCCTTTGTAGTATGCACTTTGGAGCTGTATGTATCACTGCTATTGATGGTGTCGTTGTTTCAAAGCCCGGACCCGACCAAACGCGACGTGCAGGAGCTCCAGACCACGTTCTATATGGCTTCACTCAGTCGCTTCTGCAGGTTTCGATTTGGCATTTCACGGCCATCTAGCACTCTCAACGGCGGGATCTTTTTGCTAGCATCGCCGCAATGCCACCACATCCACAGCATCACCACAGCGCAGTCCGGCAGCGGCGAAACGCGCCGGAATCAACCATTCCAGAAATGTGATGTGGCATGTGGCATATCATCCTCCCTATTACCTTCCTGCGCAAGCGCTTGGTGTGGACCAGCATTCAACTTGTTCAGTAATTGAGTAGAAGAGCAAGACGCCCGACCCCCCACGCTTCGAGCAAACTCCACCTAGGTCTTCTTGACGATCTGCACAATGTAACACCTGCAGCCTCAGGCACTGCTTTAGCACATCATGCATGTGACGGTACCGGCGCCAATGCCGAGCTTCTCAAGCTCAGGCATAATGTATTTAAGCCGCTCAGCATAAGCACCGTGCACTAGACTGGGTTTGTTGAGGAAAATCCAAGAGATGGAGCTAGTGTAGGAGTTCTGGTTCATGTCGCGAGAGCGCACGCTCACCGTGTTCTACTTCATCTCGGCGACCTTCCCGATTTGCTGTTCCCAGTCGACGTGCGCCATAGCAAACGAATTCAGACTTGAAGTTTGTATCGGCTGGCGCCGGACATTGTGTCCGGCAAATTTGGTAGAAAACATGATTTTTCAAATGTTGAGGTTATTTGTACACAAAAATACGTTTGCGTTTGGAATATGCCGGACACGATGTCCGGCATTGTACCCCTGGACCAGCACAAGTCCTACGAAGTCTGTAGAATGTTTGGTAAAATGGTAAAACTTTACTCCACCCCTTCTTCTGGTTTTTAGCCTTAACAGCACCACTTCCACTTCAACATCATTTACCGGTCAAGTTGTTTATTGGTGCCCACTTTTCAGTCATAAGATCACGTGCCATCCGCAAAGGAAAGAGGAATAGCCGCACATTACCCTGTGATGTTATTTTTCTCTACCTTGAGAGCGTGAAGCACCGAATCCTTATTTCTCCGGAATTCGCCGTTCAAATATATTATAACGTTTTGTATGCAATTCGCCCTGCAGGCTGCACGCCGAATTTCCAGAATGCAAAGATTTCAAGTATACAAAACCCAAGTGTAATCACTGAACAGCAGCATTCGCTGGCAAATCGTCGTGCAATTTGCACGAAGCATATTACAGCGTAGTATAAGCAAGTTAGCGGGATCGTTATCATTATTTTTCAGCATGTGTTTACTCTTAGCTCTCCTGCTGGCCTACGACAAACGATCCAACCTTCGCTGCCCGCCTTGTTCGCCGATGTCGAGAAGAAAAGCGACTGTTAATCGATTCCAGCCGAGTCTATTGAGCGGTGGCGCACCTCATCATTAGACAGTTTGCAGCTTAATGCCTCGCTAGATGGGGCGTGCTATTCCTAATGCCGAAGTTTGGAACGCTGTCATGGTCATGGCCGCATCCGTGCCAAACTGTGTCGTTCACCCTCGTCAACTTGTAGTGTTTCTCGGGCCGAATACCACGAAACTCTAAGACCAGATATGCGGGGACCAACCCGCACGGAAATAGAGGCCTAGTGTATTGATGTAACGACTAGGAAGCCAAATGGAAAGTGAGAGATGTCCGAGGGCACGAGTGATGCTAACCAACTCGTGTCCACTCGGCATGCTCCCAGAGAGACGGACTGTCGTAGCAGAAGCCACCTGCATGCCAGCCGTGTAGAATATTCAACATATAGCCATCTAAAGGAAACATGCAGTAGCCTATACTAAATCCTTATACAGCCAACAAGGCACTAGTTGCCGTTGCTGGTATCACAGAGACAACTTCGTGTTCACGGCTGGAGGCCGTCGGACACCTCCCAGTCGACCTGTAATTCCTAACCACGACATCACTGGATGTCTGGTGAAACTTCACTTGGAGGTTCGCAGCGATGAGTCCAAGCTGTTATACCAGGATTCCACTACACAACTCGTCAACAGCAAGATCGAGAGCGGTGAAAATGATCACTATAGCTAAGCGAATACGATTCCGAAGGCGAACTTATCTGTCAGAATACGCTGTCCCACTGACATGACTGCATACACGTCCAGTTGAAGGTGCTCCCTGGGGTCTATACGACTCACTGGGTGATATTCCGCAGTCGTAACTTCATGAATCGATCTTAGCTCGCGAAATGATAGTGTGAAAAGCAATATACGACGGACTTCATTAGTAGTTCTGTAACTCCACTCCACAAAAGTGGTGAGAGCTCGGTGGTATGCGTATTTCGTTGGCTTGGCAGTAGTATCAAGCTCTTCGTGACTTTTTCATGGTTGGGCAAAAACACTACCCAAAAGCATAAATATTCGTCGTGCAGGTTGCACGACGAATTCCATGTATCTATACTTTTAAGTTCCAAACATTACGATCGCCGTTTAAGACTGCTCGCATCATGCGTCACAAGTGCCATTCGCTTCACCTACAAACTAGGGCTACGCGAAGGCTGAGATAGGCAATATGCAGAATCTGTATACGGTAGCATCTGATGCTTATTAACTCATAACTCACTTAATTATTTCGAAGTCAACTCTACTATACGTCCAACTTAGCTCAGAGCGCATCTCCTGCGTCTGCTTTGCAGCCGCAGCATTTGCGCAGTATGCTTTGTTGCTACAAGGTCACTGGGGGCATCGTATTCTATTACTAAAGGTTGATAGCGGGTCGGTATACCCGACAGAATTGACCCTTGTTTGGCTGCGCAGCAAAGAATTGCTTCCTATCTCAGCAAAAGTAAATGCTACAGTTTGCTTGCTTCCGGTAAAACTACATTTCGTCCATCAAGCTTAAAGCGTTTCGTATTGCCACAGGTACCGATGAGACCCGCCCGTGCCCTTCCACCGGTAGTGAACCGGTATGTACTGGTGATACCGGCCCATACGAATAAAGCTTCTGGGGTCCCATGTTGCACCGGTAGTCAGCCGGTAGGTACCGGTGAAACCGGCCAATACGAATAAAGCTTCTGGGGGCCGGTAGTGAACCGGTGTGTACCGGTGATACCGGCCCATACGAATAAAGCTTCTGGGGTCCCATGGGACTCTACCAAAAATCGCATATCTCAACAAATGTGCATGACACAAATCCAACGCATTTCGTGTCACAAACCTGACACAAATCTGCGGAGACGAAAAATCGTCAACGCAAAAAGCGTCACATAATTCACTGGTCCACACCAGACGAGACGGGCTAGCCGCACGTTTGGGAAGTTCTGGTGTCTCGGCGCGCGGCGAATAAGCAGCACTCATTTCAACTCTGTCGAGGCTCCACAAGAAAGGTACGCTCATTCTTCTATGGTGACTCTAATCTAAGGTGGATTAACGGCAGCACTTTGTGGTGTACAGGAAGCCAAACATGGGTCGTAACGCAGGTCGTGGAAGAGGGTTTACACCGGCCCAAATCAATAGTACGTATGATGTGCTTGTGTTTCTGTTCTACTGCGCGGAGGGATTGACATGGCCCTTGTTCTACTGCTCTAGGACTTCTTGACCTTGTTCAGGAGATGCTGCCTCTCGGCTCAGCGTAGTGAGATGACGTGCATTTGGCGTTTAACCGCAATCGCCCTGATGATTGGCCTGCCCGCGACGCTGAGTCTCTGCGTCGTAAGTTTATGGGGTTGAAGAACACTCGCAAGCCTACTGGTACACTGTGCCGACACTACAGCGCTACCATAATATGACATACATTGTATTAATCTCTGTTGTTATTCGAGCTCTGTCAGGGCGCCCAGCAACCGCCACCAACGCAGTCCTGAGGTCTAACATCTTCTCTGGGGTGCTACAAAAAGCTCATGAATGACTGGTTGAAAGTTATTTTGATGTAGTCCACACCGAACTTTTGTGAGAGTTTTGGAACGTCAAGATGACACATTTGCGACACAAACGCACGGAATTTGATGACACAAACGTGAGGCAAATTAGTTCGTGTCTTGAAACTGTGCCGTTTATGGTGAGTCCCCATGTTGCACCGGTAGTGAGCCGGTAAGTACCGGTGATACCAGCCCATACGAATAAAGCTTCTGGGGTCCCATGTTGCACCGGTAGTGAACCGGTATGTACTGGTGATACCGGCCGTGGAATTAATCCTCGTTGGGTTTTCTAATTTAGAACTTCGTTCTTCCTATCTCAGTATAAATCCTTTATCGAGTTTACATGTTAGCACTCAGTCTCTACCCCTTCATTACATGTATTGCGAAACTGATGCCGGCAGCTTTTCTCCCAACCAGTTGATCATCGTCCTCACTCTGAGCGAGTTGATCCGAGCGCTTGGGCCACTATCCGTGGTGGACAGATTCCGATACAGTTTTGGGTCCACCAAAAAGCGATGATAGACTGGTCCATTCGAGGAAAGAGATACATCAAAGAAAGAGGAAGCCTAGCTCTGTTTCACAGTGCACTGCTTGATTTTGTTTTTGCATTAAGTGGAGCAAAGATATCGAGGCCCGAAGACACCGCCTTTTCGACCTCCAGGCCCGTCAGATTTTGATACACAAAAATAGCCGGTACAAATGCCCGTTAAATCAGGTTCCAGGGCACCAAATTCGGGAATCGGCCGAACTCAGTGGTGTTTCTCTTCCACTTGAGCGCGTCATTTGCTTTAGCGATCGGCTCTGTTTAAAGCCGGTGAAAAGAGCTATCGAATGGTGTGCATCTTGCTTGCAGAAAGGAATAACTTATTGAGAAACCCGACCAAACGTGCTAGAGCCGCCTCGATTTTTCCTCAATGAAAAGGAGAAATGCAGCGTCAGATGATAATGCTATGCTAACGGGCTGCAATCGAGGCCGTAGTTCCAAAGCAGTCCTCCTGATGAGCCGCAGAGGCCAATTTGGCTTCAAGAATAGCAAAATTGAACGCTGTGCGTCAGGAGAAGCGAAGCTAATCTGATAAAATGAGTCAATACCGATATTGTATAGGGTTCTTGAGTCAGAGGATAGATCACTGTCTTTTCATTATCATAAGCGCTTGCCGCTTCATAGTACGGCACTCTACCAGACGTGACTGCAACTACAACGGCTGGGCTGACGTCCAAATTCACTTAATTGTTTCAATATGTTTCCTGTTATTAATACAGTCAAAATAAGTTGTCATCTCTATCGCTGTCATGCTTCCAACTCCGCAACAAACTCCCCAGAGACCTTTAGCACCTCCACAATCTCCAGAACAAACGACAGGTAGCCACGAGCTCGGGATCAAGTGAAGGTCCGCGCCAACGCCTCGCCTCGGCAGAGCTCCGTTCACGCCGATCCAGAGCTCTCAATCCAACAAACGCGCATCAGCTGTAATGGATCCGTGTCTATCGCGGCCGCTAACTTGGAGGTCCGACCCAAGTCGTCGTTGTATTCCTCTAGCCCTCAATCAGTTCGTACTCGTCGGCGATTGCTTCGACTCCAGTCTCACATACCAGCCAGACACGCTCCACACTTCGACAATATACGTGGACGTACTCTTGGGACTGACGAGATTGTCACCTTCATCGCTGTCCCCTTCCTGCTCGAAACAGAACGCATGGCTCCCTCTAAGGCTTCGTCCGTGGCAGCTTCTTTTCCGAATGCTGGAAGATCGATGGGAAGATCGAAAATGGGCCTTCCCTCATTGGATATAATTAGTTTTTGTGCTGTTGTGATTCGCTAAAAATGCATCTGTATCGGAATGCGGCGTGGTATCGCCTTGTCCACCACGGATACTTCGATGGGAATTAAAAACTCTCGCAGTTTGGCCGCCGTATCACCGTGAAGTTTTACCAACGACGATAGACTGCAGAGGCCCAGGCAACGCGCATTGCTCGACTTGATAGACAACAGCTAGCAGTAGCTTCCTCGTATGGCTCCGGTATATATATACCTTTGGGAGCTCATCGCTGCCGTTGCAGTTGAAGTCGACGATCCCAAGGGGCAGTTTCGCTTCAGCAATGCGTTCTGGTTCAACAGCCTGGGGCACCATCTGCTGGGCCCGATCGCCGGTGACTGGCGGCGGGCACCCGACAGCGCGGTGCGCCGAACGTGCAGGCCGCGAGGGAGCCGCGCAGCGAAGCTTCCTGGCCGCCACGACATGCAAATATAAATCAGTGGCCAGAGACGCCGTGCGCCAATCCGCCGGCCACGCGAGCGGCTGGGGCACTATACGTAGCAGGTTTATAGTAGCCGCGGCAGTATACATCCGCCGCGGCGGCGACCGATGAACTGCTGGGCGGGTACTCGAAGAAGAGAGACCATGAAGTTGACCTGATTGCCGAGGTGAGTCGCCGAATGGGTGGCGCAGAAAAAGGATCGTCTTCCAGGAGCGTTCCAGCATCGTTGAAGGCGGCTTATCTCTCTCCTAAAACGGAGAGCCTAAATGTAAATGAGTCGACAGTAAAAAAACTTATCGGCTCCGCAAAATGAGATTTTATGGCTGGGTACATGCATTTATGGCGCGAAAACACGAGTGACAAAAGTACAATGTGAACCTCGCGACGACAAGCTTTACGACAAAGTAACGTTCGTCACCTAATAATTAGTTTTGAAGAAGATATAGTAGATTGAGAGAACTGTTATTCTTTAACGGACCGGAGAAGTAGTGCTACATGTACAATTCTGGAGTATTTCGCGCTGTTTCGTCGGCTATCCATGGGGCCAATCATGGCGCATACTATTCGTGGCTGCACAGCGAGCTTCCGCAGTGCAGCCTGTACTGCGGAAGCTCGAGGCGGACGAGGAGCGCGAGGCAGTGGTTAAATAACCCGACGAAGTTACCGGTACGGTAGCTCCAACAGCGGTTCCCATTGGTAACATTTTCAACGGTACATTTGAATTTGTTGCGCTATCTATAATACTCCCAAAGTCGCGCTCAACTGCAACTATCTAGGGTTAAACCCTAGGGATTTCAACGGGCTGCAAATTCGATCAGAGGCTGCGAGTTTGATCAGAGGCTGCGAAGCTGGGACGGTAGCGAGCGAGGGCCTCGAACGTGAGAATACCTATACTATCGTGATACAGTCGGAGCGGCTTTGCTTTGTTGACCGACCAATTCCTTTGTACATTTCGACGAGCCAGGCTGGTAAAACGGCGCAATCTTATCGGAGATCAGCTTCCCGTCGTCGCCACAAACTCGCTCAGACTGGGAAGCACAAGGAGCGGCCACAGAGCACTAACGAGTCATGTGGGAGCGCGGAAACTGGTATGCGGCATACAAACGCAGAGTGTCCCTGCTTGCCCTCAACCGGCTGTCCGGGTGCTCCACGGCCATCACCGGTGCTATAATACCAGTATCTTATGCACGCTGCCAAGCCCCAGACTCGCTGAGTGCTGTCGCGTTCACAGAGGACCTCAGTGGCTTGGAGACAGCAAGCCTTTCACTCTGCAGTATAGAGCAAGGTCTGCCGTAACGCAACGCCACCACCAGCAAATATCTTGTTAGCAAAAACGGTGGAGACGCCGATTAACACTCCGATTTAGCAATTTTTAGGGTTACGACGGAACGTTCTTCTGCCCCGGCTGTCCGTTTTCTTCCGAGCCGCGCCTTTAGCTCCTCGGTCTCATTCGCAGATATCCCCGCTAGACCCGAAGTGAGAGCCAGGAGATAAATAGCCATGAGCAGCCCCCGCCAAGACAAGGACGAACAGGAGGAGAAGCCCGTGTTCGGCACCATCACGCCCAACGACCAGGCCGACCGCCCGCAGTACCGTTCCATGGCCGTGGCCGCCGCGACCCCGGCCTTCAGCATGATGGGCCAGCGCAGTCCGCTCGAGCAGATGGGCGCCGCCTTCCCGGGCCCCATGACATTCAACGTGGCCTCCAAGAAGTCGGCCGGCCTGGCCAAGAAGCCCGAGGCAGCCGCGCCGTCCTTTGGCACGCGCGTGGACCGCACAAAGTACGTGAACGTGACGCCGCGCGACCTGCCGCCCGCCCCGTTCCGCCTCGAGATGCACACGCACTTCCACGTGAAACTCGAGTCCACGCAGCGCGTGTGCGGCGTCATGGGCATCAAGCTGTGCGAGCTGGATACGGACTTCGAGTTCAAGGCCGACAAGTGCAAGTGGAAGGTCGAGTACCGTCGCAACACGCAGCGCGTCAGCCTCAACATCGTCATCTTCAAGTCCAGCAAGGAGGAGTACGTGGTGGAGGTGCAGCGTCGCGAGGGCGACATCACCGCGCTCATGCACCTGTACCACGAGCTGAAGAGCTTCTTCCGCCGCAGCCAGCTGCTCAGCGAGAAGAGTCCGTCCTCGAACGGCGTCAAGCGTGCGGCCCCAAGCCGCTGCCCAATCTGCCGCTCTCGCCCGAGAGTGTCCAGGACGGCGTATCGGCCCTCAAGGGTCTGCTCGAGAGCAAGTACGCTGACGCTCAGATGCAGGGGTGCTGGGAGCCATCTCCATGTCCGCTCGAGTGGAGACTCGGGCAGGAATGGCTGGCCTCGTGCCGCAGTTGGTTGTACTGGGCCAGTCCCAGAACGCAAACGTGACGCGGGTAGTGAGCGCTGCGCTCGCACGGCTGTGCGATCACCCGCAGTGTCGCCAAGCATTTATTCAGTCCGATGGCTGGCAGTTTATTGTCGATTGCGCCGCCGGTGGCGCCGACGTGAAGCCTGAGGTGCAACGAGAGAGTCTTCACGTGGTGGAGACGTTGTGTCCGCTGTATCACGACGAACTCGCCAAGTCGGCGAGTGCCGCCCGCGTACTGAAACTGGTGCAGGAGTGGCAGAAGATTGAGGACCCCGTCTCAAGAAGCACGCGTGCAACGCACACCGCGCTCTGAAGGAGGCCGGAGTCCTCGCCTAAGTAATTGCAAGGGAGAAGAGAGGGGCAGCACATCTCGCACGTCTGGAATGCTCTGTGCTGGGCGGGTAGGAGTGGAGACCCAGCCAACCAGCTAGCAGCAAGTAGTCTTTGCTTCCCACCTGCCTCCGTATCTTGCTTGTAAGATAAGTATCCACCTTCCTCAAGGTCCACTTTATTTCTTAGATGAAGCATGCGCTTCGGCCCGAAGTTCGGGTGTACGTAAAATTGGGTGTTTTGATCCATGAACATGGATCCATGAGATTGTCTGGACTTGTGTTTTCCGTTCCATTTCTGCGAAACACAAACTAAGTTTAAAGCTCTTGTGACAGCTTCAACCGAAGTCTCCCGTGCGCTTCAACGCGACTGATGTTTTCCAGCAACTCGTCAAGACCACACGGGTTAGAAAGGAGAGCATTAACCCTAAGGCAGTACTGCGTCAGGCTGCGCGGCAGAATCTCCGTACTGTACCTCCCCAACCCAAGACTAATTACTATACGAATCGAGGCTCCACACCTCCTACACGACCTCAGCAGCTTCACTAGCGGGAACCCGTTTCTCCACGGACCACCCACCTTCCAGTGTCTCCGTAGTCATGGTAATTGCCGTCTCAGACACACTGTCATCGTCAATGAAGGTGTCCATTTCCGATGCTTCATCCTCGGAGAAAATAAGCTCGTGCTCCAGCACATAACCCAGTACCTGGTTCTTCACGGACCTAGAAAGCAAGAAGGTTAGTTAGTCCATAGCTAATTGCTGTAGATGTACGAAATCCTTACGAGGGGAACCAAATGTTGACTGGAAGAAGCCAATGCAACGCAAACTTGCAGTCCAAACCGCCGAAAACTTCTCGCAAACCGAGGTTGTCTGAGACTTCACCCTTCAGGCGGTCGATTTGCGTGGTGCCTGTAGTGATGACGCTGTACTGGTCGCACATCATGCACATGGTGAAGAGCCCAAAGAGAACGGCCTCCAGGATCAGGCAGACGACCCGAATCGCTCCGTAGGTGGGGCAGCTAACAGTTACCATCACAACAGCACAAAAGCAGCAAGTTAGGACTACTACATAACCACATGACACAGTTTTCGACGCGTACGATTCGTTGATACACTTGGCGTATCTGAAGAACACGAGTGTCAAGGCATACGCCGACAGCAAGAATACGTAGAAGATGAAGAGCAGGAAAAATTTGTGGTTTCCCAGACCCACGCAGTTGTTCACCCACGGGCAGTGGTGGTCCATCTTGATGACGCAGCGGTCGCAGATCGAGCAGTGATGCGCTCTCCCCGGTTTAAACTGTCGGCACCGACGGCACGTCCGATACCTCTGCTCCTCCAGTCTACAGCACAGCAACCAGCAGCGTCAGCACCAGCCAAACAATCTTCCCCACAGCTTCTCTTCACCGTTCAACTTCCTCCTTTGACGCGTGCGCCAATGCCACAGGCAGTGCCGACTCTGGTACAGCTCCAGGGTCCGTCAGCATGGCTGTAAGCAATACAGCATTACATTATCAGCGTCAACAATTTTTCAAGTCTTCAAGTCTTCCAGCTCAATGTGCGGACCTTTTCCGTGCGATACGAGGGCCAAGAAGCAGAGTCCCGTGAAGATGGCGATGTGTAGAAGACCCATGGGCGACAGTCCCATCCAAGGGTACACCACGACGCCCTGCAACGAGCACAACAGCAGTTAGATCCCTGTTCAGCGGGGGGTTGCAAGGCGATGGCGTCCTACCACGACGGTGCACTCGGCGTACAGCACCAGAAACCACGAGATGACAGCGCATACGATGCCGCATGGGTCCATGTTGCACCACAGACGCACGTTGAAGCCCGTGCCGCACGCCGCCGGCCGCTTGCGCTGCTCGATAGACGGCATCCTCACTGCAGTCGTAATTCCTCGAAGGGGATAACCGCTTTTGGTACATGGTACCAAACGTGAACCTCATGTTATAAAACCCCTTTTTATAAGCGCATCTAACAAAACCAGTACATACAGAGTGATGGTTTATTGTTCAAAAGCGTTTGCTTGGTGAGTGATGGTCAGCCTCTTAAAGCGCATATATTCTTTACAATAGGTATTGAGGCAATCGAGCCAATTCGCAACTCATTCCGACATCTTCTTCGCTCTCGCCATGACGTCCAAGAAGCCCTCGCAGATGTACGGGCGCATCGCGTTGAGCGAGCTGACTCCTATGCAGACGCGACAGTGGACTGTACGTGCCGTGGCCGGAATCTCCCGCAAATTCGAGCGTCCAGAGCCTCAGAACGACGCGGCAACAGACTCGGACGCTGCTGCCACTGCGTTGCGTCTGCAGACGGCGGCGCTGGACGAGCGCACGGGCGTTGGCTTGCGCTGTGGGGCATGCGACGTGGCCGCCTTCGCGTCTCTGGACGATCAGTACGCGCACTTCAAGTCTGCAGCTCACTGTGTGAACCTCAAGCGACGGGCGAAAGGGCTGCCGAGTCTCTCGGAGACGGACGCGCTCCAGTATCTGGAGACGCACAATCAAGAGAAGAAGAACAAGACGGAGATGGACGGGGGCTACGCCTCCTCCTCCTCCTCCTCGTCTTTGGGGTCGGAGGAAGAGCGGGAGAACCTGCCAACTACGACGGAGCCGGTGATCGAGTTCTCGGACGGCAAGAGCGTCTTCAAGGTCTTTAAGAACATTCTGCCAGATGCTGACGAGGAGAAGTTCAACCCGTACACTTCGCTGGACCAGATCTGTGCGTCCAAGTTTCGGTGGGCGGTGTTCTTGCTGCGTAGTGGACGCTTTGCAGGCGCAGTGTTTGAAAAGGACAAGGCCTTGTGCCACAAGACTTTCCAGCGGTACACGACGCGACGGAAACAGGGAGGCGCGCAGTCTGCGAGCGATGCCAGTGGTAAAGCCAAGTCGGCGGGGGCTACACTGCGACGATACAATGAAGCGGCGCTGAAGCAGGACGTGGCGGCGTTGCTTTGGAGTGGAAGGATGTGCTGAAAGGCACGGAGCTGATCTTCATTTCGAGTGGGAAGACGGAGCGCGCTACTTTCTTCCCGGAGAAGAATCCAGTGCTACACTCGGGTGCGTTGCTACACGTTGGTTCATATTGTTGAAAGTGGTGTTTTCTAAGTGTTGTACTGATCATCACTGTAGACGACAAGAGGCTGAAGCGAATCCCTTTTGCTACGTTCCGCCCGACGTTCGAAGAAGTGTGTCGTGTGCGTTCCGACCTCTGCAGCGTCCGATTCTCACCCCTCGAATCAGAATCATCATCACCCGTTGACAGCGCAAAGAAGGCGAAAAAGAAAAAGAAGAAACAGTCTAGTGAACCTGCACCTGATGCTGAAATGAAGGAGGATACTCCAAAGGAGGTCGAAGAAGAAGAGGACGAAGAAGTCCCTCAAATTATTCGACTGGTGAATGAAGGCGACCTGAAAAACGTCAAGGAGTTTCTGTCCGCTGCAGAAGAAAAAGCCGTCGAAGTGAACGAAGTGGATGGCAAATTCATGACTGCACTTCATCATGCTGCTACCACGAACGCAGTTTCTATTGTGGAGTATCTGCTGGAACAAGGTGCCAATCCTGCTCTTCTTGATCTGCACAATCGACCGCCCTACTTTCTATGTGGTACGAAAGAGGCCCGAAATGCTTTCCGAAGGTACATGGCGGAGCATCCGGAAGCGTGGGAATACGCCACAGCGCAGATCCCGGAGGGCCTCACGAACGAAATGGAGCAGCGCAAAAGGAAAAGGAGGCGGAAAAGCGTCGACGTGCTCGAGAGCGCAAGAAACAGCAGAAGAAGGAAGCAGCCGAGCAAAAACGCGAGGAAGAAGCCCGTGAGGAAGAACTGGAGCGCAAAGTCGCGGCAGGCTTGGCCTGTGACTTCTGTGGCAAGTACGCAGGCAAATCCCCGTTCACGCGCTTGGAGTTCAAGTACTGTACCACGGACTGTGTCAATGCACACAAACGCAAGCTGATGAGCGAAGCGGCTTTGCGTCGTCTTGGTGGTCGTCTTGGTGGTTGACTGAAAAGGTTTCCAGCCATGCAATAGAGGTTGTTGAGATCGATAACGGTTGGCGTCTTTTCGTGTAGCAGTTTGTGTTCATCGGTTGTACATTGAGGTGAAGCAGGAGACCGGATGATGGATCTGCCGCTGGATGACGAGACGCTGCAGCGCGTGTACGCTTGGATCGACGAGATCCCGCTGTCACGACCCAAGAAGAGCATCGCGCGCGATTTCAGTGATGGCATTTTGACAGCTGAGGTGGTCGCCTTCTACTTCCCCAAACTAGTGCAAATGCACAATTACAGCGCTGCCAACTCGATCAAGCAGAAGCAATACAACTGGAACACGCTCAACCGTAAGTCAGCTAAAGCTGCCGGGCTGGAATTTTGATCTGATACTTGTGTCGTCTACAGGAAAGGTGTTCAAGAAGCTTCATATTTCGTTGTCGAAGGAAGACGTCGATGACCTGGTCCAATGCCAACCCGGTGCCATAGAGCACTTGCTCGTGAAGCTTCAGCTCAAGGTTCATACTTTCTGCAGCGGGTTCTGGTCGTAATAAGTAAAGCTCACCTTATTCGCTTTTGCTGGTCAGATTGCAAATTATCGCGAGAAGCGACCGTCTTCTTCATCGCTGCCTCAGACATCAAGGCAAGACATTGATGACGTTGACGACACAAGCAGCATCATCTCCGGAAACACTGCTGTAGCTGGCACGCTGGGGGTGGAAGCCCCGTAGGTGGAAACATTCGTGGATCTCTCCCATCTGTGGACAAGTTGGGAGATTCACGTGGAGATCCATTAGCGTCAATGCGAGACTTGTCAATGCAGGAACCGAGCGAGCTGGGTGGGTTCATAGAGCCGTCAGCAGCACCTGTCCATCCTATGGATTCAATCGGGAAATCGTACACACTTAGCAGCGAAGCTACAGGCAAGAGTGAGCACATGCGTCAAGAGTTAGCCGAAAAGGACAGCTTGATCACAGAGCTGCGAGAAACTGCCCAAATTCTGGAGATGAAAGTGCAGAAATTGGAGCAGCTCGTACGGCTCAAAGACGGCAAGATACAGACACTCGTTGCAAAGCTGCGCTCTCAGAAACCACAGGCATGAGCTCGTCGAGACGTAGGGTGATAGCGGTGATAATAAAAATGCATTCGGCTGCTCGCAATCTTACCATTTGTCCATGAACCTGTAAGTACATTTCAACAGAGCTATCTCAAAGTACGAGTTCTACGTACGTGTCACCAAGAACGATATCTCCCAAGCTTATCCCCAGAAGCTCATTACTTCTTCAGGAGACTCTGCTGGCTTCAGTAATTCGAGCAAAATCTCGTCTTCACTCGCGCGATAGCCGTAGATAGCTGGCGCTGGGCGACTGCAATGACGACTGAACATTGACATTGTGTTCGCCCCGGTATCGTGTACCACGACAAAGTCTCCACGCGAAATTGTGGGCAAGTCGACACGGCGGCCAACCAGATCGCCGCCGAAGCACAATGGCCCTGCAACGTTTTGTAGTGACACCGGAGCCAGAGAAGCCATGCCAGCAGGACTGTCACGCACAAACAAGATGAAGAAGGTTAGATCAGTACTCAAGCCCCGCAATTGTAAATCAACAATGGAGGAAACTTACTTGTAAACGGATATGCGACGCGTGAACAGGTCGGGGCGGTAGCATGCTCGTAGGAAGAGATCCGACCCGGCGTGAATAATAGCGGTCTGTGAAAGGCTGTCACCGTCCACTTGCGGGTGAGTCTTGACGTACTCTACTTCGCTGACTACCCAGCCTGTTTTCGAGCTCACGCTGCTGCCGAACTCAGTCAAAATTGTGCGACCTGTGCGTTCAAACAACCGAGGAGCCTCACGACGAAGAACTTCCACGTACTCAGCAAACGTCGGAGACACATCTTCACTATCGAAATTGGTCGACAATCCACCACCGATGTTTAGCACCTTGATACGGTTCGTGCCAGCCGCTGCGTCGATTTCGTCTGCCAGCTCGCTCAACACAACGGAGCCTTGCGACAGCATTTCCAGTGAGCAGCCTTGAGATCCAACGTGTGCATGCAGCCCAGTCATCCAAGGGTTCGCACAGAAGAAAGCGATGATTCTAGCTCGGTTCTCAACTGTAAGAGGTACCCCAAATTTGGACTGCACCGTTGAGACACTGAGGCAGGAATTGGTGCCAGCACCAAGCAGCGGATTGATACGCAAACCGATCCGAGGCAAATTGCCAGCGTAGCGTGGCGTGCACTCCGGAAAGCTAGACTGGAAGATCGCCTCGGCATGTTCGCGGATAATGTCGAGTTCGTCGAAGTTGTCCGCGTTGACTTCTACACCGGCGTTGATAGCAAACTGCAAATCACGTCGCGTCTTGCACGGACTGTCGAACACGATGCGGTGAGGTGGGCAGCCCAACCTCAACGCGTGCTTCACTTCCACGATTGATGCGCATTCCAGCCCGACGTCGTTCACGATCGCACGCTTCACGAAGAATGCCAACGGACATGACTTCATGGCGAATCGGTGCTCAAAATGAACTGGGAAGGATGTGAGCAATGCCTGGAATGCCATGTCTATGGCATCTAAGTCATACACAACAGCCAGTTTAGTCTCGTCTTCAGGTTGGTCTTCTGCTGTCAACACACGCTCCGCGACCATGTGCTGTACCACACGAGCAACCTGCGTGTCCTTGATGCTGAAGTTCCAGTCGCTGAGCGGCTTAAGAGGCTCCGGTGGCGTTAGGTCAATGCGCTCCTCAATGTACTGATGGTGCAGTTGTTCCCAGTGGCGCAATATCAATGCAATCTTTCTCAGAATGAAATCGTCATCTTGCGAGAGCGGCTCCATAGCTGCCGCAAAGTCACTTTCGCCCTTACCGCGATCGTACAATTCATTCACCATGTCTGCTCCCATGGCAATGCGTAAAACAGCTCCACTTTTACCAAGCGACACTGGTTGGCCCAGCAAACAGCGCTTCTTGGCTAAGGCATTGTCTGATAGCACACCGGAAACATCCTTGGAAAGTAGTGTATGTAGAGCCTTCAGAGCGGTCATATCGAGGAACTTTCCGTTTTCGTCGCGGACCTTGAAGGACACGATAGTGTCCATAGGCGTCACCGTGCTGCTACCGTCGATTTCGGTAGGCTCGGGAGGCGAAAGCAGTTCAACCATGTGTCCCCACACAGATTGCATCTTGCTTCTACAAGTGCTCATGTAAAGTTTGCAGATCGCCCCGATGTCGCGAGGAGGGATGCGACAGAATGGCTCCATGCTAACCAGTGCGGTCTCCCAGCGCAGCAGCAGCCCAACATTCAGGTGCGAGCCCAATCTCTCGCGGATATGACGCATTCCCTCCGGCATGTCATACTTGGAGAAATAGTCTTCTAGACCGAGCGGAACAGCTAGCTCCGAGTGACGCTCAATGGCTGCAGCTTCCATCTCAAGTACGCAACGCATAGGCATGAGCACAGCACCACAAAATGGAGAACCCCGAAGAATTTAGAGCCCGTTGTGAGCACCACGTAGCCCTTGACGGTCCATTCTCGGTACAATGACCTGTCGACACGCATCTGGCACGCATCCACAACAACCAGTAGGCGGTTCGGATATTGTCTAGCCAAAGCGTCTACCATAGGCATCGAAGGACACGCGTACCCTGTCTTGGCTCCAACAACCACGTGCAACATGACAACACCCCCACCACGGTCCAGGCGCTCATGCACCAATTCCTTCACAACACCGTTAATGCGGTTGACATTTCCCTCGTCGTCTCGTGCAGGCATTGTAACAACTTCCACCAGATCCGTCGGAAACTTTCGGAGTGGGTCTCCGGCTGTACAAGCCTCTCCACTTGGGGTCAAGTTGCTGAAGTGCTTGCCTCCCGAAGCGATATTCGATCCACGACCAATTTCACCACCAGCCGAGATGATGCTGGTCACCTTGCATTGCTCCGGTCCGACACCACCGGGCATATTCTCCTCCTCGCCTAGTCCCGAGTACAGTCTGGCAAGTCCGGCAACTGTAGCTAGCAGCTCAGCGTCCGTACCCGACGGAGACAGCAAAACTCGGACCTGATCAGTCCGCACCAAGTCGGAAACTCCTAGACACGCTGCTACACGGGTGCGCACGGCGCTCATCTTGGTGCTGAACAGCGCACTGGAGCTCTTGGCGTTGGGGTTAATAGACAGCGAATTGAGCAGCAGTTCCTGTCGCAGCCTTTCGCATCGCTCAAATGCTTCGAGCGAAATGCTCGAGCACGTGCAGCTGCCCCGCGCCACATCCGTCGCGAACGGGATCGTGGACGCGTTGTAGTTGTTGGTCTTGGCCAACGGACACAGCGCGGACCGGTCGTCCGAGCCGCGCACCAGCAGCGACTCGGTCTGCTCTGCAAAGGGCAGCGCGTTGGCTGCAAACTTGACGATCTCGTTCCAGGCGTCGCCGTGGCACGGGATGTGCAGCAGCGTGGCGAGTCTGGAGAAGAGCTCGGTGGTGTTGGCGACCGTTGCCAATTGGCGCACCACGCGCACCTCCTCCTGGCGGATCCGACCGAGCGGCGCAGCTGCGTTGGCGTAGTCGGCCAGCTCCGCCTGCGTGAACGTCTCTAGATACTTGAGTTTCGTATACAGCAGCACGAGGCCGCGCGCGCTGTAGCAGGGCGAGTTGCGGTTGAGCTCCGGCAGACACAGCAGGCGGTCCTGCAGCAACGCGCTGAGCGCCACGGCGTCCGAGGGCTTGCGCAGCTCCCAGCAACGCGTGGGGTCCGACAGAGACCCTAAGAGCGGCAACAGCTCGGGTCGAGTGGCTGCGACGTGGGCGCGTAGCTCGGCCGAGCGCTGCTCGAGCTCTTGGGGGCTCCAGACGCGCTTGGCTTTGGCCTCGGAGAAGGCGCGCGGCTTCTCGGCGTCGGACGGAGGCGACGCGACCCGCGGGGAGCTGCTCTTGGCGTGGGCCGCGATGGCTGCGACCATCTTCTTGTTCAGCATGGCCCAAAGTCAGAATGCGGAATGGCGGGTGCTCTCGAGACGGCAAAAGCGCGAATGGAGACCAGTCAGCAAGATCGGGACGGCGCTTCGATTTTATGTGCTGATCTATTTTCGACTATAATTAGTGTTGCGCTAGCGAGATTTCGACGTGTTGCAGTCAGTAGCGGAGCGAGACACGGCAGAAAACTGAAGAGTATGCGCTGAAGGCTGAAGGTCATTGCCAAGGCGCAGGCCGTGGAGATGAAGGTGATGGCGATTTCATGCGAGGAGCCGATCCGATTTACCGCCGTTGAGGTTCCGGTGATGGCAGGCTGCAAAGCCGAGCCAAAAGCATCCCCCGTGTCAATGATTTGGCAAGAACATTGTTCTCGTGTGCGTTTCCTGGCGCCTTCACCCACTTGCACCTTGAGGTGGCGGTCGTGCAGCTGGAGTGAGCTTGCATTTCACTCGACGTCATCTCCAACGCACTTGCCGAGCTGCAAAAAGCCATCATCCTGAGTCTTCTCGAGTTGTACATGTATCGGGCGTTCGAGCGGACAAAGCGTTAACACGGCAACAAACCCCGATGCTTGACATGTAACGACACAATGGCCAGTGGCAACAATAGCCCGATGACGACGTAAGTATCTCTATGACATGCATCCAGCCGAAATGGCTACATCCGAAATGGCTCCACTCGCCTCTGACGTGCACCACACCAACATCGCACTTACCCGCACAGCCACAGTCCCATTCCTCCACTGCCAATCAAGTCAAGCGTCACACTCGTAACCTGCGCCCGCCATGGCTCCTCGCGCGTCCTCTTCCCGGCGCTCCAGCAGCGTCCTGCGCTTCCAGGGCTGCACGCACTTCCGCCAGCGTCTCGTTTGCGCCACACTCAGCAACCGGCCGCTCATCATCGAAGACATCCGCTCCGAGGACGAGAACCCCGGCCTGGCGCCCTTCGAGGCGAGTCTGCTGCGGCTGCTGGACCGCGTGACGAGCGGCAGCCACGGAGATCAACGAGACCGGCACGAAGCTGCGGTACCAGCCGGGACTGGTGCTGGGCGGCCGCGTGACCCACGACTGCGGCACCGGCCGCTCCGTCGGGTGGTTCCTGGAGGTCTTGGCGGCCCTCGCACCGTTCGCCAAGCTGCCGCTGCACGCGACGCTGGACGGCGTTACCAACGACCACCTGGACACTTCGGTGGACAGCTTCAAGGCCACGACGTTGCCGCTACTGAGACACTTTGGCCTGGACGAAGGCCTGGACTTTGTGGTCAAGAAACGCGGTGCGCCGCCTCTCGGAGGCGGACAAGTCATCTTCAAGTGTCCGCAAGTACGGGAGCTGAAAGCGGTCCACCTGGTGGACGAAGGGTTCATCAAACGCGTGCGTGGTGTGGCGTACAGCACGCGCGTGTCGCCGCAGACGTCCAACCGCATCGTCGAGACGAGTCGCGGCCTGTTCAACCAGCTGCTGCCCGACGTCTACATCTACTCGGACCACTACAAGGGCGCAGAGTCGGGGCAGTCCCCGGGGTTCGCGCTGAGTATGGTGGCTGAGACGACCACGGGCGTCTTCTTGGGCGCCGAAGCGGCTGCGGAGCCTGGCGACCTGCCTGAAGACGTGGCCACTCGTGCGTCGCATGCTCTTTGCGAGGAGATTCAGAAGGGAGGATGCGTGGACTCGACCAACCAAGCGCTGGTGTTGCTGCTCATGGCGCTCGGACCTGAGGATGTGGCCAAGGTGCGGTTCGGTAAACTCACGCCCTACAGCATCGAGTGTCTGCGCCATCTGCGCGACTTCTTCGGCATCACGTTCAAAATCAAGCCCGACCCGGAGACCAAGACGGTACTGCTGTCATGTCTGGGAGTTGGATTCAAGAACCTGGCCAAGAAGGTCACTTAGACGCAATGCAGACTCGTCAAGCAGATTCCTAATAGAAAAGAATGCATTTTGGATATGTATTTGTGCGTGTATTACGAAGTGTACGTACGTCTATTCTGTTTGGGTTCACTCACTTACGGCGCATCTTGGACGCTTTCACGGCTTCTCCACCTGCAGCACCCATTTTCATGGCAGGTTTCGGGACTGGAGTGGCTCCACCCCGTACCGTTGGGTGGATTGACGTCAAATTGGTCGGTAGCTGATCACGAAGGCGACCAGGTTCCCGAAGTTTCAATCGTGCGGCGATTAACCATTTGCGAGCCAAGGCGGTGGATGCAGCATTCATTGACACAGGCTGGCGAGTCCACTCGAAACGATGCTGCATCGTCTCCTCTTCATCGTCACTCACATCCAATTGCTGTCGACGTTTGCCACTCTTTCCGAACACGCGGTCTTGAGCCTTTCGATACCATTTTTGCAGCAACGCGTACGAAGCAGCATTCAGTGGAGTAGCATTCAAACCGCCGTCTCCACTGCCGTCATCCCCACGACCACCACCGAGATCACGCAGGTCACCAAGCTGGCCGGTTGTTTTGAGATGGACGATGCAGTTGAGACAAAGCGTTTTGAACTTCTGGTGCTTTGCGAAGAATTCTTTCCAAGCTACTGCGTCAAATTCCTCTGAAAGCGTCTGGCTATCGAACTTGTCGCCAAGTACCTCAATTGGAATGGCCATCTCTACCTGAAGCTGACGGCGTGAAAGGCACATTTCGCACTCACTCTTCCGAGCTTGCTGGATCAAGGGCTGCACCACTGTCTTTAGACGCAAAATTCGTCGGGCTCGCGCAAGCCAGAAGCGGATGATAGACCGCGAAGGAGCTGACAACGTCACTGGGCCGAATCGCGGACGCCCATCGTCTTCTTCTTCGTCGTCCGAGACCTGCGGGTTGAGACCGTCGAGGATTTTGCGAATTGCGATAGCAGGTAGGGTCGTGCTCGGCGTAATGTGCGGGGAGTCAGGATGGACGGCAGTTGGTTCACGAGCCACGAACGATTGTAGTTCAGGAACTTGTTCCGGAAGGTTTCAGAGGTTATGCGTTGATTCATGAGGTAAGCTTCATGGGAAGCTCCTTTGATTTTCTCCAATTCGTCCCAACGAGGTACTCCAAACTCATCATCTTCGTCAGGTGCTGCAAGCCACGCAGTGTTTTCATGCTTAATTTTCCAGACCTCGAACTTCACAGCCAGGAAGAGTACAAGCGTTTTAACGAAAACGGAAGCTGCCAGGATGAAAGCAAGAAGCAATGGCATGGCAGGGTCCCCAAAGAGGTTGTAGCTGGCACGCGCCATAATCTCAATTCCCACAACGAAAAACACAATGCCCGTAATGTGCACCGTACACATCATGAAAAACTGCGATGAAAAACACATTTGATCAAGCGTACGTAATCCTTCGTCGATACATTCATCCAAATTGGGCTCCAGGCCTTTCCAGCGCTGCTCACGTTGGAGGAAGCGATAACGACAGTAGACAAGGTAATCATAGAGCTTCCACCCTTGAAAAATCTCGACAACGTTCAGCACGAACACCTCCGTCACAAGCTGGAATAGCAGAATGATAAGCGAATACCAAAGGTAAATCTCCATATCCTTTTCGCGAATGTTATACAGGATAGGAAGCATCACTTCTTCGCGGAAAAACATCATGATGAGAATCAGTATAGGCTGGTAAAGAGTGCGAGTCGCTCCATGGAGCTGCCAGCGTAAAAGTCGATAATTGGCTCCACCGTTTCCGCACTTTCAGCACTCTCTGCTTCTTTAGCCTTTTCCTTCTCCTTTTCTTTCTTCTTCTTTTCGTCTACAACTTCCGCTACAGCAGCAGTAGAGCGCGTAAAACTTCTGAACAGCAGTAGTACACCGCGGCCAACAATCTTCGCTTTACCCCAGCAGAAGCGAGCAATCTCTTTAACGAAATCATTCACTGCCTCGATTGCAGTTTCAGCGTATACACGCATGAGTAACATCATGCCAAAGTCCAACGTGTTACCTAGAACAAAATCACCAAAGTCTGTGGCGCCAAAAGTCATGATTCCACCAATGAGACTAAGCGCCGACACGAGTGGCGCCATGAGTAAGGCCTCTTTCAGCTGAGACTCGATCCAGCGTTCCATAATCGCGTTGATAATCTCTTGAGCGACAATCACGTAGAACATGTAATCGCCGAAAGAGCTCCAGAAAGAAAACTCGAGCATGAGAACGAGGAACAAACCCAGCATTATCGACGCAAAAATCATGTTGGCTCGCTTCCACTGGGTAGGCCACCAGATACTGCGCTCACGAGCTTCTTGGTCGTTTTGCTCCGCGATGACCTTCTCAGAGATAGCAATAGGCTTGGGGAGGAAGATTCGGGTGCCCAACACAACTAGATAGAGACCAAAGACAAGGAAGCAGAGCCCAATACGTCCCTTTCGAGTTTCTTTGACAGCATCAGGATCAATCTTGGTTTCAAGGTAATGGGGCACGATATTGTCCATTAACCAGTAACCAGTTGATGTGAAGAACTTGTTGCCATTTAGCAAGACGTAAAAACTGCAGACTACAGAGAAAATAGGCAATGACGCCATAGCGACACCAACCGAAGGCGGCGGTGCAATGAGAGCAAACACGGTCCAGAAGCGAAAGCGAGGCGGTGACTGCAAAAACGACGTGATACGCACTACAATCCAGAAAACCAGCGCGCCCACTGTCATCATGCTACCCAAAACGAAAAAGAGGCCGACGAACACGTACTTCTCGAACGCAAACTGGATAACGAGCTGGAAGTAGTTGAGAGGGTGCAAATTGACGCTGAACGTGTACTCAGTGTTCGACGAGTCTCGGTCATAATTGTCGTAGATGAGGGTGGCCATAATAATACGTTTCGCGTGTTCGTCTAGCTGGTAGTACGCGACATCGAGCGTGACGGACCGTGGAAAACACAAAGTTGAGCAGTCTCCCTCCAGAGACTGCGCGGCAGAATTGTCGACCGTAACGGGGATGAAGTAGTCCGAGCCAAACTGGTCTAGAATTTCATCATAGTATTGGCCACCGCGTAAATAATCGGCTAGTGTAGCTGGCTCGCGCAAGAGGGAGTACAGAGCAGTCCCTGCAGATTGCTCAAACCAGCGAGGTGTTACATCGGCATTCGGCAGATCCTCTTCGTAGTTACACTGAATATCCATCATACAGATATCGGCTATGGGTTCTTGCGCTACATCCAGTGGCCCCACGTAGCGGATATCATCCTGATTTGGCAGTGCAGGGAATGAACGTCGCCACCAGGTTCGTCCGTATTTTCCTGTCTCCGAAGTAGTTGCTGGAAGTTGGCAGGAATCACTTTCAAATAGATCAAACAGGGGCATGTACGAATCGTATTCCTTGCAGTTCGACAAGAAGGGTAGATACGAGAGCAGCATCTTGTCAAACTTGAATTGGTACTGCGAGCCAGTAGCATCTGTCGGGTCCACATACATTTCTTGAAACGTCTCGCGATACTTCTCAACCTTTTCATGGGTCAGTGGCGCGGATCCATAGGGCATCAACCAATACGAAGTATCAGTGATAACTTCCGCGTACGGGTCAACCACAAGCGGCACCTCATGAGCTGAACTACTAACATTGTGCGATAGCAAGACACGGCCACGGTCGTAAGCCTCGTACTTCGGAGGAAGATTCAGTGGCGGCGACGTGTAGTCTCCATCGCCTCCGAAATACCCAAGGAGGAAGGTGTAATCGCGAGGGATCATCTCAGCTTCGTATGAAATGGAACGGGAGAGTGGCCGGGTATCGGCTATCACACCTTGCGTGACGTTGCTTCGCGTCGGCGTCTTCAGCTTTACCACCGTCGAATTGACGAAGAAAGGTGCCATGGACGCGTACAGTCCGTACATGATATGAATTTCCACTTTGAAAGTGACGTCCTCGAGTGCAAGTAGCGTAATGTTAAGCAAATCGTTTTTATCCACTGTAGTGGACAAGAACCAACGTGGCAGTCTCACGGGAAGTTGACACGGAGACGTCTCGATATCAGCTCCACTCGGAAGCACCACTCCACGGGAATCGCAAGTCTGATCTTCACACGTACTATTTTTCACGAAAATCGCAATCTTGTAGTGTTCATCGTAAATGAGGTCTTCTGGCAAGTGTCGAAAATCAAAAGACAGTTTCGCCTTGCCAAGTCCCGTAAGTGGGAACCATGCCTTGTCGTCGTTTCTGAATCCTTCTTCCTTTTCGTCTCGCGTCAAACATACAGCCATGATCTCCTTCATGTTCATCGTCGCAACCTCCACATCTGCCACGAATCGAAAAGTGGCACTCGTCGCCGAGAAATGTACACCAAAGTTCGAGACGCTCACCTGCACCGGTTGTAAAATCGAAGCTCCCGTGGCTGCTGTACCATTCCCGATAAATGGCGGACTTCGACATGTCACGCGGGTGCTACTCACGAAAAAGCTGGGGTTTTCTGAGAGAAAGGTGACTTTGGTAACTGGAATTTGCACACGAGGCGATCTGTGTCTTGGAAATTCCGACCGATAACAGTCAATAGTACTCCACCACTAGCACCTATCTTTGATGGACAGACGCGAATCGCATCGATGGTATCATTTTTCCAAAAAGGCACCGAAGCAGACTCATTCACTGGGTAAACGACGTTGACGACCTCCACTTCACCTGTCCGACTGGTCTCCACTGTGGAGTCAAAACTGACTTCACTCCCTTGAAACCCGTAGGTAAACTGGGGATAGTACTGCTTGTCCGGTAGCTTGTCACAAATTGGAACAGGTCGAATACTGCAATCCACTAATTCATCTTCGCTTGAGCTCGACCACGTGCCGCTAGGGCAGTTGATGTAGATACTGCTACTGTTCGCTGTACCAAGGGGGCAAAATTTACCGTCGGGGCATTTATTTTTGCTCCTCTCGATTGTTTTCGTGCCACGTACGCAAATGTTACCTTTTTCACACACCTGCGTGTACTGTTCACTAATTGGAGTTGCAGACGAGCAGTAGTGGCCACCAGGACACAAGTGACCAAACTGCGCGCGTCTGTTTGTTCCCTCTCCACATACATATCCCGCCGCGCAAGGCAAACTTGAAGCCATGGTAAACATACCAGCACTACCGCACACCCGCCCGGCTGGACAAATCTCGCAATATGAAATATCGGTGAGACCTGTGTGCGGAGACCATGTACCTTCAGGGCAAGCTCGGCATGTAATACTGTCCGCCAGTGATCGATACATTCCACGAGGACAGAGAGATGGAATGTAAGTGCCATACCCCGGGCAGCTATGGCCCGCAGGACAAAGCTCACATTCTACCGTCGCCTTTAACGGTGTATACGTTCCAGGGAAGCACATTGTCGAAGCTACAGACCCCGTTGTTCCAGCAAAACTACCCACTTGAGCTTGAGTCGGAGCACTCGATCCTGGAGGGCAATAGTGACCAGCATAGCAAACCGCTGTTCCAGACAACGTCGACGTAGCTTCTTCACAAAAGGTTCCTTCGGTGCAAACCTGGGGGCCACCGCGCCCTCCGGCCGACTGGGAACCCAGTCAATTGTTGCGTTATGTGCCACACCTCCTAGACAGTAGGTACCCTTCGGACAAGGCATCGGTCGATACGGGTTAACGTCGGACGGATCTAGTGTTCGGGTGCCCTCTCTGCAAACATAACCGGCGGGGCAAAGCAGAACCGGCGCAGCAAGCCCAGTCGAAATGCACACGAATCCAGCAGGACACAATACAGGAGCCAACATTTTAGACTGCGGACAGACGTTCCCGGTCGGACAAAGTGTACAATTTGATTGCTGGGGAACTGGATTGTACGTTCCTGGGTAACAATCTCTTGGTCGAAGGTTACCCACCCCAGGACAGTACTGACCTGCAGGACACACAATAGCGTCGACATCATTCGGGCAATAGTGACCTGTGGGGCAAGGTCCTTTTCCCTCTGGTGTGGAGGATCCACGCGGGCAGAAGAATCCACGATAGCACTTCTGCGGTGCACTGTAATTATTTGCTTTTAGTTCCTGGACGGCAACACCCCGTCGACAAAAGTTCCAACTGGACACGCGTACGGACGTTCGGCCAGAAGAGCGGTACTGCTTTCGACACACAGTCTGGTGTCGCAGTTAACCAAACTTGGAGGGTGTTGGATACGACGACTTCCAATCGCAGGGGCGACGCGAGGTATCAAAGCCCATGCACGGGACTTCTCCACAAAAGATGCGAGTTGCGTCTCATTGTCGATTGAATACTCTGCATTTGTGATGAAATCTCGGATATCTGCCGTTTTTGTGCCCTTGCGGCAGTAATGGCCTGACGGACACCCCTTTATCGGAGTTCGTAGTCCGTGTTCATCGCAAACCATTCCCGCGCGGCACAGCAGTGGCTTTGACATTCCATGATCCGGGCAGAAAAACCCGATGGGACACGGAAGACAAGCTACTTGGTTCTGTCTTGGCTGAAAAGTTCCTGGCGAGCAGGCCGAAAAGTTGGTACTGTGATGTGATTCACAGATTGTACCGTTCGGACAAGGCAACACATTTCCGTTTATGCAGAACTTTGAGCTTGGACATTTTTGCAAGTAAGTATACTGAAGGCCACTGCTTGTGAAATCCACTTGGTTACTCGTCACCTCCACCGAAACAACGCCATTTGTTCTTCTCAAATCAATCAGTTGTCGAGGTGCGACGCATGCCGCCACGGATTCCGACAGATACGTTGCTGGGCTAAATATTTCGTCAAAACGGCAAGCTAGAAGAGTGTGGTTAACGAAGTTCCTGCCCTGGAAAAATACCGTGGTTCCTCCCTCTTTAATCCCGTTGTAGGAAATATTCGTGACACCGACATATCCTTCACGTACAAGTATGTCGCAGAACTGGTTGATACGTCCATTCCATTG
Source organism: Phytophthora syringae (assembly GCA_012656105.1). Classification (NCBI taxonomy): domain Eukaryota; phylum Oomycota; class Peronosporomycetes; order Peronosporales; family Peronosporaceae; genus Phytophthora; species Phytophthora syringae. The sequence continues at coordinate 268,112 of JAAKBD010000390.1, read as the reverse complement.
TTCGAGACTCGCACGGTCACTCGTCCAGGGGTGTTTCGTGGTGCTGCACACGATATCAAGAAGGAGCTAATGAAAGTAGCTGGAACTTTACCAGATCGGAAAATACACACGAGGTCAACCGTGTTCACAAAGCCTGATCCTCGGATGGTCACGACTGTGTTAGCATCGACACTAGGACCCAAGTTGGGAACCAGCTCGTGAATCACGATATCGTCCACGTACTCAAAACCTGCACTTGGTGCTGTAAAATCACGACCATTTGCGCTCAGTTGAACCATTTGTTTACCTGGCTTTTCCGCTCTTGGTGTAACACATTTTACCAAATTCGATGCGAGAACTTCTCCATCACAATTAACGCCACCGATACGACACTGTATCCTTCCTCCGTAACTAATTTCGAGGTTATATGATCGAATTAGCAGTACTGTTCCACCACTGATACCCCCAAACGAAGGGGTTACTGACACTACATCAGCTGCAGTTGTGTAAGTGAAAAATACCGGGTTTGGGGTGAATGAAGCATCGTTGTTCGTCACAGTAACCCGCACGGCAGTAAACATATCACGCTGAGGCGGTGAGATGCACAAAACTTCCGTAGAAGAGACAAATTTCACTACTTGTGCCACCTCCAGGTCCCCAAATCTGCATCGTAAATGCGAGCTCTTTCGAAAGTGCATACCATGTATCGTCACAGCTGTACCACCAATCTGAGGCCCGTGTGTAGGAGAAATATATTCCACAAAGGCATCCGTGTACACTGTGACGGCAAACGGACTATTTGAAAATTTTCGACCATCATTCGAAACCTGGAAAACATATCGATTCGGTTGTAGCCGTGGGGTTACGCACATTAATTGCTCTGGAGAGTGATACCTTGCTCCGATAGCAACGGTGCCAAAACGACAAGCCAGCTCCACTGAGTTTGAGAAGTTCAAGCCACGAACTGTAACAATTGTCCCTCCTGAAATGGGCGCCTCGAGTGGGTCGACAGACAGAATCGTTGGAATAATGACTGGTAATTCATCATCCATATTTTTCTCTCGAATCATTGCCAACCTCCGCTTGGAGGCTTCGTCCGGTCTGAGGTAGTTAAACAGGATTTCTTCAGATGGAACCACAGCTCCATGATCCCACAACGTTACTCGAACATTACCGTATATTTCTTGGCTTGGGGACTTGCACTGAAGAAGATTAGCACTGACGATATACGCCGAAGTCAAAACCTGACCGAAGCTGCAATGTGACACGAGATTCAACCGAGACCCCACAACAGATACCAGCTCGCCACCTTCCATTGTACCAACTAGCGGTTCAACGGAAGCAATTAGTGGCGGCTCGACAAGTTGGATGATACCAAAACTATTTGACTTCAGGTTTCCGTCATTCGAAATGTAAACGTTCCAGTATCCCGGCGTAATTCTGGGCAGTGAACATTGTACTCTCGAAGACGATTCGTACACCGCAGGACTTGATATTTCGTTGAAGAAGCAGCTTAAATTGGCGCTGTTACGTGCATTCTCGGCAGTGATTACAACCTTGCCACCTTCAATTGAAGCCAATCGGAGAGGGTTTACTGCTTTTACCTCCTCCGCAGGGACAAACGTGAAAAACACGGGATCTGAGGAGTAATCCAGATGGTTGTCTGCAACAATAACGCGAAACCGTTGTGGGCTACTTTGCGCCGGAGTCGTGCACATCATCTCAGTATCTGACAGGATCACTGTCCGGGACGCTGGTGTTGCGCCAAAGTAGCAAGTCGATTCGTTCACTTTGAAGTTGGCTCCCTGCACAAGCACTTTCGTTCCCCCAGCTGTGTCCCGACGTTCGGCGATGCTCGAACTACAGAAGGGGAAGCTGAAACTTAAACTTTTGTACCCCTCCACGGTTCAAGCAGTCTTGCCCGTTATTGGTCACTCTCAATATTGCGGTCTTTGTGCCTAGATACGGCGATAAACATTCAATCTGTGATGAATTGATAAACGTCGCTGATACTAGAGTGCTATCAAAGCAGCACGAAAGCTGAGGAGTGAATCTGAAATTCCACCCGTCAACCTTAATAATTGTCCCACCGCGATATGAGCCAACCACGGGGAATATGCTATCGATGACGATAGGATGATGCACTTCCAAGATCAGAAATTGGTCTGACGTTTGGACGCCAAATGATCTTATGCTTACTTCAACAGAGCCAACACGGTTGATCCGCGGTGCAATACAGTGAAGACTCGTTTCGGTGACGAAACTGGCTTCAGCACAAGTAGAAATTGGGCCAGTATTACTGAAACAGCATTCCAGTTGTGCATCTCGCCGAAAGTGATCACCGAATACCATAATCCCGCATCCACCGCCATTATCACACACCCACGGCTCTAATGTAGTAAGAACGACATCATTGTAATAAGTGAATACCAGGTTTCGAAGGCGAGAAACTAAAACTCCGTCCACAACAAGTGATACCAACACACTTCCAGCCTTGTTCGATAATGGTACGGAACAACTTACTTCTGAGTGGGATTTGTACGCAGCCACCGTGTTCCCTAAGATTTTACCGTCCTGCAGAAACTGACATACCATCGACGTTGTGCTCAAGAAAGAACCCCGTTTAAACGAAGCGCGTAACCTCCTCGTAGAGGGCCAGCGCTTGGTATCAGTTCATACACCGATGGGAAACGAGTATACGTGAAACTGAATTTGACAAAAGTAAAATCTTGGCTGTTCGGAGAAATGCTGAGGTTGGCGTTCCCTGTTGGGTGGGCCGGTGCTTCACATGATATCGCAGAATTATTCCAGAATGTTGCCATGGTCCTAATGTTACCAAAGCGGCATTCCAATCCAGTCGAGTAACGAAAGTGACGGCCGCGCAGAAATACAATCGTCCCGCCATCAATATCCCCGATAGCTGGCATAATATCTTGAATTTGGGGATCGAGCACGTACTCAAAGTTCATTTTTAAAGTGATCATATCTTGGCCGTTTAGGGCCAAAAGTATGGGTACTCGATTTGTGCCTCCAGTTGCTATTGACAATTTTGCTGGAGAAGGAGGGGTCACGCACTCAATTGTTGTGTCATTTAGCATCCACCCGTGAACGCAGTAATATCGGTCTCCAAAGCAGCACTGTGTAAGCTTCGAAGAGTAGAGGTTCAGGCCTGTAATCTGCATCAATGTCCCACCAGTTGCTGGTCCTAGCAGAGGAGACACCTGACGGATCCGTGGCGTGAGCACATACTCATAACTGACACTGTTTTGAGTAAAGTCAACTCCATCATTGATAGATATCTCGAGCGATACAACTTCAGCGTATTGATTCGAGGGTGTGATACAAGTTAACTCCAAGTCTGAATGAACAAAAGCACGAACAAGAGTTTCTCCAAATCGACAAAAAACAGTTTCCGTCAATAGTCCCTCTCCGAAAACCGTTACCATAGTTGATCCGTCCATTGAACCTCTTGTGGGGATATCCTATAGACATGTGGCCCTACCCGATAATTAAACAAATGTTGTGCCGAAATAAAATCACGGCCGTTCACGGAGAGGTAGATGGCAACTTCACCCGAGCTGAAGGAGAACGGGGGCTAATACAAATCATTGTGCTGGCATCTACAATTGTCGCACTGGATGCACTACTCTCCCCAAATCGACACCAGTATCGATCCGCGTCGTCAAAATGCGTCCCCGTTAAAAATACTGCGGTGCCACCAACAGTACTCCCCGTGGAAGGATAAATCTCCGATACCTCGAACTGAGTCTTGAAATGAACAACCATGGAACGGCTTGCATACACAAAATCAACGCCGTTGTTTGTCATGCCAATTTGAATGTTGCCTGCGGAATCATTTGTTGCAGGAGAGAAGCATTTAATGTGCTGGGTTGACACCCAAATTGCGTGGACAACTTTTCTCGGTGTCATATCAGCTTTACGGCTGCCACTAAAATCGCATTGAAGCAGTGGTGAGTGCACAAAACCATGTCCGTAGATATCAAAAAGTGTCTCGGACTTTTCTAGAGCTTCTAAAGGGGAAACCATCAGCACCACAGGCTGCTTCGTGTACGTGAATGAATTCGAAAGCTTTCCTGTTAGTCGGAGGCCAGATTCCCAAATGGCAATGTCAACTTTTCCGATTTCCAAAACAGCGGGGCTAGTACAAATGATTTCAGTTGACGAAAGCACCCGGGCAAACTTGCTACTTCTATGGCTTCCGAAGTTGCATTCTATCATTTGGCTTTCGTCAAATTCTCCACCGAATATATGCACATTTGTTCCCCCGTCACGGCGCCATTGGTAGGAGCAATATTTATAATCTTAAAACCGAGATGAAACTCGAATGATTGTGGTGCAGAAATAAAGTCAACCCCATTGAATGATATCGCAACCGAAACCAATTTTGGCGTAGAGGACACTGGGATGCGACAAAGTACGCGAGTTGAGCTGACAAAGGTTCCCATCGAACCAAGTGACCCAAACCGACAATCGATGCGCCGAAACTGCGCGAAATTTTTTCCACTGATCATAATATAGTCAACAACACCTTCATCAGAAGATAATACCTCGCTGGATTTTGGTTCAAAGTCGAAAATCTCAGGTGTTTCCACTACATCCACGTCAACTGAGTTTACTGAATACTCGACACCTTCGTTAAAAAGACGAACTACGAGCATCCCAGGTCTCAGTAGTCGGATTGTGGGCGTTAGGCATGATATCTTCGTTTTTGAGACGAACGTCCCTGGTGTTGTGATATTCAAAACGTCAAATGTACATTGCCAGTGACGAGATGGGAATACGTCCACACAGATGAGCTCAATTTTACCAGTATGTGCAGGCATAATGGCATCCGGGGTAACCCCGGTCAGCACCACAGGTTTGAAAACATTGAAACTAAACCCAGTTTCAACGTAAGTACCGCCACTTATACTTAACGCAACAGGCAGAACTGTGCCTTGCTCCGAGCATGTTGATGAATTCATTCTAAATGCACAAGTAATTTCAGTTGCTGACGTGACGATCGCTGGGATACGATTAGCATTTTCACCAAATCGACAAGCAACCATAATTTCCGGGGTAAATCCAGTACCAATGAGCTTCACAGAATAGTCTTTATTGTACATTCCGCTTGGGGGACAATTTTTTAATGAGCGGTGTGTCGATATAGGAGAACGTGAGGTTGGTAGCATTGGTGATAAGTGTAGTCGAACCTCCCAACGACAGAGAAATCGGTACATGGTATACGGCTTTGAATATGGGAGGACTAGCGCAGATAACAAGTGAGCCGTTTGCGAACAACGCAGGAACAGCAACTTCACCAAACTGACACCGAAACTCTTTATGGGGGACGAATCCTTTTCCGCGAAGCACCACACGAGTTCCTCCACGACTAAGACCCATTAGTGGGGTAACACTAGCGATTTCCATGGCACCAACAAATCTGAACTTAAACGCTTTCAACACATAGACTTCACCTGAGTCATCGAGTGCAACAACTTCCATGTCAACTGTTCCAGCAGAATGATAAGGCGTCTCGCATTCTGCAACACCCTTGCCGATAAATGTAGCATCTGTACGGATGCTGGAATCAAATAAGCAGGATAGTTTCACTGAAGACCCCACATCTTTCGCTTCGATGCGTACAATTTCATGGCCGCGAAACGAGCCATATAGGGGTGTAACTCTCATAATTTGAGCGAAAGGAACTAATTTAACTTGTTTCCCTGTGTCATCAAAGGTTTGGTTGTTGACCGACACAAAGAGTTGACACCCTAATAAACAATCGTCGTCCGCTTTCACTTCAAATACTTGACACGATGCATTCACTATTCTCCCAGCGGTCACTTCAACAATATTTTTAGTGCTTATTTCATCCCCAGCCCGGTCAAGCCTCATGAAAAGCTGTGTTGAGATATTTGGAAATTTTCCGCATGCTTGGATTTGGTAAAAACTGTTGCGTACATCAGGAAATACCTCCACAGAGGTGATGGTCGGAACCGCTGTGTATTGGAGCTTAAATGTTTGTTCAGCATACGTGAGGACATCACTTGCCAGTGAAACATTGACAGTTAAATCATTCGCCAGCGATGGAGATGGGGGAACCGTGCACAACACTTTTCCGTGACGAAGTGTGGCATCGGCCCACTTTGTCCCGAATAGACACCGGAGTGACGATGTGAAAAACAAATTTAACCCCGTGATTTCCACCACAGCACCACCAAATACGCTATCAACTTGAGGGGTCATGCTCAGCAACGTTGGCTTAACTTTCACAGTAAGTAGAAGTCCCGTTGGTAAGATATCATTTCCATTCAGGCTCACGTAAAGTGCCACCTGTCCGGGCTTGAGGCGGGAAAGAGAACAGTGAATTTCTTCTGCGCTTTTCAACACCAATGAATATTTAGAGGTGGGCGCGAGAGAATAGCTACAAAAGCAGCCCCCAGGTTGTCGTGAAAACCTCCACCAAAAAGTTTGACGAACCCATCCGTGTGCTCGCTGACAATAGATGGCGTCAGAGAGGTGAACTCGGGCTCGACCTGGTAGCGGAATGTATACGACAATGGAAGTACATCGTCCTCGCTAAAGAGAAGACCTAGTTCTACAGTGGTCATGTCTGGCACAGGAGGGGTCGTGCACCTTATGTCGGACTCGTTAGTGAAACGCGCAGGTGCGAACGCAACACCGAACGAGCAGAATAACAGAGCTGTGTCTCTGGTTGTGTATAAACCAGTAAAATTTCCCTTTAAAAGGATATCTGTCCCTCCTCGGACATTGCCCTGTAAAGGTTTAATTGAAGTGATACTGGGGACCGAAAAGAAATGAAACACTAGCGGGGTCACAACCTCCCATTGCTCACCATCAGATCGAACACTGAAGTTGGTGCGACTACCGGTAGGCGTTGTAACAGGGGCGAAATACACACGATTTTTTGGCTAGAGACAAACGCTGCTGTCACCGATGCGTTTCCAAAGACACACTCTAAATCTTGCGAAAATCTTATTCTGAATCCATGCACCGTAACGACAGTTCCGCCTCGGGTCCAACCAGATGCGGGGTGAATAGTTCGTACCATTGGCTTGGGTCCAGTCGCAGCTAGTGGATGTTTGTTTCGAGTGGGTTGCTGTTGCATGCTTTCTAGCTTCGATGAGACCATACCAACGGAATTTGACGCACCGTCATGCACACTAGAGTCAATTTGTACCTCATTTTCAAGTGGTAGCATGTAGGTGAACATGAAATACTCTGGCAATGTAATGTTACTGCCAAGTGAAAATCGCAAAGTTACCGTCATGGCACGAGAAGGTGGGGTTCGACAACGAATTAGCGTTGTGTTCACGAATGTTGCACTAGACGGTTCACCCAAAAGGATACACTTCATGTCTAAATCGCTAGAAAACCCTTGACCAACGACATCGATGACAACGCCTCCACTTGTACTACCACTATCCGGGCTAATGGACAGAAACACGAGTTCCTGTTTGAACTCGAAAGATGTGGTTATCTCCGGAAACAAAAGAGAAGTTGCTGGAAGCATTTGAAATACACCTCTCGCTGGCTTGTGGACTGGTGTCTCACACTTCATTTGTGTATCTGATAGATACTGTGCTCGTGACAGTACCCAATCCACACTTTTAAATCCACATTTTAAGCGCATCCACGGCTGGAAACCTTTACCCGATATTATCAACTCCATTTTTCTTGAAGAGATTCCAAATGGAGGGTCAACACTCGCTATCTGAATAGGTAAATGCGCAGAAAACACTTTGCTTGTAGATTGATAGTCACGGCCATTTGGCGAAATCTGCACGGAGTAGATACCAGGTTTTATTCGCGGTACTTGACAACGCACTGTTCCTGGAGTAGCAGAACCCAATCCATGAACCTCGCCGTTAAATTCAGTGTCCACTCCTACGAATTTGCAGCTATTTTTTTCATTATTCCCCTTCTCGAAGTCATTAAAGCAATGTCAATGGCATACCCTCCACCCGCAGATCCAAAATCTGGAATCAGAAAATCAGCCTTACTGGACGAGTCCGTGAATGCAAACGGAGACTGGTGCAAGATATGCGTATGCCCGTCTAGCGTCTCAAGCACCACCATCAATTGAACTTCACTAGGTGGCCAGCTCCGACTCGTTAAGCACCTGATGTGATGCATGGAAACGAACAGGGCCTGCACTCGCATTGCCGACGAACCGAAAATGCAATAGATGAGGTCTTCTCGATCAAAATTTCCTCCAAATAAATCGATGTTAGCAATATCTCCTGTGGGGACCAGTTTCGGCTCCAAGTTGTCAACCCTCGGGGGCTGAGCATACTCTACTGAAAATATCCCCAGCAGTTCTGAATCCCTGGCACATGTTACTCGCAGTGTATAGTTTCCAGGGTGTTTTGAGGGTAGTACACACTCCATCACCCCTTCCGACCTTACAACACCAAAAGTACTATCCCGGCCGATATTGCACGCTAGTTTCATTGAAGTGTGAAATCGGAACCCGGATACGCTGATAGAATGACTTTGTCCAGCTCGCAGCATAATCGCTGAAGGGCCATAAATGGAGCTTGGACACCCAGAATTTGTGAATATGTCTTGGTGCAGCAAAATCACATCATTCAAGGCAAGCGTTAGGGTATTAGGATGACCTGGTTGAATCAGAGGATCTGTAACACATTCCATCCCACGAACTGTTACCTGTCGCGGCGTTCCTGACCTAATTTTTCCGTTGAACCGACACTCATACTCATCGATCAGAGGTAAATTTTCCCCTTCAATGTTTACACTCCACCTCCCATCAGTCAGCTCCTTGATCGATTGAATGCGCAAATCGTTTGGCTTCTCATAAAATAGTACATCCAGAGCATTGATACTTGTTTCGATACCGTTCAAACTAACGCCGAGTGATGTAACACCTGAAGTGATCGTACTTGGGGTAATGCACTTTACCACCGAGTCGTTAAAGCTGATAGCTGGAGTCTTTACGTCTCCAAAGATGCATTTCATCTCTGGAAAATGTTTCAAGTTGGTTCCAAATACCATGATCGGAAGTCCACCGACTGCAACGGTTTGATTAGGGCTAGCCGAAAACAGCGTCGGTGTTGGATATGCAGCAATAGTTAGATTCTTTTCTGACCAAGAATAATCATCTTGACTCAGTCGGAGTGCGTGAGCTCCAAGACGCATTGGCGGTGTGACGCAACGAATTTCAGACGATGAAAGCGCCAAGCCCCGAACAGATGTGTTACCAAATAAACACCGAAGGGATGTGGCCGTAGTTGCGACATTGATCGCGGTTATAACAGCCGCGATACCTCCTCGCTCGTCAAAATTCAGCGGCGATATGCTCATGGGCTGGATTGCTGGAATTACACGAATTGTCTGATGCATTGGGATCTTTTCAAATACGTCTTTTGAAAACACTAGTACCAGCTCGAATTCACCCGTTCGACTTGCGTCAAAAGTACACAAAATTAAATCATCGTGACGGTATAACTGAGACGTAGGTTGGCCTATAATATGGCAGCCCACTAAACCTTCCAATCCGGATCCAAGCACGGATACATTTGTCAGTTTGGTCGTTTGCGATATAACTGAAGGCACAATGTTGGTCACAATTGGTCCTGTGCCATACGTATAGTGCACATCAACATCGTCGTCGACATGGGCAAAAGTATTGTAAACGCGAACGCTGACCACCACTGTACCATTCGTCGTAGCAGGTGGCGAAGTGCACTCAATATGTGATGAATTGAGAAACCGAGCTACCACACTTCTTTCTCCGAAAAGACACTCAATTCCTTTGTGATTACCGAAAACACCGGTCAAAGTCACGATAGTACCACCCAGAAATGAACCTTGGTAAGGCCATAGGCCAGCAATTGAAAATCTAGCTAATTCCTCGTATACTGCTGAAGTTGTAGAAAAGTCAACACCATTACTTGAAACTCGAACGATTTTCTTTCCCAGTCTAGTGAATGGGACGACACACTCAATTTGAGATGACGAAATAAAATCCCCGGGTGATACAATATCATCAAAAGTGCATGTTAGTGCAAGTGAATCAACAAAATATTCTCCAGTGACACGGATTCTTCTTTCCGTGGACCTTGTTTGAATACCACGTGAAGGATTAATCTGGAAAATCTGCTCGCGCGGAACAGCTTCGTATTTTATGAGCGTATTCGAGACTCGGTTGCCATCTTCGACAATAAGCTCAAGCAAGTGACCTCCGACGTTCATTTGCGGGGTTTTACACCTCAAAATTCCGTCCTCGATAGTCTCGGCGTCGATTGTAATGACCCCATCAAACAAGCAATTGATTTTCAGCTCCGGTAAGATATTCACTCCTTTGATGGCTAACAATGTTCCTCCATCAGCGGGACCGAAACTCGGCTTGACGTCAACGATATAAACAGAAGCGTAGAACATGAATGATAGGGTCGATGACTTAATTGCACCGAATGTAACCCACATATCTATAGTTTCACTGTTGTTTGATGCTACGACCACAGGGGTTGAGCAAATGATCTCAGAGCTCGAAACAAGTGCGGCTTTTGCAATACCATTGAGGCCAAAATGGCAAGTGGGCTGAACATTAAGCGGAAAACCTGACCCATCAATTTTGACAAGAGTGCCACCTGCTGTTGTACTGCTCGAAGGTAAAACTCGGTTCACAAGTATGGGACTGCGTACTGAGATGCGTAAATTATTACTCGAGACTTGAACGTCATTCTGAAACAGAGAAACTTGGCACATATCAATCGGCTGGGAGGTTGTCAGCAGTTCACATTGGACGATACTATCTGTCGAGAAAAAATATTGCTCGTGTATATGGTTGTGACACTTCCATGGACGCACTGGAAGTTGCATAAAGTACTTCTCGACGCGAATAGAAAAGTGCCTTCAAGCTGGAAAACCGTATTTTCTGTGGGTGTAAATACATCTGGAGATACTTTCGAGATCATGGAGGGCTCAACCAGCTCAACAAAGGTTTGAGCGATCGGAGTTGCCGAAGGTTCAGACGACGTCATAATACCAAGCTCTACCACAGAGGAATACATGTTCGTTGGAATAGTGGGCACTGGACATGCCACCCTAGTACTGTTCTGGGAGAGTACTGGCAAAACAATTTCTGTCAAATCTCCAAACCGGCAGCTAACTATCGATGTAGGCTCAAAATGTACGCCGATCACAACAATATAATTCGGTTGCGTGGGTCCAACCACAATAAGTGAAGGAACTAATTCATGAATCTGCGTCTCACCATGGAACTCGAACTCCAAGCCCGTGAAGATACTTTCTGCCAGATCAGAAGTCACCATTACCGGAACAGTTCCTAAAGCATGAGGAGGGCTCCAACATTTTGCACTTGTATCATTATTCTGCACTAGTGGAACACAGGCTCTGCCGAAACAACATGACATGTTGGAATGAAAATGGCGGCCGGCCAGTATAATTGCAATGTGTCCTCCTACTGGTCCCTGCTGAGGAGTAACCATAGTGACAACAGGTACGTCCATCAGTTCGATGGAATCGGTAGCAAATGTGGCATTGCCTCCGTGATGAGCAATCCCAATTTGATAGCTGCCCGATGCAGTTAAAGCAGGAATTTTACAGATAGTTTCATAAACCGATCGCCACAATGTGCGAAAAACTAGTGTTGATTTATTTGATCGGCTTGGGGCAAGGATACAGTTGATTTGGTTGTTGAATACAAAAGGTCCTCCCTTGATGAAAACGTTGGTAGTTCGTCCAACGACAGCACGAACAGGGATTACGGAAGAAATGACAACGTTTGGGACGTAGCGATAGAGCAGGGTATTGCTTTTTACCATTCCAGATGTCGTTTGAAGAGAAACGGGGAGCTCCAGAGACGTATCATGAGTCGACATAGGTACTTCGCACCGCACACAAGATTCATCAATGATTTCAGCACTGATGTGATACTGCTGAGCATCCCAACCAAACACGCAGTTCAGAGGTTCATCCAGAAGACCATCCCCAAAGACAGAAATACTGGTTTTATGACCAACGAACCCAAACATCGGTGATAGTTCAGTAATGTGAAGTGTGCTAGCAGTTTCCAAGCGAATAGAAGTTGCCGCAGAAAATGCAAGCCATCGTTAGAAACTGATACACTCAGGTTCTGTCCGTAGCTATAAAACCCATAGATAGAGCAGCCAATAGTGCTAAGATCTATCATTTGGGCTGTAATCACATCCAGCCCGACCCGACAAACTAGTGTTGCCTCATTGACGAAGTGTAACCCTGTGATTACCAAGTGCAGTATCGAGGTTTCGCTGCCATGGTATGCCGTGGATATGTCGGTAATAACGGGAGAAGCAACGTATTCGAACTGCATCTTCATATTGCTTTCAGCAACTCTCTCGTCACCATTTCCAATCGAATCGTACAAAAGATCAAAGCTGACGAGGTGCCTACTTTGGAATGTTAAAAGGTGCGATGGGGGAGAAGTGCACAATAATTGGTTATCATACACAGATACCGCATTCACAGAAATATTACCAAACCGGCAGCGTAAGGTTGGCACCCGCAAAAATCCCTCTCCTTGCACCACAATATCATCGCCACCATTCATGCTCCCTTTACTTCGAAATATCGCCCATAATTTAGGAGGGTCAACAAAAAGAAACCAGAATGTTTGCTCGGTCACTGGTCCATCCTCTGCAAGCAATGCCACACTAACAAATCCTGATGAGTTCATGGTGGGTAAAATAACGCTCCAAGGCCCATCAATTTCTGATTGGTACACACTCGAGCACTGTGTTTCATTGAAACAGCATTTCCAGCTACTACCGGTTGTTTTGTTCGTCCAACGAAATGCACTCAGGTTAAGTAGCACGACATCTCCGCCAATAGTCGATCCCATACTCGGCAGTAATTTCCACGAGACACTGCCAGTACTAGCGTTATCAGCAAGGACGATCTCACTTTGGCTGATTTGACCATTACGCGTTGACCAGACACTGAGATGGGTGAGCTTATTATCAATATTCCAGGATGGGGATCCACAATACATTTTTGTCGAATTCGCAACTTGTGCGGGTATGGCCACAGACTTATCAGACGAGTCGAACCTACAAACGAGATCGAGTCTCGCATCAAAATCGAAGCCGGTAATCACCATAGATGGATGGGAGTTCAGTTCTGGATATAGTGATACTGTTCGCACTTTGGGTGAATGGAGCAAGGAGACGTTGAATCCTGTCTCTATCAAATCATATCCATTGTATGAAAGGAGCACTTGGGCTTCCGCTGGGGTTGTTATGTACTTCTCACTTTTTCCGCTCGGCTCGGCGCAAGTTATGAGACTCTCGGAGCGCCACTGGGCAAGCAGTACGTAATCACCCTTGCTTGTACGTAATATGCACTTCAATTCATCAGAAAGCACAAAAGCGCTGCCGTACACAGATAGAGTCAAGCTGGGAGATACAATAACTTGTCGCGGGAGGATATTCGATATGTGAAACTCTGGCATAACGTGAAACATCACTTCTGTAGAGTTAACTAGACCAAGCGCCATGGACCCCAACGAGATTTTGATAGTGCTTGATCCTGCGTCCATGGCAGGGGTTAGACACTTTACAGTTGATGCATTCAGCACAGATGCCACTGAACAAACCTGCTGACCATAGCAACATCGAATCACGTCGACGGAGTCCACGGCTAATGCTTCACGCAGGAAGACTGTGACCAGTGTCCCTCCACGTGAACTACCGCTGCTAGGTTGAACATGCTGAATTACTGGTTTCTGGTGACAAAAACCTCTACGGCGCCATCCGCAGAGAATCCGGCGTACCCGGACACAGTCACTATTAAACTTGAGGTATTGCCTGTGAAAGGTGGACGGCAAGTCGCTTGAGACGCACTAACATATATCGCAGGTACCAGTGTTTCGTTAAAAAGACACCCCATGCGGGAATCGTTCGAATAACCAGTACCCAGAAGTTGAAGCTCATCCATTCCCGAACACATCAAAAGTCTTGGTTTAACGAAATCCAAGGAAAAACTTGGCGTCACCTTCAATGGAAGTTTCTCACTCCAATCTTGGCCATTGAGACTAATACTTACTAATATTGGCTGGGCTTTTGAAAGAAGAAGTGGTTTGACGGGGCATAACACCTCGGTTTTCGAAATCCACACACCTGCCTCGATGACTGAGTTGACGTTGCATTGCCAAGTAGCCGATGGTGGGAGGTATTTTCCAAAACACGGATCACGCCATTGAAATTCATTGGTATCGAGGAGGCGATACGGCGTAGGTATGAAGATCGTGCACGTATCGAAATTTTCGCTGGAAGGCGACGTAGAAATTTCTTCCAGAATCTGATAAACCTAATGTGGTAAGCTCGTTTTCGCCATTGGATGGAGGCGTGAAGCACAACACTTGCGTTGAATTTTGTAGCTTTGCTGGCACCACAATATCGTTGTTGAACACGCATACAAATTCCAAGCCCTCGCCAAAACCGTCACCGTTCAGCTGCAGCATTGTTCCACCATGAATTGTTCCTACCTGCGGCCAAAACGAATAGACAAACGGTTGCTCCACAAACCTAAATATTTGTTGTGTCACATTCGTAGCTGCAAAGAAATCGACACCATTGGCTGTGATCACAACTGGAACCTCTCTCGGGGATGCTAAGATCGGCGATAAACATCCGAGACCAGATTCATCCGTCCAGTTTTGGAGAGCAGTTATCGCTCCTCCAAAGGCGCACCTAAACCGAGCTGTCGACATACTTTCAGTATCCAGTACCACTCGAACTAGGTTGGATGTGTCCACGAGTCCAACAGTAGGAGAAATGGATTTCACCACCAAATCGGGCGTCAGGAATAGCTTCATTTCATATACTACAACGAAGGTATCGATTGCAACCGAAAAGAACAGTACTGAGGGTGGTGTAAACAGGGCAGCTGGAACACTGCACACTGCTGACGTGGCGGAGATAACAAATGCAGCAGCTACAGCAGAACCATTTCCACTTTCGCTTCTGAATACGCATTCGACCACAGCAGCAGATAATAAGCCCTTTGCTTCAATAGCAATCTTCGTTCGCGTGAAAACAATTCCATTCGATGGAGAAACAGCAAATGTCTCTCCGTACGAGTAGAACTCGATCGTTAGAGTATTTTCAGAAATGACTGCATGTGTCTCGTCCACCAAACTGAGCGAAACAAAACCTTCCTTGTGCGGTGGGGATACACAAGTAATCTGCTTGTCCACAATTTCCGCCGGAACGACGACTGAACCAAACAAACACCATATACCTCCGGTAACGTCATTCGAAGCGTTCACCTGCACCTTGACACCTCCAATAGTGCTAACACGAGATGGGACTACCGCCTCCATGTTAATCAGGTCAATAAAGGAAAAGAGGGGTGCTTGGTGTTCTGAGTGAATGCGGCCCATGTCGGTCCAAATTTCCAAAAACACTGTCCCCGGATAAGTTGTTGCTGGAGTACGACACAAAAGCGTAGAGCGGTTCAATATGGTAGCTGGTACGAAGTCTCCACCTACTTTGCAATACAGCGTAGAATACTCCATCACGTTCAACAAAGCTGTGCTATCAGTCAAAATTGTCAACTCCGTTCTTCCATCTGTTAGCCCCAGTGTAGGAGACACAGACTGAATATTGATAGTCTCTATCACCACATATTCGAAAACAGCCAAACCGGACTTTCGTGATAAAACACTCTCCACTTGCAAAACGTGATGCGTGAGCGCCTCGTTTGTCAATACAAATGGAACTGCACACACCGCAGATGTAGGCGATTTCAATTGGAGCCACGTCCATCCAGCACCAACAAAATTACATCTCAGATTGTGGATATCCATCATTCCCAGGCCTTTTACAGTAAGAGAAGGACTTCCTATCGACAGCAGCGTGAGCGGATATGCCGATGTAATTGAGGGAAGTGGGGCGTAGCGAAGTAAAAATGGCGACTTGAACGAGAAAGCTGGTTGATCAACAACGTCACTGAGCGATACGTGAAGTCCAATCCAAGACCCAGGGGTTTTCAAGATGGGCACACGGCACTGGACAATTGACGGGCTTACGAGTGTTGCTGAACCGATAGCGCTGGTAGCTCCGTTGGTGAAATAACACGAAAGGGAACTTACATTTTGGTAGTAAGATCCACTTACCTTCAGTAAGTCTCCGCTTCCAGTGATAAAAGCAGGTACAGATCCTAACACTTTTGGTGGAGCTGGAACAAAAGATAAATAACATCAGTACACAGTGTGTACCAGTGTTGACACAGAAAGTAGAACCTGAAGTAACTCACCGTAAACGCGGAAGGTTCCAGGTGCTATATACTGCGTTCCTTGGAAAACCACGGCTACGGTGAATAGTACTGGCATGGTCGTTTCATCTAGATCAACAGCAGGGGAGAGACACAAGACCAAAGTGGACAGCTGGAATGACGCTGCTGTAACAATGCTGCCGTTAAATACGCAGTTGGCTTGAATGTCAGGAAAAAGTTGGCCCCCGTAATTGCAACTGTATCGCCTCCAATCGAACTTCCATATTGCGGACTGAAACCAAAAACGTTCGGGGAATCTAATGATACCAAATAACGTAGTTAGCAAAGCTTGATGAGTTTTCGCTACTCATATTGCGACTCACCTCTATATGTGAACGTAAGTGGCTGCGAAAGATCTTGACCATTCGTTGTCAACCGCAAAGCAACGCTCGAAGTTATTTGACTTGCCATTGGCGTCTGACAAGAAACTGCAGATGACGATAAGTATCGTGCACGAGTCATTTGGTTTCCAAAAGCGCACTGTAAAACTGCGTCGCTAGGAAAGCTCTTTCCCTGAATTAGTATAGTAGTTCCACCAGATCGGGGTCCTCCTGTTGGGGAACCGGAGACCACCGCCCACGTTTCCTCATATACATACGGAATAGGATTGGAGAAGAAGTCGTTAGCATTCGTCACCATAACGAATGTTCGCTTTGGAACTTCGGCACTTGCTGGAGGTGAAACACACTTCAGATGTGTGTCGGACTCGACTGTGGCTGGCATAAGCGAGCTTCGACCAAATCGGCACCAGAGTGCTTCATCCGTCAGAGTCTGAAATCCTTTCCCAGTCACCGAAACCGTTGTCCCTCCTTCATATCTCCCCGAGGGGGAACTACATTAGCGATTGAGAAAAGCTCGGTTGATCTGTTGCTGCGCAACTTTAACTGAACTGTCGCGTCTTCAACCACTAAGAATTCGGGGCTGTACTCAGTCGGACAAAAATGACCTCGTACCCGTAGAACGCTGGCGCTCGGACAAAGACGACCGATTGCAAAATGTTACTGATGTCACTGGCAGGGCCACTCAGATGAATCCAGTTCGAAGGCTCGTCACCGACTGGAAGCCGTTTAACACCGGTTGGAAATGCGCTGCTTAGTGTAGAGAGTTGGATTTCTCCTAGAGGTGTCATAGCTAGCAACTGGGCATACACGTTTTCTCCTCCTGTTGTTTCACCCACCAACTTCACAGCATATCCTCGAATTGTTACAGATGAAAGCTCTAACGGCACGATCAAAACTGGATCATCCAAGCTCTGTACCTCGAGTGAAATACTCTTGAATGCATCTGTGACCGTACCATCCAGGAAATTAAAGTCTCTCACACGTATACCCAGCACCTCCGCGTGCTGGTGCGAGTTGAAATCTTTATCTGGTCGATACTTGATTTCGAACAGTGCCGTGTTGATAGATCGAAGATCTCCACGGAAGCGAAGTAGCTGATCTGCTGCGCCATTCCCCTCGATGAAGCTTACACCACTTACAGACCCCAGTGAAATCACGCCGCTTAATACAAACAGCTGAATCTCAAAAGTGGAGTTGCTCTGAGCAAACGCAGGGTCAACGTCATGCACACGGACGCCAAATATGTTTATTTGCTGGTCTTCAAACAAGAGCTGGGAACTCGGCACGATTATTTGTGGTGGGTCATTGACGGATGATATATGTATCACGATGGTCATCGCATCCGTTGTGGCGGTTGTGAATCCGGTAACACCCTGGTCAACCACTTTCACACGCAGCTCATCATCGCCATACCAATTTAAATAACTTCGATACCACACGTGAGCTAGAAATGTGTTTACACTAGTGAGCGTCCCACTAAATAGTAAGTATTCGTTACGATCGGCACTGCCAGAAGCGAACGTGATTCCTGGCGTTGCTTCAAGCGAAAGCACACCATTTTGTACTGACAAACTCACCGTCACCTCGTAGTCAAGTGCCATCGCACCATCCGTATCGCTAATATAAATGCCCGCAATTTCCAAAGTTTTGTCTTCATCACCAGAAACCAAAACTGGCGCGACAATTTTCGGGTCGTTGTTCCAAGTGTTTACACTTATAAATATGGACGCGTAGGAGGAAGCCTGGTCTGTGATGAACGATACGGCCCGCCACTGACTTCCATCCACATTTTTCCACTGCAGCCTTGCAATGTGGCTACCCCCAGCGAGCGGTAATACCATGCTCGCCCTAGAATTTTAATTCCACGAACACTTCCATCTACTAAAGACGACATATGTCGATATGCGACCCCATCAATTACCAGCCGAGTTTGCACGCGGTCCCAGGAGTCGTGTGTCCAACTGCTAAATTGTGGGTTGTCACGCTGCGAGAGAGGAAGGTTATAACTCAGAGAAACTTGAGTTGCCTTGGGCAACGTAAACTGCAGTATGGAATCGCCGACGTCCGACCACTCTCCGACTGAAACCTGCTTGAATTGCTCTAAATGGTACACGGACACCGAGTTCATGCTCCATTCACCAACAGCAGCCAATGTCCGTCCCATAGCGAAGCCATCCAGCGCATTCGGAGACGAATACCACGGACGACTGGAGCCTACAAGTGATTTCCAGTACAGCACGGCACTGTATTCGCCCGGAACAAGATCCATGAGAATGCTGCCTTGAAGCTGTACAGTTGACTTTTTGGATCCCTCCACAATTCCATAGGACCCGGTCTCTCGGTAGCGCAGTCCGTTGATCTCGAGCACTGTCTCGATTTCATCGTATGCTGCCGTATCTGTCCCCCAGTCAGTCATAGCGCACAGTCAGCGAACACGGCATCGTCTAGCAAAGCACACGATGCACAAAGGTGCGAAACGAACCACGTGAGTATTGAACCAGCTCTGGTCGCACAGGCAACTGGTAGAAGAAGCGCATCGTGGACTTCTCGGACAAGCGGAAGCTCAGCGCCATCCCAGGCACAGCTTCCCATTTGTTCACAGACAGCAGAGACACCGGTGTGATGGGTTGGGTGTGCCAAATGAAGCGGTGCTGGGCCGACACAGTCAAACTCCGTCCGCCTGCAAAGCCGTCCAAAAGGTCACTAGCCACTGCCCATTTGAGCACATGGGACCCTCTTTTCCGCCACTGCAGCTTGACGTCATGGTGGCCTCTGGGCAGTTCTAGCACGAGGTGTCCACTGGCTATGACGACGAGCGGCTCTCGGTCGTCCACCGTCGTGGCTGATTGGCGGTACGGAGAGTCGTCCACGGCCACACGGAAGGACAATTCGCTCACTTGAGCCATTTGGACGTCTTGAGATTGCGACTCTGTGACGTGGGAGACGGACACGTCGTACGAGATGAGCACCACGGCCTCGTTCGGCAGCTCCACCGCCACGTTCGTGTCCGGGACGTCCACCCACGAGTCCGTCGGGGACGAGATGAACGCCGGCGAGAGCGGACTCGCGCACCACATCAGCGTGGGCGACGCGCTCTGGGCGTCTGCAGTCCACAGCACACACAACACCGCCAGCAGGCAGCTCCACACGCTCTTGGCCATCATGGAAATCTTCAAAGTGAAGAGCCGCATTTCTAACATGCTGAGTAGAAATGGCTACATCCTGTTACATAAAATATTCTAAATGTCTACGGTAGATGGTTGCCAGGTGGACCACACAAAACGAATCGAGTGGGCCACACGAGTTTCCCAGCCGGCGGCCCCCATAAAGGGGAACGAACGTACCGTTAGGCACGTCGTTGGCAGCCAGGAAGATACGCACAGGGCCGCACACGCAGAGCAGCGCGAGGCCCATGGCCACGTCAGACGGTAAGCAGCCTCCCCCTCCCCTCCCTCGCGATATTCCAGTGCGGGGTTTCACTCTGTGGCTTTCTGGGTGCGCAGACGAGATGTTCGGGGCCGGATCCCCACCGTGTCCGACTCGGACTCGGACGCCGTCAAGCAGGAGGTGAAGAGCAGCAAGAAGCGCAAGCTCAGCGGTAAGAGCAAGTCCAAGAAGAGCAAGAAGAGCAAGAGCAAGCAGATCAAGGGCGGCGACGACGACGACAAGGTCCGGTACCACCTCTGTGGGGGAATATGACTGGGTAGAGGTAGCTGACTATTTGTATTTGCAAGCAGAAGTCCAAGTCGTTCATTGACGACATGGCGTCCGAGAGCGACGACGGAGAAGGCGGCGCTGACTCGGACGACGACGACGAGGAGGAGGAGGAGGGGAGGACCGCAACGAGTACGAGAACGACGGCTTCGTCGTGGACGAAGAGGACGAGGAGTCCGACAACGGGAGTGAGTCCTCCCGCTGTGGACAGTTGTGTCGACTGTCGGCTGACACTTGTGTGGACGTCTTTTTGTAGCTCGTCACCGACGTCGTCGTCGTAAGAAGGAGAAGAATCTCAAACGGCTGAAACAAAAGGGGAGGAGATCGACGACGAAGATCTGATGCTCGTGCGGGAGAACATGGGCATGGACACGGGCCCCGCACGCAGTGACAGCGAGGACGAGGACATGGGCCGCTCCTCGCGCAAGGTCAAGAGCGAGGACGACTCCGGCCTCATGTCGCGCGAACTGAGCTACCGCATGTTTGGCGACTCGGACGAGGAGGAGGAGGACTCGGCCCCGCGAGAGCCAACAACAACTATTTGGGCAACGACGAGTACGAGAGCGACGACATTGACGAATTTATCGTGGATGACGACGAGGAAGGACGCGAGGGACCTCGTCGTCGCCGCAAACAGGAACCGATCCCGGCGTCCATGCAGGGACCGTCGGTGTACCAGATGGGAGAAGCCGAGGAGCTCTTCGGAGACATGGACGGGTTTCTGGAGGCTACGAGTGGTAAACTCCCGGAGGAGACGCCTCTCAAGTCGAAGAAGGCTCTTTTGCTGGAGAAGTTCGAGCCGAGTGTGCTGAAGGAGCACATGATGACCTCGGACGTCATTGCTGTGCGCGATAATGATCTGCCAGAGCGATACCAGTACACCTACCAAAACCGCGAGTTCCCGGATGCAGAGGACCGCGCTGAAGAGTCCGAGTGGATCAGTGACTTTATTATCAGGAATCTTGAACGCAGGAACCAGCGTAGCTCCGCTGCCTCGCGCGGTGAAATTGTGTCGGCGATTGACACCGTTTTGCGCTTCTACCACGATGAAAAGCTTGAGCCTGCCTTCGTCCAGCGGTACTGCAAGGAGTACTGGAAAGTGGTGGGTTTGCACACGGAAAACCTCTATGAGATCCTTGATCTTGATATTAAGTGGGATAAGCTGGAGCGCAAGAGAAGGTCTTTCCAGAGTGGCATTCAGCGAGTGGTCGACTCCTCGGTTGCCAAGGAGTCGGCTTTCGTGCGCAGATGCTACGAGCAATTGTTCAGCACTCCTGACGAGAAGATATACAAAGATCTGTCAGAGTTCTTTGCTTTAGATGCGCAGGAATCAAGTGGTCCGGACATTAAGGGCGCGGACCACAAGTATCGTCGTCCTGTTCGCCGCACGTTCTATCAGATCTGCACAAAGGCAGGATTGCGTCCGGTTTCTCTCGCGTTCACGATGAACGCGTCCGTACTGGTGGTATCGTGGCTGGCGTGGACCATGAAGAGTCCATTCGTGAAGTCCCGACTCCGGAAGAGAGTCCGGGTGTGTTGGCTCAGAAGTACACGACGAAAGAATTTCCTACTGTTGATGACGTGATGAAAGGTGCTCGTCACATTGCTGCCAGCAAGGTGGCTGCTGAACCAAATGTCCGCAAATGCATCCGTGAACTGTACCGCCAGAACGCTGTTTTGAGCACCGAGGCAACTACCAAGGGCCGGGAGGAAATCGACGAGTTCCACTACTGCCACGGTCTGCAGTACATTGATAAAATGCCTGTTCTTGAAGTTTTTGAGGCTGGTGATTTGTGGTTAAAGATCGCTCGAGCTGAGAAGGAGGGGCTGCTGAAGATTACCATCATCAATGAGAAGGCCCAGGATTTGTTGGACCCACTGGAGCCAATCTATTTGTCCACAGTCAACGAGTCCGACGAGGAGTGGCAGACTCAACGCCATCTTGTCCTTCAGGAAGCGATTAACAGCTTCATGATTTTATCGTTTGAGAATGAGCTGAAGCGTGATTTGACTGTGGCTTCTCGCGATGTAGTCGTGAAAATGTGCGGAAATGCGATGCGAGAACGGTTGTCGGTCCGTCCGTATGAACCGGCTGATGGAGTGGACCCGTTTGTTGTTTCGATCTGGGTTGAGAGCGGAATGGATTCGATTGCTCACATCGTGGCTCTTGATGTGAACGGAGAACTTGTGGATAAGACGGAGGGTTACTGCAAGCGCGACCTGAATAACATCCAGAAATTGTCTGCAACGTTGCTAAAGTTTCTGACAGAGCACGCCCAAACGCACGTCGTGGTGGTTAATGTCTCGGCTGGTATGAAGTGCATGGACATGGGTGGAGTAGTTGATGAGGTTCGTCGTCTGCTGGGCCGAGACGATGCGTCGCGTTTTGGAAACGGCGATGGACAAGACTTCCTGGATATTGTATTTCTGAAAGATGATGTCCCGAACATGTTCAGTCGGTCCAAGCGGGCAGAACAAGAGTTTCCAGAGGAATCTGAGTATGTGCGTGCAGCAGTTGCGCTTGGTCGTTATCTCAGGAACCCTGCATCCGAGCTCTGTGCGATGTGGGGAACGTAGCACTGAACGAGCCTAGTCGCGGTCGCGAGCTACTATTCTTGAATGTTCACATGATGCAGCACTCTCTTGTGAAGGACCTCCTTCTAAAGGAGTATGACCGCGTCTTCGTTCAAGTGGTTAACAAATTCGGTGTCGATATCAACTTGCTGGCCAACCACAAACACACATCGTATCAGCTGCAGTTTATTTGTGGTTTGGGTCCAGTGAAGGCGGCATCAGTGCTGGATAAAGTGCGCGCCAAGAACTACGTTGAGCGCCGTCAAGAGCTTTTGTCGAAGGGGTTTGTGGGAAAGATTGTGTACCGCAACTGTGCTGGTTTCATCCGTATTCGAGAGCGTGACGCGTTGCGCGAGGCTCCGTTGAATCCGCTTGATGACACGCGTATCCACCCGGAAAGCTACTATATGGCAGTCAAAATTTGTGGTGATGCGAACAACAACTCGACGATTGATATGTATGATCCGAACCACTACTCGTATGCTGTTGAAGACACGATGTATCAGTCAGCGTCGGCAATTCGTAGCAGAAATGCCCCTCCAAACACTCGGCTCGGCGATGCAGAAATTCAAGATGTTTTGTCCGAGCTGGATCTATCTGCGTATGCTGGTCGTCTAGAGCTCCAAAGAAGGGTCCCAAGCTGCTCACGCTCGAGTACATTAAACGCGAGTTGCGATACCCCTACTTTGACAAACGTGGCAAGTATCAGGTTCCGAAGGATGAAGAGCTCTTCTTCTTGCTCAACGGTGAGACGAGGGAAACGCTGCGTGTCGGAATGATCATTCCTGCTACGCTGTTGCACATGTCAGGTGACGAATTTGTTCGCGTTCGCTTGCAAAGCGGTATGCGTTCAAGTTTGCATCGTGAACGACTACCTGATTATTTGGGAGATGTGCGGCCTCAGACTTTCCCCAAGGGAATTACAGTGAACGCTAAGATTCTACAAATCCAGGCGGATCGTGATGGCCGATACGAGCTGCAACTCGGGTGCAACCGTCGCTCTCTGATCGACATGTCGATGTGCTTCTACCCGGATCGGTTCCCGCGGTACACGAACGGAAAGGCAGTTGAGACTGACAGTATGGAGCGTGTCGATCGTCTGCTGAACGAGCCCCCTGTCGAAGAAGAAAAGGCGACAACGTTCACTCAGGCCGCTCATTCGGGCAGTCACCCGTCAAGGCGTAAGAAACGCCAAATTGCGCACCCGCTGTTTCGTAACATCAACTGTCTTACAGCGATGCAGTATCTGCGGGAGCAACCCGTTGGAGAAGTGGTTATCCGGCCGAGTACCCTTGGCTCAGACCACCTCACGCTAACGTGGAAGATGCTGGATGGTGTGTACCGTCACTTCGATATCCAAGAAAAGAGAAGCCTTCGGAGGCGCGTATCGGTCAGACGCTTATTATCAAGGAAGAGAAGTATGAGAACATCGACGAGCTGATTGCTCGGTTTGTGGACCCCATGAACAGTTTGGTGGACGATGTGGTGCGCTTCAAGTACTACATGAACGCGCTGACGGAAAACGTCGAGGAGGATTTGATCAAGCAGAAGAAGGAGCACCCATCGCGCATTCCATACGCTCTTCACGTGTATAGCAAGTTCCCGGGCTGCTTCTCAATCACGTATGTCGCACGCGAAACGCCCCGCAGTTGCCACATGGAGGTCAAATCGGGAGGATTCCGGTTTTTCGGTCGGATCGAGTCGTCTATCTTGCCGACCCTGTCGCAGGCGCTGCAGTTTTTCAAGATGAAGGCACTCGTGTCCCCGGCGCCAAGTTCGTCCCGCCCTGCTACATACCACCGCAATGAAAGCAGTAGCGGGCCGTTTGCCCAGCGTTCGGGTGCCCCATACTCGGGGAGCGGAGGCCGTCCCCGCCAGAGCTCGCGTTGGGATGATCGCCGTGGGGGCGATGGGGGTAGCCGTCGTTTTTGAGACTTCAAGCTGACGCGCTCAAGGCATTCACGGTATACATGTGCAGCAAGGAAGGCAAGACGCGATTACTCTTCAAGTCAACCACGAAGCTGGAGATCAGACACTAAACTCACAAGCAGATGCATCGCGGTAGACAAACATGAGCCAAGTATATCCAGAAAATAAAATAAAAGTCTGTATAGCGGCATTGCACGGTGGCTCGGCTGGTATGCAGATTAACGATCAGCAAAACATGACGGGTAGTGCGATGTTGCTGCTTTAGAAGTGGAGGGAAATACTTTTCGCGGTGTTAAGCAGAAATGGGCACGAATATTTACCCACTTGGCGGATACTGTAGTACAAACGAAAGGTACCCTGAATAGATTCTGATACAGACCTATTTTTGCATGAGCTCTCGAAGCTAACAGAGCAGTATTGATAGAGAAATGGGTCGATGAACTCGATTAGGCCCAAAATCTGAGAAATCAATTCATGAACCTTTTGTTCGGGTGTACCACACACATTTCACATACAAGAATCAAGTAATCGCAACGCCCGCCACCTACTTTGCCAGCAGCATGGCAGCCTTTTACCATGACTGGGTCGTTCTCTCCTCGCTTTCTCGTCCCGCGAGCTCGATACATCGTGCGTTACGTGGGGAACTCAAGAAGGGCATGTGGGCCCGTTCACCAAGTATGGGGTCTTTTAGTACTGTACTAATGTACTGTACATCAGATACATGGCCGGGTGGTAGATTACCACAGCAGATTCATCGCTTTCGTAATTAACATAAGGTAAACGGCCAGTTTAAGTCGGCCAGACTTTAATCCAATGATAACGAGAGATCTTAAATAGATCGATTTGGTTGGCTATATTTGGATTGCCATGAGATTCCAGCTTTCCCTGCGATTTCTTATCACATTCACCATCTCACCGCCGCCGCACAATATGGCGAGAAAAAGCTACACGAGTAAGCAGAAGACGGACGCGGTCGAAGCTGTTCGCAACGGCGCGACCATTGCAGACGTATCCGAGGCAACTGAGATACCAGAGAGGAATGTACAGCGCTGGGTTGCTGCTGATAAAGCGTGGGTTGCCGCCGGTAACGACGAACCCTTGCAGTTCAAGACGCGGAGGGGGCCAGACCCACTTCTCTCTCGGGAAGCAGAGGATAGTATCTACGAGTGGGTCATCGGTAGGCAGTTGGTGGGGGCTCCTGTCAACCGCCAGGACATCATTCGTCAAGCCAGTGAAGTATCAATGCTGGTGAGTGGCTCAGCGGTCGGTGAAGGCTGGTACCGCAGATTCTTACAACGCTACCCTCAACTTACTGGTAGAGTATCTCAATCGGTTTCGAAAGTGCGCAATATGGTGACCGACGAAGATGTGCAGACACTGTTTAGTTCGTTGGCCAAGCCTATCATAGAGAACAACATGCACGGGTCCCGTATTTTCAACATCGACGAGACGGCTTTTGAAAGCTCACGAAAAACAACGCGCGTTGTTGTACTTCGAGGCTCTAAGACCGTTTGGCACAGTGATCCGACTACCAGCTTTCATCTTTCGTTTGTTGCGTGTGGTAGCGCGGCCGGTTTTGTTGTACCACCCCTTTTCATTTTGCCGGGCGAGCGGGTTGACAACGTGGTGCTCGATGGATGTGATATTCCAGGTGCTGCGGTCACAACTACTGAAAACGCCTTCATGACCGCCCCTCTTTTAGGAGATGGCTTGAGTTTTTGCTGACGCGGTTCCAAGCCCTGTGATGCGGCCGTTGCTTCTACTGATGGATGGGTGCTCGTCGCACTTGTCACTAGCGATCATCGACACAGCCGAGCTCCTGCGAGTGAAACTGGTATGTCTCCCAGCGAATGGCACGCATTTGCTGCAGCCACTCGATGTCGCCGTCTTCTCGTCTTTCAAGTCGAAACTGAAGGTTCTAATTGATGAGCTGATCTGTGACAACGGAGAAACTAACATCAAGAAGGCTAAAGCTCTGCAAATTGCAATGTTGGCGTGGACAAGTTGTAATGTCGACACCAATATTTCGGCAGGATTTCGGAGCTGTGGGATCTTTCCGCTGAATATTCAGAAGATGAGCGAAAAGCTGCACAACTTTCAGCGCAACGGAGCCCCTGTGACGACAAAGAAGGCTTCCTGGCTAAGATACAAAGAAACTATACAGCACGACATCCTCCTACTTCCTCGTCAGACGACAAAGGGTAAGAAGCGCAAAACTTCAACAGTGGCAGGCAGGTTGCTTACGCGCGAGATGTTGCAGCAATATCGCCCCCGAATCAAGCGAGCAAGCGGAAGGCAAAAGCGAAGAAGCAGACGAAACCAAAACATGTTCCTGTGCAAGGAGAACAAGACCCCGTGCTGTACGAGGCAATCGTCTAGCTTCTCCTTCATCATTTTATATGCTTCATAACCTTATGCAACTTTTTAAAATTGATTTAGACAGGAATATTTCAGACTTTAATGAAATTCGACTGTACTTTTTGTTGGGTCGCTCGGGTCTCAAAGCATAGTTTATTCAAGTCAATTTGCCGACTTAAACTGATTTCGTGACCAAAACGAAGGGTTTTCTTTGATCAGGTGCACCGAGCCAAAAATGTGTGTTTACCGACGCAAACACATCTGAAAAGTAGGGAAGCGGTGGAGATTTCAGAACGGTGCGTGAAACTCTCAAATTCTATCTCCATCAAAAGTTATTGGCGATTAAACATCAGTTGTTTTTTGCCGACTTAAATTGGCCGTTTACCTTATAGAGGGTTTTGCCAAAACGTCGGCGTCAGGGCCTTACATTTTATCGGAAATGAGTGTATTCATGCCGGCGCTTGACTTGTCTTTACTATGCCAAGCTTTCCATCGAGTTCTTCCGGGAAATCGTCAGGAGTCATCGCTTACGATAACAACGGCCCCTTATTGGCTAATTATTCTCAAATGCCCTCATCACTCGAACGACATGAGTGATGAAAGTTCGCAACGTGCGAGCGCTGCAAAAACCGACGTAGGCAATTAGCGATGCGGGTGTATCCATAAAAACCGCGGGAAGATAAGAACAGCCTTAATGAGATCAACAAGTAGATTGTGGAGGAACTCAGTAAAGAAGACGACAATATTGACAGATTTATGGCGATCACGAAGTACTTATTTGTAGCTGAGTTTACAGCCTTTTCAAGAAATTGCTGGCTTACAAGAGGGACCCCGGCACGTTAGTGAACTGTTTAACATTGGATACAAAACACTCAATTAAAAACAAGTAAGCGAAAGTGTAGAACAGGTCAGCTCAAGCTCACCACAGTGCTTAGACTCGTCCGACACGGCGACCGAGAGCACGAAGCTTGCATTCAACAGCTCTCGAGACTAAAAAAGCGCCAAACAAGCGCAGATATCCATCCCGATGCTGTAGCCGGGAGGGAGAAGCAGAGTCCATCGGGCCCAGATACCAGTCCGGCCGGAACCTGGATCGTGCCGATCATCGCCATCAGCATGTCATGCTTCCGCTCGTCTTCGTAGAGACCGATGTGGCACGCGATGCTGGCGTAGTACCCACGGAACAATTGCCGAGTTCGCAGGACATGTCAACCTAGGTGGATAGCAATACAACGCAGTGGTTAGGATGACCGACAAGCGTAACAATGAATTTTACATACCAACACAGCGTGGGACTGGGTACGCCAACTTCTGCTCGTCCACTGCAATGCTGCACCATCCTCCTCTCCAATTGCTGAGCATGATATCAGTGTGGAGTGTCCCGCGACAGTCCTGAGGTCACAACACTGTTATTAGGATAGACGTCGCTTACTGGGCTACTTTAAAAGCAAACAGCAAGCGCATTCACAATTTCAACCAATCATCTTCCGCCCCCATATCGTCGCAGGTTGCTTCTTACGTTTTCTCAAGTCAATTGAGTCCCAACGTGCCATCAATCTACCGATAGCACGTTCCCAGTACTGGTATTATCTCAAGAGGCATGGGGAGGTTCACTTCTGTTCACGGGCATGGTGGAGTTCACTTCGTAGGCTGGAGTTCGCGCTCAGATCTGAGTGTATCTGAGTCTGCAGGGGTTCATGAATTGATTGCCTGGTCTTTCCGATTACTCGACCAATCAGCGAGAAGTCGATCGAAATACAAATATGTTATACTGTACTGGGATAGGAACGAAGTGTAGGGTAAGTATAGACATATTGGCACCCTTTTATTTTCTTCAAAACTCAAAACTCTCGCTAACCACAACGATTGAACAGAATCTGATTGCATCAAGGTAAAGCTAAGGATCTTCTCTTCACGAGCGTGTACGCAACACACAAACTGAGCCGGAAACGACTGGACAGCAACCAAACCAAATCTGCGTCTACTTTGGGCCAGATTGGAATACAAACGAGCTAAATTAGCACACGAACATATGCATCCAACTACAAGCAAAAAACTGCAACGCTATCTTCATCGGGTCCACGGCACGTGATGTTTCGATGGTTAGCCGGGTGAGTTGGGACGTGCTCACTGGACGAAGAGAATGGTGTGAAGGGTGTGATGTTGCACGTGAATATCAAAACCCCGTTGACTCGCTAACCCAGACCAACTAGAATACTGTAATAGGAACGAAGTGTATAACCCAGACCAACAAGGATTACTTCCATGGGACATGACCGATGTACGGGTTCAGTACCGGTGGCCAAATGGGATCCTCAGGCCTCCATAATTGAGGTATCATACCTCAACCCCTCGATTAGAGTAGCGCGAGGTACCGCGAGGTATGAAGGTGAAATTGGGAAAAGTATACTTACTTTAAGTATATTTTAAGCTCTTACAGCTAGAGCGTTCAATCGCGTGAACTGCTTCGCATGCATAATGCCTTCAAGTGAGAAATCGGTGAGGGACTGCCGGCACTCGTCGCGTTTCCAACCAATGATCAAGAAATCCGACTTTACTGAGGCAGTGTTGAGAAAAGTTGGTGCCACAAAACCGATGGAGCGTTTGAATCGCCCGTTCAGTACTTAGTAGGAGACTAGCGCTTTATGCTGCCCTGCTGAGATCATTCCTAGAGACTACATATATTCTATGGTGTCCACTATAAGAGTATTCCCACCGGTGCAGCTAAGGCGAATCTGCTAGAGGAAGGAGTCGCTATCTGCTTTTGGGGCCCTGATCACCGCGATGGGAGGATTTACTCGGTGGCATTGATGGTCGCCACATGTACCTGGAGACTCCCTGCGATATCCAGTAGGACGTCATATCTCACTTCTGCAGCAGCACTGGCCCGTAGCAGAGCCTGGCCAGCTTCTAGCTAGGCTTTATGTTAAAGCCTGGCCTCACTTGGTTAATTGCTCGGCATACGACTTGTATTTACCTTAATCAATCTATGATTTCTATTTGGCGGCAGCTACCGTGAATGCCAAATTTGGCAGCTGGAATAGCACTGGAGGCGCTGGCATTTGGCAGCACTAGTTAGTGCGGAGTGCGGGTGTCAAAAGCTATTTTTGCCAGAATTGGGATTTGACATGCCCTAACTATAGTAAAAGGCGTGTTCTAGTGGTACAAACCAATGTGACAAAGTCATGCTAAAAGGTACAAATCATGTACTGCTCGGTTTGTATCGTACAAACGATCCATGCCATACTGGTGTGTATCTGTACAAAACGCCGCGGTAGAATAAATATCTTACTACGGTCAATCCCTAAATATGCTTTATGATGTCTGATAGTTTCTAGAGATTTTAATAGCTCGCTCTCTGCCAGCCATTTCGAATGTTCTCTGAGTGTTGTCGTAACGGAGAGGTAACACGAACGTTAGATGAGGTTACACGAATGTAAAATCGACTTGTCAAAATCGCATGTGTTGGTGAGCTCTGTTCACGTGTTATTATAATAATGTGTACATGTCAATGTTGCACACGTTGATGAGCTCAGCTTTCGCCAGCACTCCTAGTTAACTTGTCAAACAAAAGCGCATGTATTCGTGGTGTTAATGCTGTACGCATTCGTCGTTGCGAAGCGTAGCTGTCAAATATCCGCTTGTCTACGGCATGGTTGTGGGCAAACGAGCTGCGGGTGACCTTGACATGGTAGACTCGGTCGTCACGTCGTAGGATAGCGTAGCTGACTCTGACACAGGGCACCCTGTGCTGCGAAAAAGAT
The DNA here is from genome assembly GCA_012656105.1 of Phytophthora syringae. Lineage (NCBI taxonomy): Eukaryota > Oomycota > Peronosporomycetes > Peronosporales > Peronosporaceae > Phytophthora > Phytophthora syringae. The sequence goes on along the minus strand of JAAKBD010000390.1, from coordinate 237,130 downwards.
GGCCTTGGCGTTTTCCTTTGCCTCGCTTGCGTTTGTCGTTTGTGTACGTGCACTCATACTTCTTGTAGTACGGGCCGATGTTCTCCGGGGTGAGGATATCGTCGTTCCACCGCGCGCGACAGCGAATCTTCTGGTTCCGTGCTGCGGCTGGCGTGGACGTGCGCACTCAGTATAACTAGGATGTCTGGCGCTGGTACTCGGCAATGTAGTTGTCAAACACGGCGATGCACACACGATCAACGGGAGCGGAAACGTGATGCCGTCGTGGCTGCTCGTCAGGCCACGATTCTTCGCTCATGGCGAACGCCTGACATCCAGCATGTTCGTTAGCGTACTCTCACGCCGCTCGAAAAGGCAGAAGGAATACGTACGGGTTGAGGCGGTGGCGACGGGAACTTGAGCTATCGGACTGGACTTGAGTGGGAGAGAGGGAGAATCGTGAATGAAACGCGTGGCGGCCGCGCGCCTGATTTTCTCAAAAAATAGGGATCTGAAATTTATGAATGCTGCGAAAATTACAAGACGTAAAATAAAACCACAGTCATTCCGGCGGAGCGACCATCACTCATGGTTTGTACCACCAGTCATTCCCATAGTAAAATCAAGCATCGCTATTGCTACAGATCTCCAGTATGGAAAGTGGAGGACCGTAAGGGTGAAAGCGGGCAGATATAATACATATTATGTACGTTTAGATTTGCAGGGCGAATATACTCAGCAGTGCTGAGTCAGCACTAGGGCTATCAATAGTGAAGTGTTCGACGATGTTGCCAATGCTCTGGTGTCTTCGGTCTATCTTAACTGAGGTAGATCGGGCTTCCTAATTGAGGTACAGCGAGGGGTATAGGTCCAATTCCCTCAATTATGGAGGCCTGGGGATCCTCATAACGTTTACTTGCTTTTTTGTGGGCAGAGGGGTACCGATATACCGGCTCGCTACGGGTGGCCAAATGGGATCCTCAAAACGTTTAATTGCGTGGGCAGAGGTCGCAAACGGTTAACCGTACCCGATCGGTCAATCTTCGGGTATACCGCATTTCGCATGTTAAGCGATACCGCATCTTGAGAGATACACGGTGAAATAGACCAATCAGAAGGTCAGATATGTTTTACTTACAATCGCATGTTAAGAAATACACTTGGAAATGTCAGCCATTGGCTGTCATTTTCAAACCGAGGAGATCCTGGACGGAAGGAAACATGTTAGTGTGACGTCCCTCAAAGTTCAACCACATGCCACAGCTGTCCCACAGCCTGACAACGAGGCATGGAACCTTCCAATGAAAGATAACCTACGCAAATTATGGTAAGATGATATGCAAGATTAGCTTAAGCAGAGGACGCGTTCCGCCTCGCTCGACCCAACCGCGAGCACATTGGAGGGTGGATTCGTAAGTCGTGGGGTCGACTTTGCATATTTAGAGCGAGTGGTTCTCTGCCTCCCTATCGGACCTCTGCTGGAGGGATCGTATAGATGAAGATCAAGACTTTGCGTTAACATTAGAAGATACTATCCAAAGTATTTGTTACCGTTATACTTTATACTTTATTGACGGGACCATCAACTTATACGGGTTTCCCTATCCCTATGTACATGGGGTGTGACGCTTAACATGCGAAATGCGGTAACCGTGGGCGGTTACGGGCAACCGAAAGCTTAGGCTCCTGGAGGAACGGGCGGGTACGGATAACTGAGTCGGCTGCCCGGTCGGTTACGGATAGCAGAACCCACTGGATAACACCACCAACCCCGTTTACTCTGTATATCTTCAGTTTCAATTTTGCCAAAAATCTGGACTACACTTTTAGTTGCTGGTGGTGTTCGCCTCGCATGTTGCTGTTGAACGGATTGGTTGTTGGTGGTGTATAAATTTGTATTCTCTGGATATTTATACCCAGAGTCTAGGGTGGGTTCGTGAACTGTCGACGATCCTGTATAAACGCATGTTTGGACATATATGTAATTTAACAAAACTAACTGTGTTACGAATTGGAAGCTTAAACATCTGAATAATTTATAATCTCTAATATTGTATGCCGAAGTGGGTGAATGTTGACCCAACCGGTAAAGAACGACATTCCCGCAACATTATGTTTATCAGCATTCACGCGACATTGTTTCTAGCAACATTCACGCGACGCTAGCTAAAACCCAAGGTCGCTATTCTTCAGAGTGAATGTGATCGACGCGCTCAAACTTCGGTCGCCTATAATACGAGTTAGTGTTTGACCGGGAGCTAATCATGAAAACCATTCGTGGTGTTGGTGAGTTGATACAATTTGTATACATGTATGGAATGGGCACTTTTTGGTGAAGCGAAATCGCTCATAGGTTGCTTCTTTTATCTTTGTGGTAAACGGACTAGCTGAAAGCTCTGGTACTCAGACAATCAGGTTGCCGTCATTGACGCATCCAACTGGAGTGGTGTTCTTCAGAAACGTACCATCGCAAGCAGGTGTTTGATTCTGTCAATATTATCGACTCGATAAGCAGCATCATCTCCTGAATGGTACATGTTGCTCGGCGATATTATTACCGAGGTCCACAAAACACAATAGTTGAGCAGTACCTTCATATCCAGGCAACGCACGGCATTAGTTAATTAATGTTGGTATAATTTACAAATTTACTTGGAATTCCGGCTAGCCGAAACCACGTGACCGGGTAACCACGGGCATCCGACTTCAAACCGGGGCCGGGAACGGGCAACCGAAGCCATGGCGGACAATCTGACGGCCGGGTTCGGGCAACCAGCGTGTAGCGTTTGCGACCTTTTCCGGGTAACCACGGCATCCGACTTCAAACTTCGGCCAGGTACGGGCAACCGAAGCCATGCCGGACAAGCTTACGGCCGGGTACGGGCAACCGGCGTGTAGCGTTTGCAACCTCTGGCAGTGGGGTACCGAAATACCGGATCACTACCGGTGGCCAAATGGGATCCTCAAAACGTTTAATTGCGTGGGCAAGGTGCTACCGATATACCGGTGGCCCCCAAAATAAGCTGATACCGGCGCAGGTGATGCGCCCTAAGTTCACCCTGGATGCCGGTGGGTATATTATTGATTCTGTATCGTGTTTACGTTCCATTCAAACTGCTCAGGCCGGACATGTACGTCTAATGCCGATTTTTGTTCTTGGCTTTACGTCTGTTAGAATTTTCTTTAAATGCACCCTTCATAATATTGGCCTATGAGCGGCCATTTATCACTACTGACCTCGATTTGGTCGTACTTTAGGCCTTGGTCTAAGTAGAAAATCTGAAACTAGTTCTGAGTGAAATTTGTCTCTGATTGGCTAAAATGTGCACGGCAGTCGGAACAAGTTTCAAAATTCGCATGGGGAACTCAGAACACCTCCGCGAGTCGTTCTGAACTCGGAACGAGTTTTACTGTCTATATCAATTGTGTGTATGCCAAATGTAAGTGGAAACAGACCATGCTCAGCTTTCAATTTCAGTCGAAGAAATAGTGCGAGGGTTAATTTCAACCATACCAAGCATCACGCTTGTCCCCGGCGTTGCTACGACCGTTTTCGGGGATCGCTGTACACTTAGGGGTGCTCCGAAATGATGCGAGCACGTTCATTTGAACAAGCTGGCGAGAGCCATGCAAAACCCCAGGACAAAGTGGTCCCATTAAAAATGCGGTGCCGCAAGCGCACACTTTGTAGTTCATGCTTGGCCAACTTATACTTACTCAGAACTCGTTCTGTCCAGAGTTCCGACTCGGAACCAACTTCGAACGCGTCTACTTGGACTAGACCACTTCGCTCAGCTACTCCTATCCCTAAGAGAAATCTCAGTACGGTTTTACTTAGACCAGGGCCTAAGGCCCTGGTCTATGGCTAGATCTGAAATCGAGGTCAGTAGCGATAAAGTACGACCAAATCGAGGTCAGTAGTGATAAATGGCCTCTACGAGCTACACTTTTGATACTTTTCCTATCCCAGCCTTCGCGCAGCCTAGTTGATCTAAAACATCCAAAGGTCCATGAATTGATTGACCACGTTAGTAGGCTTAATGTGGGCTTCCTTGTGAGCACACGCAGCTTCCTCCAGCTTGGGTTGCTCACGTCGCCAACGCAGAATCAGAACCCGCTTGCTTTGGTACGATTATCTGCTAGCTTCGGGTAGAAGTGAGCAACCGTGGCCTTCATATCCCCGAACGCTCGAGTGTAATAAAAAAGCTAGCTTCTTGTCGATGGATTCGGCATGGAGTTTGTACAGCTGCACTGGCGGCCGCGTCCTCCACGCCGCGGTCGCCCTTTATGCCTGAGCTATTAGTGAGTTTTGCTAAAATTTATGTCACTATTTCACGTTAGTGGCATGCATCACACTACATGCGGTATCGCTCTACATGCGAAATACGGTAGTGAATATTACCCAAAACAAAATACACCATGCAAATTTGCTCGCCGAGATCTGGTCTTTTTTCGATTTCAGGTCGAATTGGTCTCCTGATGTTCCACCTACGCCATTTCCGAGACAACTGATCCAACCTGTTTTCATCTAAGCTCATGTCGTAAAGCCCCGGATGAGGCGTCTGCACTACTCCTAGCTGCAAAAATCCAAACTCGTCTATCTTTTCGGGGCATTTCCCCGGAGGTAGACCCGCCCAGCTGCAATTTCCCCTAAGGTGGACCTTTCCCCGAGGTGGTCCCTGCCCAACACTACCGGTACGTAGATGGCACACACTACCGATTGAGGGACGCAGTGTGCGGTAGAACTGACGATTTCCATCGTGCAACCTCGCCGCACTATAAACAGAGGAAACAAGTATCCGCCCGTGGTCAGCGCACCATCTTGGAGGAGCCAGCCGGTGACAAGGCCACAATGCAGGATTTCTACTCTCCGCTCAGCGATGCTTATAGAGTCCAACAGACAGCGCAAAATTTCCGGAAGGTGCGGAAGAAGATCAGGAACAAGCGTACTACGGAAGAGCGTGAAGCGTATGATGCAACGCACGCTACAGAGCTGCACAGGGACGACAGAACGTTTGGACTGCTCACGCAAAATGTGAATGGTCTGGGGGATGCTGAAAAGGAAAGAGACTCTTGGTTTCAATTGTTCCGAGAGACGGACCGCCACGGTCGGTAGGACGTCGTCCTGTTGCAGGAGACCCACGTGGAACAATCGCAGATACACACGGTCGAACATTGACATGCCGCGAGATGGGGCTTCAGGTCCGAACCCGGGTGCACACGGTTATCCTTTGGGCTCCGTCACGCAACAAGAGGGGGGAGGGGGTCGGATCTGGTTAATCCCTACGGTGCATACTCCCAGGTGCAGCCGTTCGAGGAGGCCGAATGGTCACCTCACTTCATGGCAGTCACCGGAGTCCTGGAAGTGCAGCGATTGATTGCGGTCAACATCTATGCTCCTCACCTCCCAGAACTGCACGAGTCCTTCTACAAAAATCTCATGAGTCTTCGTTTCCTGGAGGGGGCAAGGAGTACAGTTGGGAGTGATTGCAACAGCACCCTCGATTCACAAGCCGACAGGGGCTACCCGCGGGCCTGCTCCCAGCACGTATCACAAGCGATAATGGAAGTGATATCGCACTGGGGGCTGCTGGACCCCATAGCGCTGAACAGACCTCGCTCCTGGACACCTCTGACACTTGGAAAACACCAGCAGGACACACACACGTATCACTACCCAGTGGAGGGGTGGGGACAGGTAACCTCAAGGCTTGACCGGTGGTACGTTACGCCACCGATGCTGGAATGGGTGACAAGTATGTAGACGGCGGAAGCAGGGCCCAGCTCGGATCACAAGAGCGTAAAACTGCACTTAATATCTCCAACAGATCCGGTGCGAGTCCGCAAGCCAAGCAGGGTATATCCGGTACCGAAGTACGCAGCGTCAGCTGTGCAGACACGAACGACGGGTATGCTACAGGACTTTGGGAAACGCGTGGAACTGGAGACCAAGACGGCGGAGGAGTGGGCCACCGAGTGGGACCGCTTCAAAGAGGACATCGTGAAAATGACGCTGACCGTGAAAAAGGAGCGACGGAGAGCGGCACGCGGTGGGCTACAGCAAAAGTTGAAGCGTTTATTGGCACAACAGCAACGTTATCACGAGGAGGACCGTGGAGTACTTGGGTCGGTGGCTTCGAGCACGGACCTACTGGCCGCGTTATCGCTGGACGAGGTGGATGGCCCGACTCGGGCGCCGAGGATCAGAAGAGCGATTGCCGAATGCAAAGCGGATCTGGCGGCTATGAAACAACGTCGGCTCTTCCGAGAACAGGCACACTGGACCGGGAAATCCACCTAGCAAATGTTCAGGCGGGTGTCCACGAAGTTTACGGACAACACAGTGCGGAGATTAGATCCAGTGGATGGCGCACCGGAGCGGAGAGTGCACGACAAAGCAGACACGTTTGCGGACGCAAGGACGCCCATCTTGCAACAGCAAGCGCCTGAAGCGAACGCAATTGAGGAGGTGTCAGAGTGGATGCAGAACGAAGAGCATCCGATGCAGACCCAGCAGGACGTGGCGGCCGATGTGCGTGAAACTGAGGTGAGGGAAGCCATTAACGCGTGCAAAGTCGGGAAGGCAACTGGCCCTGACCGTCTTGGTAATGACTGGTACAGGGCCTATGTTGACGAGTTGGTCCCGATTCTATCGCCGCTGGTACGAGGCAAGCTCGTTTCCTGCCTCCTTTCTGGAAGCCGACATTTTTTGTCTGAAGAAGGGGGCAACCAAGCCAAGGCTCTAAATTACAGGCCCATCGCGTTGCTAAACACGGACCACAAGATCTTCACGCGGATCTTAGCTACGCGAGTCAGCCCCACATTGCCTGACCGAATCCACCCCAACCAGAACGGCTTTGTCCCGGGCAGGACCATACACGAGACGCTCTATCTGTTCGAAGCGGCGCAGCAAATGGTGCTGGCAGATCCCGACCAAGCGGAGGCACTCGCCCTACTACTGGACTTCAAGAAAGCTTATGATTCTCTTCATGATTAGTGTCCTCCGCCGCCACGGATTCCCCGAGAAATTTGTGCAAGCAGTTTGGAAATTACACGATGGCACTTCCTGACGAACGGCGTCAAGTCCCGCCAGGTTCGTGCGACCAGTGGAATCCGCCAGGGCTGTCCACCCGCCCCAATGCTTTTATATTAGCGCTGGAGCCGCTTTATCGCAAGTGACACGAAGCGGTTGTGGATTTTTCCCGCCGCGCTCGACTGTCCTACTGTATTACTGGATGAGTATGACTGGATGAGGTGTAGGTGGAATCAGTGTGACGCCAGGGATTATGCGTGTACTAAGTTGGGATTTTCGTGGAAGGATGCAAGACAAAGGAGGAGCCCATAGGCCGGGAAGTGTACACTGGATGCGTGCGCATTCCGGTGAGTATATACGCACTCAGTCCCGACCGCCGAGTCTCTGACAGCAGGCCAACCCAAGATATACAAGCGCTCTCGATGAACGTATCTCGATGTAGCCACCTGCCTTGACTTTGCCGGGGCACTGACACAAGATTACCACGATCCCCAACAATAGTTGCATGCAACATGCACTGGATCGTCAAGATCCGACCAAACCACCAACCCAACTACCAACTGCACAAGTCCCTGTGAAGATGACATTAACCACGAGGGTCACACTGGATGAGATCACTCTAAATGAGTTGCTCATTCAGTACCATCACACTGAATGGAGCTGTACTACATCCCAGTATCAGACTCTACGAGAATGATTGCGAATATGACCGAAAAACACCAAGGAACGTCGAAGAACATTGAAGTGTGACCAAAGACCATCATCATGAACGGTTCAGCACTGATCATTGTGCCCATATCGGTACTTAGCGGTGGGTGCACCCAGAAACGCGCCGTCATCCATGATGAGTGTATGAAGTCGAAGATCGCACTCTCCGACACCTATAGTGAAAGTAAGTCAACCCAGATTGTGCAAAGGCACGCAAACAAAAGACAGACAGAAGCGCGCAACGCGCAAAACAGATAAGCATAAACAGATACCAATTTACCGAGAACAAGACAAGCGACTTCAGTTTCGGCCGGATTCGACTGCGTCCCAGTGCCTGCGCAAGGACAAGCTGCCCAGGAAAAACCTACCGTGGGGCCCAACCAACGGACGTTCAAGGTCTCACCGATTGCGAGTTCAGTGTGTGGTATCTCTACTGAAGAGCCAAGACGAGATCTGTGCGTGGATCAGTACGCTCGTGTGCTGAAGTGAACCGCCTCTTCCATATCCAAGTTGTCGTGTACGCTCATCGAGTGTGGACACATTTCATATTTCCTGCTGTACTAGGTGGTTGGTGTAGTCACCCCTAGCACTTGATTGATTGACTGCGTGTGTGTAGGAGAGAGAGAGAGAGAGAGAGAGAGAGCGGAGAAGAAGCGTTTAGACCCTCATTTGTTTTAGGGTGGTGCGCGAAGAACGTTACGTTTATCCAGGATTGACCAGTATCCTGGGCGACAGCTCCAAAGTCGACTGGCGAAGAGACCCCCCACACTCAAGGGTCTATAAGAATAAGTAGTGGTTGTAAATTTCATTTAGTACTGTATATCTCGGTATTTGTTGGTGAATCTGAAGGTGATCTGTTGGTGATCTACTCATTCAGTCTAACCAGTGTCTCATTCAGTGAAGTTTGGACTACACTCAAGTACTCTGCATTCGATTGTGTGTACAACTCGGTTCTACGGTGGACGCCCTGGCTTCGGATTAAACGGACCATATAAGGAATTACACAAGGACACATGTCACACTGTGTGGGATCTACTCATATCTCATTCAGTGGTTCAGACATCCTCATTCAGTTTGTCTGGTGCGCTTTACGAACCTCCTGGACGAGAAAAGTGTTCACCCACTTCGTAGATAATGACAAGGGCATCAGTGGGGTAATCATTCAGTCTGAGGCGGGGACTCTTGAGCTGCGAGTGGCGGGGTATGCCGATGACACAGCTGTGTATCTCGGCTCGACGGACGAGGTAGAGCGCCTGCGGGAAATCACGCAGTTGTTTGGTCGAGCCACCGGGCTACAGCTCAACAAGGGGAAAACTATCGCCATTGCGATGCACCCTGACGGACCCAGACCAGCGGCGCAGCTCCCAGCTCCGATGAAGTTCCAGAGCCATGTGGTCTCTGGCCGTTACCTTGGCATCCACATGGGCAGTGGAGTCTCTGCTGACCGATGATGGGCACTCGCGGAGGTGCAACTCAGAACGCGGCTGTCCCTCGCCTATCAGAAAACCACAACAGTCGATCAACGCAGTCTTAACGCAGCGGCGATCATAGTACCAAAATTGACGTTCATAGCGCAGCACGCGTGGCCGACCACGACCATCATCGACACTTTCGCGAAGATGATTAAGAACTACGTGTGGCACGCCACATTCGCGACGGAGGTGACCGGGACACGGGCTTGACTAGATGCGGACATCGCGAGATTGGATCGACCGAGTGGGGTCTCGCCCTACCCGATCTGCGGGCTGAGATAACGGCGTTAGCGGCGGTCAGAGTGGAGCGGTGGGCGCTTGAGGGCACTGCCGCATTGCATATCGAGGGGGGCGTTTTGTTTGCCGGTGAGAGTGAAGGTCTAGCGCCGACGATCGATATTACACCCAACAGGTTGCAGCAGCCCTCGACCGGATGTCGGAGGTCACCCACGATGTGGGCAACAGGCCGTGCCATGGTGGTCTACGCAGGCGATGAAGGCCTTCCTTGGAACCACCGAAACATGGTACGGGCGATACAGATTTTGGCCCGGGATTTCGGAGGACTCAGCATCACGTGGGAACAGGAAGCGTGCCGCGTGGACGGGCGAGGGTTGCTCGGCTCGGTGTTTGCGCTAATGACGGCATCGACAGACAGGAGGAGAGGTGCTCCCTGTCTAGAGTGGCTTCCTGCCGCAGGACGGCCGCACTCGAGAAAGCACTACAAGATGTATGTGCGGCAGGCGGCCACTAGAAGGGGCACCGACCATGCGGCCACACGCCCGGCCGACTGGACCAGGAGAAGCGCCTCAGCGGCGGACGGACTGGCGTCTCTCGAATGGCGGCATACTCGGGCTCGGGACCTGGGGAGAACAAATCGTGTATCGCCTCAAGGCGGGCGCCTTTTCAATGTTTGACGTGAGGAGCAACCGAGTTGGTTGCCCCCACGCTCGCTGCGCTCATGAATTGAATGTGGATGCGTACCATGTATTTTGGGCATGCCCGGCGGCGCGTACACTCAGACTTGTATTCGTGGCTCAATGGCAACGATTGGGGCTGCAGACTACGAACTTAGAAAAAGCAGTCTTCAGGATGACTCTACCCAGTGTTCCAATCCAGATATGGGAGCTGGCGGCGCAACACACCCTCAGGCGGTGTGGCGTGGACGGAGAGATGGATGACAGTGTGACGGCTCTAGCGGAAGGCTGTTGGTGTGTGGGTGCGGCGCTGTTGTTTCACGCGGTATGGCGATAGCGGGTGCAGCATTTCGCCGAAGAAGATACGGCGGCCCGCCATTGGATGCTACTCTCCTACCGACTAAGGCAGGGTTATGCGACCGTGCCCATGTACGTGCAACCGCGGCAGGGCACGGAGACCCACCAAGTGGCGGCAAGCGTGATGCGGCAGGCGCTCAGTCACCATTGGGAGGTCACACACCGAGCCTTGCCAGCACCCACATCCGCCTGTGTGTACCTACTGTTTTTGACGGCGGGTCCAGGGGCAACCCGGACCTGGAGGAGCGGGAGCAGCGGTGGTTCGGACGGCGGCACACTACCACATCGTGTGCGCTGGAAGCATGTCGTTCGCGGCACGAACCACGACCAACAACTTCGCGGAAAACAAGGGCCTGCTCACAGGGTTGACGGCGTGCGCCAGACACGGGTTCTCCCGGGTGCACGTCGTGGGCGACACCGCAATGATCATTCGGCTGCACGACATCAGGAAGCCGTCACAAGCGGCCCACCGGAAACAGATCTATTGGGGTGTCGGCGGCAGCTGGCGCGGGTCAAGGTGCTGATCGGGCAACATCACCTACGCGAGTACAACAAAATGGCGGACATGCTCGCGAACTGGGCCATGGACTCACGGCGTAGCACACAGACGTCGCTCACGGAAACTATGCTCGACAGTCAAATATGGACTCCACTTGCCAACCTGGCTAGGGGGATATGGGGCATTGGATGCTTCGCAATATGGAAATGACAATTGAAGCGGTCACCGTCAAAGCTCCTTAGGGGGCCGAGACACCGCCGGTTGAAGGCCATTAGGTCTCAGCAGACGGAAAGCTGTAAGATGATTCATAGGCACCTTACAGAACGGACATGGGGGTCGTTAGCGATTAGAGTTAAGTGGCATCAATGTACCTCACTGAAAACCGAAAACGATTGAGGGACGGCGTTGCTCAACCGGGGACCGTTTTTGAGAGGCCGCTCACAGAAGCAACATCGCCACGGAACCAATACCGGAAGCACAAGAGGGTATACGCAATCTACCACTTCGAAGTATAAAGTTTTGACCCGGCAGGGTCCACCTCGGTGGAAAGGTCCACGTTGGGGGAAATTACACTTTACAGGTCCACCTCCGGGGAAATACCCATCTTTTCGCGCTTGGGTGGCACCTCTGATGGTACTGGCGTTTTGGCCCCACAAGTCGGATCGAGATGATTGGCTGAAAAGACCATTTCCGTAGCTTTGAAGTCGACAATCAACTTTTCGAGGAGACGAGGGGATTTACGGTACACGCACTGCTCAACGACACAGCTACATGGTATCCCCAGGTAGAAGTACTGAGAAGCTTGGACTCCATGGGACTGGCTGCTTGGATATCCGCATCGGTACGATCTACACGGTTGCGGTTGCGTACTGTACACGTTACCGGTATCCCGGATACCGGATACCGGATACCGTATCGTCTTAGTGCTAGGCGTCGCTTACCGCAAAAGTCGTAATGATAGAGCACCCAGAAAGATAGAGCACCCGAGCAATGGGTCTGTCTGAAGAACAGCCAATCAGCATATAGAATTTAACCGGACATAATATGAACAACAAGAATTTTCGAAACACGGTGGACACGGTGGTCACCTACACGACAGCTTCTTCTAAAATGCCTTCTGCGCTGCACCTGTCTACATCTTCGTTTCCAGCAACAGGGAGGACATCAGGGTGGTTTGGCGGACCAAATGGAATGAACGGGCCCGCCTTCAAAACCGCGCTCTTCACTGTGGTCGGCGAAACGCAGCGAAGTCCATCCATCGCCGTATCAAAAATTGATCGCCTGCGGAATTGTGGCGTCACCTTCTTCGGCCGGCCTCGAGATCGCGTAGTATTTAGACGACGAATGTGTTTCTTCACGGGAGCCATAACACCGATATCAAGAGGCTGAGCAACACACACCAGTACAGCCTCCTGGTACGTAGAGTACCGCTGTACCAGTGCACGCTAAGGCCTCAGCAACTTCTGCCTTCTTGTGGACAGAAAAGCTGTCCAAAATGAGGACAGATGGCTCTCGGACAATGTACACCCAGCACTTCTCGATCCACTCCATCATGACTCGTGTATCAAACCACGCGTTCTCTTGAGCCGAAAATGTAGCAACTTCACTAGTACAGTACTTGGTCACCTCTGTTTCAACGTCACCACCGGCAACGCCATTGTACACGAAATGAGGAAGTAGTACACGCCCATCAGCAGCCGCTGTCAGTGCCATAGTACAGCGATAGCCCTCAGAACCGTTCGTAGTAGACGGCACAGTAGTTGCCCCAACAAACTCGACGGTGGTTCGCGAGCCCATCTCCCAATATACCGATGTCTGGTCCATATTGAACAGCGCTCTCGCAACAGGGAGGCCTCGATCGACATGACAGTGCTTTGTCAATATCTGCGTCACCTTCTCGACAAAAGGAAGGCGAATTGCCTCCAGCTCTTCACGTGTCTTCCGTCCGGAATGCGAAATTCGGCGAATAGTGAGCCCTTTCCGTTTCATGAAACGGCGGCACCAGCTTTTCTGACCCTCATAACTCTTCGACCCTATCTCAACAGGTAGTAGCTCACAGGCTGCCTCGATAATGCTGTCAATAGTGACAGTATGCTCGAGCCGTTGTTCATCCTTGATGTAGACGCACAGCGTGTCCTCAATCGGAGCAGAGACACACTTTCGACCGCTGCCGCTGAGCGTGAGGCGTGAGCCTCGAGAAGGGAGAGGGGGCAGGGAGGGGCCTGCCCGAGGGCGGCGCTTGATATCCTCGCGCAGACGGGCGATCTGTCGCTCCCTGTTTTGGAGACTAGGGCGTGGAACCCCTCGGGATTTGGCGAAGGCGTTGCGTGACTCTCCACGCGCTCGAGCAGCTAGCCAGTCGTCGACAGTGGACACCTTGAAGAGGAGAGTGTACAAGGTAGGAATGCGCTGGCGCGGCATCTTCGGCTTGGCGTTGTTGGGGAGGCAAATCGTGTTGTGTGGCCTCCGTCGATCAGTGATTTCCTTACCTTGTTTTGATAATATGCCTATGGCCGACTACCTCGTTTTGAAAAATCGAATGTCCTATCGTAAGATGTGAAGGTGCTAGAAAGATAGAGCACCATGCATTTCAGCAATAGAAAAATGGTGCTCTATCATTACGACTTTTGCGGTAAGGTAAATGGTCAATTCGAGGCCATGTGGTCAATTCGAGGCCGGCGCATTATTGTCCACTGAGCACACTGTCTTTTAGATCGTTGCCGTTCATTCGTAAAATAATTTTAAGTACGAAACCTTTGCAAACAAATTTCAAGCTGGTTGGCGGGGAAATGCATTGGTGGTGCGTACTGCTTCAGAGGTTTTGAGCAATTGATCATTTCCAAATTTGCATTTGCAAGATGAAGACGTACACGATCGAGAAGAAGCAAGACACCATCGCTCTGGTCCAAGCAGGAGCTACGATTTCAGATGTCGCCCATGTCACCGGGGTTCATGAGAGAACCATTCGAAAGTGGTTGGTGACAGCGGCGGAGACTGGCCTGCAGAGTGCTGCACGCCCGGGACCGAAGCCATTCTTCCCCGAGCTGGCAGAGCGCCACATCTTCGAGTGGGTGGTTGGGCGACAGCTGGTGGGTCACCCAGTCGGTCGGTCGGTCATCATTCACAAGGCCAAGGAGGTAGCACTGCTCGGATGCGGTCGGAGCATTGGTGGTGGGTGGTATCGCCGCTTTATGGAGCGATTTTCTGATCTCACGGGAAGATCTGCTCAAGCGCTACCACTAAAGAGGAACTTTGTTGTTTCCTCGGACCTTTCGACGCTGTTCAACACTTTGGCAAAACTGGTGATTGAACTCAAGCTGGATAGCTCACGGGCTTCTGGAAAGCCGTCTCGTCCATGTTAACATGGACGAGACGGCTTTCCAGAAGCAGTTGAAGAGCAAGAGGGTCATCGCTGTTCGAGGTTCCAGTAATGTGTGGTCCACGGTGCATACTGCCAACTTCCACCTCTCCATAGTGGCATGTGGAAGTGCTGCAGGCCTCGTTGTCCCTCCCGTGTTCGTCTTGCCCGGAAAGACAGTGTCACTGAGCTTGCTCGAGGGCTGTGAGGTGTAAGGTGCGGCCGTAACGTAACTACGTCCGAATCCGGCTTCATGAACTCGGCTTTGTTTGAGGAGTGGCTGAAATTCTTTGCTGGTAGCGTTCCTACGAGTATCCAGCGACCGTTGCTTCTGATCCTTGACGGCTGTGGGTCCCACTACTCACCCTAGATCGTGGACGCTGCTGAGCATCTCCAGATCCTGCTTGTGTTCCTGCCACCGAACGCCACGCATCTCCTACAGCCTCTGGACGTCGCTGTTTTTGCGACGCTGAAAGACAGAATCTGCAAGCTAATTGCTGGTCTCGTGGAAGAGGACGATGACGGCGGCTTCTCAATCAGCAAGGACGACGCCATCTCCTTAGCAAGTCTTGCTTGGCGGGGATCCAAGGTGGGCCGCAATATTCAGCGAGGTTTCACAGCCTGTGGTCTCTTCCCACTGTCTCTGGTGAAGATGAACGCTCGTCTAACGAACTTCACACGCAACGGGGTCCCAACTCATATGCAGCAAGCGACGTGGCTGCACATGCGGTCGCTCGTTGAAGAATCCATCCTCATATTGCCCAAGCCTCCGAGGAAAGGAACCAGCACGAAGCGCAAGCGGGTCTCGGTTGGTGGGCGACTGCTCACGCATAAGGTTCTCCAAGAGATCCAGAGGGGTCCTGCAACCCGGGCTGCAAGCACGCGGCGCAAGCAGTCAGCGCCGATGATTCCTGCTGCGACGGGAGCTGTAGACGTTCTCGAATCTGCAGTCGTTTGATAGCAGCAAGTAGTTGAGAATTAGGCTTAGCACGAGCAAGAACTAAGCAAATACCTACGTTGGCTACAGTAGTTGACGTGCTGGATCACTTGCCGTCAAAGTCGAGACGTGCACTCGCAAGCGCGCTTCATTACGGCGTGTTGTGGCGCTGTTTGCGCAGCGTTTAGCCCGCCCTGCCGGGTTGTACCACTTTCCAGGGGCTTCAGACGCGCACGGGAGTACAGGACGGGCATGGCAGGACGCTTGGGCAGCTGTACGTTGTTTCCGGAGCGTCGAGGGTGGCCTAGGAGCGCCAGGAGAGCCGCCGCCCCTCGCGCGACTTGCTGGCAGTGCGTGCGGCCTGAGAGTGAAGCACGTTTGAAAATTCCGTGAGCATTCCAAAACTTATAACCCTGTATAATTGCTACGGCCTTCTTGAAATTTGTTTTGACGAGTTACCTATCCCTGGGATGGCGTGTGTGCTGTCACGACAATTCAATACTGAAAGTGAGGTTAATGCCGGCCTCTGACTGGCGACGAGTCATTCTGGATAGGTCTTATTCGAAGATGACTCCTGTGCACATAAGTAATAAGTCCTTTGCCGGGAGAGGCCTTTAAAATAGCCAACACAATGGGCTTTTCGGAACTGTCAGAATTTATCCTGGGTTTGCGCTGGTTCTTTAGCCTCACGAATGCGAATGAAGCACTCGAGAAGCGGCCTCTAATTGACCATTTACCTTAGTGCTAAGGGTCAGCCATGAAATAGCCAATGATAGACGTGTATTTTGGAACATATGGTTCATTACTGCCCAACCAATTTTAACTGTCAACATTGGTAAAACGAGACTTGCACCGACATCACCTAAAGCAATCTACCATAATCACGTCCATGCGTTTATGGCTCCGGGAAGAAGCGCAAAATGTACCAGCGCATTGCAGTTGCGTATTCGCACAAGCAGGACGTGCTGAAGTACTGGGAAGACTCTCGACGAGACAATAACGCACTTCTACGGCACGTTGAGTGGAGTGGAACTGAGGGCTAAGAAAAACAGCTAAACAAGTGAGCGAAGCAAAAATCACAATTTAGGAGGCTTGCCAAAGTGGACGGGGTGCCATCGCAATCGTCGCAACCTCGGAGATGCTACAGTTCTGCCCAAGGAGGCGGAAGCGGGTCTTGTCCTCTAGGTGCACTCGCTTCATCGAGATGGGGCGCCTGATATTATAATAATAGTGATGATGCATTTTAAAACACCGATCTTGACTTCCTAAAAGTATGATTTGCATCCGTATGCCGATCTTTAGTATTTGCCAGTGTGCTTCTTTGGTGACGCCTATTACACTCCGCGCCAGAAGTTATCGCCAGGGTGGGTCGGTGGCTGTATCTCGGCCAATTTTTCGATTTAGAGGCTGCTATTTAGATATGTGTCTCGTGTTACCGTTACCGACCGCCTACATGTGCTAACGACGTCGATTTCGACGTTCCTGATAGGGCCAGTATACAGACGTCAAAAATTTCACTGCGTCAAAAGTATCGCCACTAGCCGGTTTTGGACCACCACATACAAACTTCTATATAAAAGGAAAAGGTCAAACCTGAATGCATTAGTAGTGAGTTTTACCACCCTTCTTCTCATTGACCTCGATGCACCGCTTCGACATTGACCGGATAAGCTTCAAAAGCGTCTCTTGTGGAATGTTCTCCCACGCCATTAGAATAGCCTCCTTCAGCTCCAAGACAGAGCGATACTGTCTCCCGTGAGGATAGACAGCGCGAGACAGGATGGCCCACAGATTCTCAATCGGTTTCAAATCTGGTGAACGTGCAGGCCAATCCATCACCTCCACGTTCGCCTCCGCAAAAGCTCATTGGTTCGATGCGACGTATGAATAGACGCGTTGTCCTGCTGGAAGGTGTAGTCGGTGCCGTAGTGTAGATGGGCGTAGGGAAGCAGATACTCGGACAACGTATACACATAGTCGTCCGAGTTCTGCTTCCCAACCAAAACAGCCAGCTTCGTCTTGCCCGTCGCACTGAACCCGCCCCATACCATGACCAACCCTCCACCATTTTGACGACGGATAGTGCGGCGGGCAGACCGCCGAATGTCCCGCCAGTACTGCTGGTACCCGTCTGGGCCGTCCAAATTGCATTTCTTTTCATCGGAAAAGGTCGTGGAGGCCCAGACGCCGGGGGCTGCAGGTACTGGGCCGCCCAGGTGCGGCGAGCAAGCTTGTGGGCTGGCGTCAGGTCCAGCGTGTTGTCCATTTTGCTGTACTGGAGCCAGTCCACACGCGGCAGTACCCGTTGGATGGTCCTCACGGACACCTTGACAGCAAGCTCTTCCTTCAGCTGCGAGGCGCTGTGATTCCCTGCGGCAGCCGTACGCACAATCCTGCGCAGCTCTCGGTCTGAGGTGAGGAAGGGCGGCCTGTACGCTGGCCAACTGGGATGTCGTTCACGACTCGCCGGACGGTGTCCCTGGAGCGCCCTACTCTTGCGGCGATGTTGCTCTTTGAGAACTCCGCTTCGTGGAGGCCTTTGATACGGCCGCGCTCCTCTGGTGTCACTCGTGGCTTGTGTGCCATGAGAAATTCTTGACTGGTCGTGCGGCGTTCATCAAATTTACATGCACTCCTTTTATATAGAAGTTTGTATGTGGTGGTCCAAAACCGGCTAGTGGCGATACTTTTGACGCAGTGAAATTGTTGACGTCTGTATACTGGCCCTATCAGGAACGTCGAAATCGACGTCGTTAGCACATGTAGGCGGTCGGTAACGGTAACACGAGACACATATCTAAATAGCAGCCTCTAAATCGAAAAATTGGCCGAGATACAGCCACCGACCCACCCTGGCGATAACTTCTGGCGCGGAGTGTAATACCGGTAGCAGTAAGACAATACGGTAGTCACATCCCAATCTGGGATCCCCGAACAGCAAAACGTGCGATTATTTTCCGAATTAGTTTGTGGGGATGCCATCCAGGATGGTGATGTGCGCTGCCTCTCCTGTTCACGAGCCAACTCGGCTCATTGCAACAATCGAAGCCTTCTCCCCACCCAAGCTCGAGATGAAGATTTCTGCAGGCCTAATTATCGTGGCTATCGCCATCACCGCTGTCCACGCTGACTCTGTGGATTCGGCTTGCCCCGACCTATGCCCCGACGTCATGGATCCCGTGTATGATGACACTGGAGCGATGTACTCGAACGAGTGCTACATGCGCGCCGCCAAGTGCCAGCACAAGAAGCCGGATGTCAACCTCCTGGAGGAGTATGAGAGGGTGTATGGCAAGAAGTTTGGAGACGATTCGCAGAGAGCCCTATTCGGCCTCGAAGACGACGTCGCTACTCAGGGCGCCAAGTGCGGCGGCATATGCCCCGCTGTGTACTCCCTGTTTTTGATGACGAAGGTAACCAGTACTCGAACAAGTGCGTCATGAACTCGCAAAAACTGTAAGGGCAACAAGACGGGAGGCGAAGACATCCTGGCAGAGTACAAGAGGCTATACGGCAAGGACTTCGGCGCCAGCCGTGATGAATCCTCCAGTGAGGAGAACACCACCCAAGAAGACGCTTCCGCTAGCAGCGAGAGTGGAAGCGACGAAGACGTCCCCACGTTTGTCAAAAGTACCAAGTCGGCTTCGAGTGAAGAGTCGGGCGAAGACTCTACCGACGGTAGCGACGAAACTTACTGCCCCAATGTCATTTGCCCCATGGTGTTCAACCCTGTTTACGATGCCGAAGGTAACGAGTACTCGAACGAGTGCGCCATGAACGCTGCCAAATGCAAAGGTAAGAGGAAGAACGTTGACGTTTTGGAGGAGTACAAGAGGATCTACGGCAAATCGTTTGGGGCCTCGCGCGATGAGGATGACTCTGGCAGCGAGGAGAGTGGCAGCTCGTCGGCGGCAACCAAGGTGGTGAAGAGTGCAAAGGGCCCTAGCAAGGCGGCTAAAAGTCTGCCCCTAGCTCTAGCGACATCGGCAGCCTGTACGACGATGGCTCTGATGGAATCATTGGCAGTGACAGTGACGACTCGTTGCAGAGCACCAAGTGCGCGTCGGGCTGCCCCGATGTCATGCTGCGTGTTTGCGGTTCGGACGGTGTCATGTACCAGAACCCGTGTGAGCTGCGTCTTGCTGCTTGTAAGGCCCCAGCCCTCAACCTCATTGAGGCGGAGACGGATGCCTGTTCTTCTCAAAAGACTGCGCAGGAAAAGGAGTTTTCGGGCAAGACTCACGTGATCGTGAACTAAACAGTCATGGCTAGAGCCATCGTCTAAAAGAGTCTAGCACAGAACTCGTGGAATGTACAGGTGGAAGCTCCACTCGACTTGCGTTTTGATCTGGTTTCAAAAGAATACATGTATCTCAAATTATGTGGCCACTTGCATGGATGTTTCTCCTGGGCGAAGTGGAGTCTATTACTACGTACTACTACTAGTACAGTATTCGCTCAGGAAACCTTGCTTGCAATTGTGACTGCGGGAGGTGTCGAACCGTGGACACGTATGGCCACCACTCCCTCCCACTTCCGAGTAATCTCGCTTGTAGTACAAGATTTGCAATTTAATTGCGAATGCAGACGACCCCTCCGTTGTCTTCGTCGGACAAGTCACACCTCGTCTCGGACGGGCATAGACGCTCTACCAGGACGGTTACGAAGCTCCTTAGAAGCCGCGGGGCACGGGGCCTGGTGGTCCAGCAAGCTTCAAGACAACACAGCTGTGAAAAATGCTCAAAGTTCAACATTTATACTGGGAATACCTAACAGGGATGGACAGCCCTCACTGGATTAATTGCGTGACCGCGTAAGCGTAACAACTTTACATTCAGCCAACATTCGTGCTACATCCGACTACTGCTACGGCAACACCCCAGGTATTCCCAGCCAAGTCGAACGACGACCTAGTTATATCTTTCACTCGCAAGCATAACGGATGGAAAACAAATAACCTGGAAAACCTTATACTGTCTTTGCCACCTGGATGTGAACCTGTAGTACCTTATATACTGTAATACTTCGAAGTACTACGTAGTATATTATATCAGTCGTTGCAAATTCATAAAGACTACTGTACCAAACTTAACCCAATACTTACGTTTCACCATTTTCCGCCATGGCGTCTTCCGGCGGCCTTAGCAACTCCGACTTCGCACGCATGTTCCGGCAGGAAGCGCGCCAGGACGCGGATGATCAGAATGCAGACACACAGCAGGACGCGTCAGCTACCGATACCAGCGATCGCGCGCTCAATCCGATGCAGGAAGCGGCCAGGAGACGGCGCCGAGAAATGGCCCCGAGGGCTCCGAGCCCGCCGAAGACGAGGAATTAGCGGTCTCAGGAGGCTCCGGACTGGGATTTAGGTTTAATTCGGGGTCTGGGTTAGGTTCGGGCCTTAATTCGGGGTTTGGATTGGGATTTATTCCGAGTTCTAGCGCTGGATTGGGCCTCGGGGCTGCCAAGAAGAACGCAGAGCCTTCCGTGGCCTCCCGAGCCGCCAAGTCCAAGACGTTCACTTGGGAGAAGCACACGACAGGTTTCGGTACTAAAATGCTGTCCAAAATGGGCTTCAAAGGCCGTTTGGGCAAGAAGGAGGACGGCGTGTCGGCCACAATTGAGGTCAAGAAGCGGCCAGCTCAGATGGGGATCGGCTTCGGAGACTTTGTGGAGGCCAGCAATTTGAAGCAGAACCGAAAGTTGCAGAAGGAGCTCAAGGGAGAAACTGAGGAGGACGAAGCTGGAGAAGGAGCTGCTGGTGTTGAAGACGACACACTCTGGAGGAAGAGGAAGGTGGTTGTAGGTAGAAAGCACAAGCGGGCGGCCGAGTTGACGCAGGAAGCTCAGGAGATGAAGAGGCAGAAGAGGAGCGACCTCGTGCTAGATATGCGAGGACCAGCGGTGCGCGTGCTATCAGATGTCACAGCTGCGTACGACGTGGATCCCCAGCGCGTGGAAGCTGCAAAACCCAAGTTGGGCGACGAGCTGATTTACAATGTGAGGATGGTGGTGAATCTCGCACAGGGCAAGATTTACGACTTGAGTCAGAAAATTGACACGAACACGGAAAGTGTGGCGGTGATGAAGAAGGAGATTAAGATGATTAAGGCGCAATTGAACGTGGACGATGTGCGACTGCAACACACGCAAGCTATGGTGGAAGAGATGAAAGCATTGGATAAGCTGCGCGAGCAAGCGCTAGAGTTGCAATCTGTGGAGCCTATTGTATCACATCTGCGCGCAGTTCGTCGGAGCTTCCCGCTGGAATTCGACGCACACAAGCTGCAGCAACTTGTACCGTCGCTCTGCATGCCCCCGCTTCGAGCATTGCTGACCGATTCTGACCTCCTGAACCAAAAGTCATGTGATCGTGTCGTCCAGCAGTTTCGATTGGTCCAAGCATTCTTGACAAAGCTACCCACTCAACAGGCAAACAAATCAGCTAGTGTCCTTCCGGTCATTCGTGAAAAGACAATGGCGGAAGGTGACGACCTTTACAACTTCGTCTTGGAGGAAACGTTGTGGCCAGCAATGGTGCAGTGCGTGAATGTGGAGTGGCGAGCCACGTCGGCTCCGTCCGATTGCGTGGAAACCTTCCTGAAATTCAGACCGTACCTTTCGATTGAACTCGAAGAAGCGTTCCTGCATCAGCTTGTGCTCTCTCGGTTGAATACAGAGTGTCATCGATGGAACCCTCGTTCTGATACTATACCTGTGCACGAGTGGTTGCTTCCCTGGCTACCCTACGTCGGCTCTGCGATGAAGACCGTTTACCCAGACATTCGTCTTGCGCTTGCGAGTGCGCTAAATCAATGGCATCCGTCAGATCTGTCCGTACTCGCGGTGTTGTCTCCGTGGAGAGAGCTATGGGGCGAACACGAGTACAGTAAGTTCACCCACCGGCATATTGTGCGAAAATTGATTCGGTGTTTGCACCGCGAGTTTGAGATTAACCCCAAAATCAATCTCTAGAAGCCCTGAAATGGGTACTGGCATGGAAAGATGACCTCCCGAATCGCCAGTTTATCGCTCTTGTGGAAGGAGAGTTCTTTCCCAAGTGGCTCAAGGTATTACGCAAGTGGGTTATCGGCTCACCAAATCTGCCGGAGCTGGAGAAGTGGTATTGCGGCTGGAAACTCCTTTTGAGAAGAACAAGCTTGCGACCAATGAGAGGTTGCTGGTGCATTTCCACGGAGCTCTTGTACTTCTTCAAGTAGCGACCGAGTCAGTTGGTTTGTCAGCTGAAAGCAGACCACCAGTTCCTGAGCTAAACGGAAGTGCAGCCACCAACTACCAGGATGCGTTGGCGTTTGCCAAGGACGAGGAGATGAAGGAGTCGCCGGTTCGCGAGGCAAAAATGTCGCCGCGGAGTGTATCACACAGCGTGAGCTTGAAGGACGTCATTGAAAACCTGGCAATCGGTCACAACTTGGCTTTCATGCCGAAGGGCTCTCACGACGGGCAACAAGTCTACGCGTTTGGTAAGCACCATATTATCATTGAGCAGGGCGTAGTGTTTGTCCAGAAGTCCAAGGGCGAGTTCATGCCCGTTGACCTCGAGCAACTCTTGTAGAACGATGAAAACCATACACAAAAGCTAAATAGACTTTCTAGCAAGATTTTTAACAGCAAATACCCACAGAAACACAACTGAAAGTAGGCAACAACAGCACGAGAAGGTTTTGAGGGGAAATACGCGAGAGCGGCTGAACAGGTTTGGCTACGTCATGCAACCAAGTCTATCCGCCGCCCTCGCGCCATTGTATTCTACTACTATGAATATTGGAAACCTGGTTTCCTACCGACTCACAATCAAGAGCCAAGTGGTTCATCGCATTGCCAGAACTCCCAGTCGGGGAGAACAAGTACACAATTGCCCCACTAGACACTCGACGGGTCCTTGTGATGCCAACGAGCTGCACCCGCTAGATCCAGACAGCTGAACACTCCCGATAAATAAATGCCAGCTTGCTACACGAAACACTCCCAGCAAACGTCTGCAACACACCGCGTCATCCGAATGGCGAACACGGATCACTCGACCCACTCGCTCATGTGTTTGCAGAAGGCAAACAACAAAAGACGAGTAGGCCAAAACTAATCCGCGGCCAAGTAAAAACAGTTTTACCTGCAGAGCAATTGAACAACTTCGAGTCGCACGAGATTCATTCCACCACAAACTGCAATTGAGTTTGCAGAAGGCAAACAACAAAAGCAGCATGGGTGAAACTCAAATCGAGGTCGACGAAATTAGTTCGCCTGCAGGTCCATGATCACCTTCTGGGTCCACGCCGCTAACTGCTGCGCCTGTGGGTTCTGTGCGTTGGTAGCACACTCGCTCACGAGCTGAACCACAAATTGCTGGTGGAACATCGACTCCACAGCCTTGCCGATCGACTGTCCCATGTCGCTATGAAAAAGAAAAGAAAACAAGAAAAACGTTAATAAGCTCCCCACCCTCAGGATTTGGGCAGCAAAATCCACGTACCCAATCAAGCCCACCGCGCCAGTGGTCACCGCGTCCGATCGCGTCGCCAGGTCATTCGCCAAAGTAGCCAAGAAAGCGCCAATCTGTGGAGCGCACTCCATCAACATTGTAGCCTTGTTCGCAGCGCCCAGGCCCTGCACAATGCCCGTCAACGCCTCCAGCACGCTCTCACGAAGCTGGTTCATGTACTCAACCACCTCCTCGTCATCCGTCGCGATGGACCCGCATGCACCTGCTGCTTGCAGGATCATCTGCAGCGAAGACACCGCGTAGCGCTCGTACTCGCCTTCAATGGCAAGAGCAATATCGCCGAAGCATGACAGAACAGGCGGCTTCACCGAGCGGTTCAGCATCGGGTTCTTCAGGATCTCAATAAGAGCAGCCACGATCTCATCACACAGCGGCAGGATCTTGCTTTCAAGCGCACGGCAAAGGTCGCCCACGACGCCCACCGCAACACTGCACACCATGTACTCCTCGCTGTTCTTCAGGCCCATAAGCAGCACCGGTCCGAAGTACTGCATGTACACCTCGAACTTGGCACCAACAACATTGGCCAAAGCACCGGCAGCCATGAAGGCCTCCTCGGCAGCGGCAGCGTTGCGGGTGGAGAAAACCTGCAGCAGAGCCTGCATGATGCGGTCTGCCAGCGGCTCAATGTCCGTGTTCAGCTTTTGGATGCCAGCGATTAGGACACCGCACAGCAGCGCCTGCAGACCAGCTTGGTCGTCGTGGAGGCTGTCCGGGTTCTCAATCAAAGTCTTGATGCTCAGCTCCAAACGCTCCAGAATCACAGGGAGGCGCAGCATGATGTGTTCGTTCACCTCGTCGGCGCCGGCCTGCACCAGCACGTTCAGGGCCTCGTAGGCCGATCCACGCAAGTTGCTCTCCGTGGCGTTCGGACGGTTGCTTGTCTCAAGCAGCTTGTCGAACAGCGTGTTGAAGTATGGGGTCAGCATGTGCGCAGCAGCCTCTGACTCCTCGAAAGCCTTCACAATGTTGTGGATAGCGTAGCAAACGTTGTGCGACACGCGAGGCTCCTGGTCCAGACCCTCCAGCAGTAGCTGCATCAGGCCAGGAAGCATTTCACCACTAATGCATCCGTAGTGGAGCTCGCAAATACGGCCCAACGTCCAGGCAGTCGTGTCACGCACCAGAATGTTGTCAAACTTCATGCAGCCCATGAGGAAGCCAAGTGCCTGACGCACGAGGGGGCGATCTTGGCCGAATCGGGGCCGTCGAGGATGGAGCCAAACGCCATGATAGCGGCCTCCTTCGCACGCCACTCGTTGCTCTCAATGTTTTGTGTGATGAATGACATGGTGAGGTCCACGCAGCCGTCGCCGACCACCTGAGCCACCAAAGCCAGACACGTCGCGGCGGCCATCGACAGGTTCCACGAGTCTTCGTCCTGGTCGTCCTCCTGCTTCTTCAGAGTCTCCGTGAGCAGCGGGATGAGCGTGGCCAGCACAGTTTGCACGTAGTATTGGCACGGGATGTAGTCGGTGCGTCCCTCCAACTCGGCGTAGTTCATATCCTCAATCAGATCCAGTTCCACGTCGCACATGGACGACCAGAACTCGAGCGACTGCAGACCAACCTCGTCCTGGTCGCTGGTGATGGCGCTGAACGTCAATTTGCACAGCGTGTCCATGTACTCGGCCAGGTACTCGTAGTACATCGTAGCGATGGCAGCAATGCACTCGTACGCCACCACGCGGGTGCGCAGGTCCGGGACTGCGTCGCCTCGCAAATCTTCTGCATGAGGTGGTCGCGCTCTTGTTTGCGCTTGAAGTTCTCGTTCACGAACTCCAAACTGTTCCGCAGCGCCGTAACGGCCGCCAGGCGGATAGCCGGGGGCGGTCAGCACGGATTCCGTCCACGATGGCCGTCAGGATCCGGTTGGTGTCCTGCTCGTCCACCGCGTTCTCCTCCAGCTCGTCGCAGAGGTAGCCGAGACACTCGAGCGTGGCGTGGATGCAGCCTTCGTTGCCGCCCGTCACGTTCTTGAGCAGCAGCTCCAGCAGCGCGGGCCACTCCTTATTGGGCAGCTCGATGCTGCCGATCTTGGCCACGAGTTGGGCGCTTGTGTGGCGCGCCACGGGGTCGCTGGACTGCAGCACGCTGAGCGAGCCGTCCTTGATCTGCGTGCGCAGAGACGGGTCCATGGCCATCCAAGCGTTGATCTTCTGCTGCTGCAGGGCGTCGTCCTTGGCGTCCAGCACGTTCTTGAGGTAGAGGCCGGCGGCCTGGCGGCCCACGACGGCGAACTCCTCGGACGCCAACGCCTGGACGAGCGTCACCATGAACTGGCCCATCTGCTGCTGCAGCGCATTGTTCAGGAACTCCTCGGCCTGCTTGCGCAGTGCCACATCTGCAGCAGACAAAGATAAGATATGCGGTTAGAAAGTCTGAAGCCTAACTGTTATGAGGGACGTTAGGAACGGAATACGAAGAGGGTGGCGAGCGCGTACCGGGGCTCTGGGTGTTCAAGAGGGCGGCGGAGATGTCCATCGTGTTGTTCTGTGTGAGGGGGATGAAGAGAGGGGGAGTACACGATCGGAGACCGGAGACTCACTCAACTGGATCGGCTTGGAGAATGGCAGACGAGAAGCGGGCGGACCTTTTTTCGGGCGTTTTTTCTCGCCTTTTTGGCTCGAAACGACCACGTTACTGGCTGAGAGGGCGCACCCAAGAGAAGGATTGGGGGAACCCAATATAAGAAATACTACGTAGTAGTTGCTAGTTTGGGATTAAAGAGGGGTGCGAAGACCTAAAAGCGATTGGCTTACTGAATCCAAGTCAAGCCGCACCAGCATCGACTTCAACGTGTGCACCCTACAGCCACGGCATCCACCCTTGAAACGTGCGACCGAGCAAATCCGGAGCAGTGGCCATTTGCAGAAGCTCTTGGGCCTGCGCGAGCGAGCTCATGGCGACCAACCCGTCGGCGCCGGCCCCTCCGCTGCTCGCTGCATCAATCAGCGCGTGGAACTTGCTCATGTGCTGCTTCAGATGCGCGTTCTGCGACAGCTCTTCCTTCAGTAGCAGCCCGGGCGACACGCCCTCCAGCTTCTTCCGCGCGATCGCGATCTTGACATCCGGCAGCCACGCAGTGGTTACTCCACCTACCGCTGGAGACATCGTCGACTTTTTGCTCGACCGAGATGATCGAGCTGGCTGCTCAACGTCCTCCATCTCTACATCGCTGTCCTGCAAAGTCGACTGCTCGTCGCCCTCTGTTACCTCGAAGAGCGCCTTCTGGTGAGTCGTAGTAGACTGCTGCCAGTCCAGCAGCGGCTCATGCAGAAACACGTTCATCACGCTCTCAACGACTTGCCGTTTTGAGCGAAGCGCCTCAAACACTGCCTGCATCTCTTGGGCCAACAGATTCGCACCATCGTACGGCTGGAATACGAAATCCATTTGTCTCGTGTATCGGAACGGTATCAACTCGGGAACAGGGAGGACGCTCGCGCCGGCGCCGAAACTAACACCAAAATCGATTCCGATCACGCGGCCGCTGGAGAGGTCGAACAGAAAATTATCCAAGTGGCGATCTCCGATACCGAGCACGTACGAGCAGGCACTAAATACCGCCAGTGACTTGAGAAAGTGATCTCGAACCAGGAGAAATGCTTCAAAGTTTGAGCCCAGCCCCAGCAATTGACGCCGCAGCAAATCAGCTGGTATCATAGCTTGCACCTTTGAAAACTGGTCTACGACATCCTTCGAGCGAGGGGCGACTACCTTGGCGCTAAAGCTTGCACCACGCTGCTTCAGAAGAAACGATTCGTAAGTCTTCGCTGCTGTCGTGTTGAAGAGCTCGAGCTTTTGTCTCTTGTTGCTCTTTAGGTCGGCGCAGCGCTCATCGACTTGCAGTTGTGCTTCAATCACTCCTTTCAACGTTGAGGTACCATTGAGCCACTCTAGAATTCCGATCTCTTGCGTCATTGGAATCACATCGTAGGTAGTTATCGAGAGCTTCTCGTCGCGACACCGCGGGTCTGCATCTAGAATTTGATTCATCACACCGAAGAGTTGTTCGATTCGCTGATCAAGGCGCAAATCCTCCCCGCCCTTGACAAGGAACGTGTAGTCCCTTTCATCGCTGCAGTGTAGAGTCAACCTCTTAGGTAACTGTTTTGAGGCTAGCACTCCGAGCATCGAGTCAAAACTCAAGATTCGGATGTGCGTAGACGGATCTGGTGGACCCCAATCTGTATCAGCAACAAATAAATGGTGAGAACGGTGCCGAGTATGCAATAGATACGATAGCAACGTACGTTTTGAGTACTGTCCTGGGAGCTCCAAAAACAACTCGAATGGTCAAACTCCTCCAACCACTCCGCGAAATCGCCGATGCGTGCCTTCATATCTTTAGTGATACCATACCTGCCTGGGGTAACGCTGAAGTGACTCATGATCCATTCCCGAGCAGTATTGACAGTTTTTGCAGTCAACTTCGTGCCATCCTTGCCCATAATTTTCTCGACATCTCGTTTCGCTTTGTGACTCCAGTCTCTATTGTATCGACCGATTTGGCCTCCGAGAAGTGGGCGATCAGGTGAAAAACAGTCCTTCCACAAAATCTTCACTTTTGCTGCGCATCTGCCGTTCGATTATCTTCCAAAAGCTTTGCGATCTCTCTTAGTCCTTCTTTAAACGGAGCTCCGGGTGGTGGATCCTAAACAATGCATCGGGATATTGTTAGTGATTGCACGAATCAATAGTAAAAAAGGCAAAGCGTACAATCTCAAGGCAGTCACGAACTTCTCCATCACTGTGTTTGTCAATAGCACCTCCAGACGATTTAAGTCCACCTTGAACGTATCCAATGACGATCGGCATGTAACCATGAAGTCATAAAAGAGCGCTACCGGGAATTTCTCCGCCATCTGCATGAAACAGTTTATCGTTAGAAAGAACTCAAACATCTTGCACGGGTCTTAAAGATCAAACCTTTTCAAGAATCACAACGATCGTTTTAGCGATCGGTCCATTCAACAACGCCATCAACTGGGCTGACCACTGTATGCACGTCCATAGCGGGACGTTTGTAAGAACTTGCTGCTCAAACTCGATCACGATATCGGGGTATGGCGCTACCAGCACACATATTTGAGGGAAATAATGCGCGCATTCACGGCTACCAAAAGCCATCCCTCCTAAAACATTTTCGGCGAGAAGCTCTATCAATGATTTTCGGTCAGCAAGCTTCGCCAACTTCTCCATCTTCTGCTTGAAGAGCAAATCGTCCAAAAATTCGATGAAAGCCAGTCGACACCGCAAATATGCTGATTGGGCGCATTCATCTAAATTTGAGGCTACACCGGTAGCCGAAGCGTTAATGCGCCCACACGCCATCTTGAACATGTCGAGAGACCGTGAGAAGTACTCTTCTTTTAGGCTGCCATCAACATCATGGAAGGCATAGAAGGCAGCAGCGCTGGCAAAAGTCTTTGCCTCAAGGTAGCCCATAGCCACGTTATCGCTCACGCCTGCTGTCTCCGCCATGTTCATAATTTCCACGTTGTCAAACATCTTTGTGGCTGTCTCGTAGTATCGTGTAATCAGTTTGACTGAACTAGTGTTCAAGCCATTCTTGCCAGCTTGCTGCTCGTGGCGATCGATTAACTTCAAAACATGCGAGACAAACACCTCCACCATTTGTACGCTCAACTTGGGCAGTTGATGAGCGTTGCACATCTCGCGGTAGCTCTTCAACATCTTGGAAGCCAAAGCTAGAATATTACAAGAAATTGCTGCATTTGCGTACTGCAACATAACGCCGCTCTTGCTTTTGAGAATTGTCAAACGAGTTTCTTCCGAAAAAGTGTCTTGACGTTCCCCAAGATCCAGCAAAAATTCAGTAATGACGTTTTGAACCATCGCATACTGCGACCAAAGCTGCATACCGTCCTCACCTGTAGATGGAGGCGATCGTCTCCACGCAGCTATAAATCTCTTGACATCTTGTTCTGGTTTGTTTGTCTGCGCTACATAATTGTTGTCATTTTTCGCGAGCATTACCAACTCGTCAATTTGAACCATGGACGACAGCGACTGCATCAACTCCATGCGCGAAGATGCTGACAACAAGCTCGTCTGTCTCCACATCCTGAGAAAGTTGCTGTAAAGGTTTCCACACAAACACGCGCCTGGTTCGTCTCGCCAATTGAGAGGTATGTCAAGCAAAGTTCAACAGGAAATCTCGTCTGAACAAGTTGCTGCTTTGCTGTATCGTACATGGCGTCGTCAATAAAGGCTTGAAGATTCGTAATGACATCTGGCTTGTCACTTCGTGTTGTCTCGGACTGCCCCAAACATGACCGCATGTAGTTACCGATGCCTTGCTGAAGATAAGGGGGCCGCTGCGACCATATAAATCCGATATCTCGTTTCACAGCATCGGTGATCTCGGCATGTAGTGTGTCCCAACTGTTCAGCGTTTCCAGGCAATTAAATCGTTGCCAGCGGCACCGAGTAGCATCCGTCTCGGTGGCAAGGGATGTACCTCCATCAAGGATGTCCACTTGTAAGTTTAGGATGCTTTCGGCCTTCTTGTATGACGCGATTGCAAGCGGTAGGTCTCCGGAGAGCTGGGCTTGAAGTGCAGCTTTCGATTCATCTGTTGTGCTGCACGCAATTGATAACGCAATAAGGAAATTCCGTTTGTGCACCGTACTCAGCAGCTTGTGGAGCAAATCCCAGCTCTGGGCCGGTAAGGCCGTATCCCTTGTCTTGCGCTGAATATTGCAGATCAACTGCTCTTCAAGTGCCAACTCGCTCAGGTGATATTTCCCACTGGAGAGGCCGGCTTCTCCTATCGCCACTGGAGGGACAGTAAGTGTTTCACATAGCGAAGGACTCCGGACAATACTCGAAAAGTATGCCGACACGATGCAACCAACATAAACAGACGAAGCTTTTGACTGCTCCAACGTCTTCACGAGACGTTCTGCAAGTTCGCGAGTGTTTCCGGTCTGCTGAAATTGTGAAGTTGCCACGATCGATGAGAACATAGCACTAAACACTAGGCTTGACGTCTCAACATGCACTTCGCAGAGCGCCATGATGGGATCCACAATATCTCGCCGTGTGATCAGGATATCAGGGAAGTCACCCATGCGGTACGTTCTCTTCATGGACACTTGCCCCTGGCGCTGCTTCCGTTCACGAGTTACCCGTGCTTCTTCCCTCTTTTCAATAGCGCGTATTGGTCTTGAAAATAACGTTTTGACGCCTTCTTCTCATAGTTCGATGAATTCTTCGTTGAATGGCTCTCTGCAGCACGTCGCTTGGCAAAACGTTCTCGCCGAGCGTGCTGCTGCTGTAAATCTCCAGGTTCTCCACTATTTTGAGTTAAGTATGACACTGATCCGATCATAGTCTGAGAAGCTGTATTACGTAAAGGTAAACAAATTGTTAGATAGATAACGCATGTGACTTAAACAATGGAGCGCACCTGGTTTGACGGGGAATAGCTGTGACTGCGTAGAACTGCCATGAGGGTCATCAATTTGTGATGAAATAGTACTTGTCTCGTTCACGTATGACTGATCTTGACGTACGGAAGCGAACGTATCCGCTTCCACCGAGAACAGTGGTGTCATTGACTGCGTCTTAGCCTCCCAACTGGCGTCAATGGTAGCCTCGGTGTACTTGCCACTACCCAAGGCACTCGAGAACAGAGGTCGCTCATACCCATCACTATCCTTGGACATTCCAACTAGTAAGTTAGTTGCGTAGAGTGCCCATTTTTCGTCAAATTCTTGCGAGTACAAAGAGCCAAAAAGTGCAAGAAGCCTCCCATTGCAAGAATTCGCTATGGCTTTGGAATCATTCCAATATTCGAAAGCTTGCATTCGAAGATCATCGTCGGAGTCACACAACCCGCGGAGCAAAGTCGCCCTCACACGAGATTTTGTCCGAGTTGATAGATCCCTTTCAAACAACTTTCTGGTAATCGCAAACAGCAACTCGCGACAACCCAGGAGGTCATGTTCCTCATAGCTCTCCAGCAAGCCAAGACCGTGGGGCGCATTTTCTACCAATCTTTCGAGCTCGGATATAGTCAAATGATCCACGAGGCATGCTATAGCTTGGAGGGTATTGTACTGCACACCAGTGTGCCGGTGGGCGATGAAACGACCAAGGACAGACTGCACGTGGGGAATATCTCCTTGGCAACATTGTCGTTCGCAGCTGCATTGCTCAAGGTTTCGCCCGCCAGCAAAGCCCAAGCATCAATAGAGGCAGCCTTCGGTAAAACAAACGATAGACGCTGAAGCATGCTCGAATCAATCACTCCAGGCTGGTGCAACGAAGCATTGCGCAATAGTGCCAGAAATCGCCCGAAGTCTTCGTCATTGTAAGAACCAAGAATCAAGTTGTTCAGCTTGCACATGAATTCTTGGCCCTGTGTGTGATCAAACCTTTGTAGGTATAAACCACCCACTTCAGCTGCCAAGGTGTACAGGGATGCCGTCTTGGTCTTCATCGCTGATAAAATTCCATCTTCAATTGTCTGTTCTTCGGCCTCACCGATCAACGCATTTGTTAGTTCAGCCCGCAGCATCGCACTGATGACTTGAAGACCGGTAAACTGCTTTGCAGATTTCAGCTTGGTATCAGCGTCATCTGAGTGGAGATAGCTAGCGAGGA
Organism: Phytophthora syringae; assembly: GCA_012656105.1. NCBI lineage: Eukaryota > Oomycota > Peronosporomycetes > Peronosporales > Peronosporaceae > Phytophthora > Phytophthora syringae. Next base: position 204,715 of record JAAKBD010000390.1, on the reverse strand, counting down.
GGCTTACATCAATGCTCACCGAATTTTTCCACAGCGCTATTAAAGATGTCACCAGTAACACATTGTTGTCTCGAATCCGATTGTTCCGATATGGGGAAAGCTTTATTAGGTCGTTGACAAATCGACTGGACGATGCCACCGGAACATCACTCCATCGATCAAGCACAAGGTTACAACAATCACGCAAAAGATAGTTAAACTCCGGGACCATTTGAGAGTCAGTCGAGTCTAGCAGGGTATCCATCACTGCTCGCAGCCATGAAGTTGCATACATCGAAAACACTTCGGGGACATTTAGCACCACTTTCGCTAAGAATAATCGCACTGAATGACCCGTCGATGGATCGATCATCACGTCAAAGATTTTCTTCATCCACCCAGGCATTGCTTTCTCATTCCAATTAGAGCCAAAATCGATTTTCATCTGCACCAGTACCCGCAGCAGAGGAATCATGCAAGGGTGCTGATTGAACTCGTCGAGCTCGATCTCTACGTTTTGGTAGCCAGCGCCCGTCTGATCGATATCATGAGGTAAGGTCATCATAGAAGCTCCCATTGTGTCTGCATCCATACTTAAACTGCTAGCCGTGAAAAACTGCATAGCGTTGGGTCCATTTCGCTTTGACTTCGGTTTTGCTGAAGCATTTGGGTCAAGTCTAATTTGAAGAGAAACTGCGGACAGGCCTGACAGGGGTATCGTAGCAAACGTCTCTGTCTCAGCGCTCAACTCGTACTCACGTGAGGCTTCTATGATATTGCTCCAAAGAGCCGGCTGAAACAAGATTTGATCGAAAAACTTCTCCTGCTTTTGTGTTCGCGAGACGGCTGTTAATAGACAGCCATAAGCTGCACAGCACGCTAAGCGGGTAAGCTCGTCAACTTCTGCGTACGTCTTAGTTACCACTTTGCTTGCACATTTGCATACTAGCATCGTAAACTCTCGACCCTTTCCATTTTTGTGACCCAGAAAAGCAGAATTGATATCGAGCCGAACAACTTCTGGGTCCATCAAACGGTACAGAATCTCAACTAAGGAGTACGCCACGAAAATACCAATGCGGCTTCCCCAGAGGTAACTTCAGCAGACGTTGAAATCAGTGCCGCTAGTACGCCAATAATATTGGATTTCTTCGTGGCGCTTTCCATCAAATAAAAGCGTTTCAGCGTTTCACGAGTCTGACACTCAACTAAAGGCGTAAATACCTCTTCGAGAAGCGTTTTTCGGATCGCAATATCCAGCGCCGGATCCAGCAACACATCCAGAAGACCCACTAATTGAGCTCGTACGTTCTCATCGCTTGTTTCCCCGACTTCACGTTGCCACCTAGTGACATAGAAAATCTTGCCAGCATTTGCTTGATCTCTGACCTGAAGATATGTTCGTCTCCTTCCTTCAGACTCGAGTAGATAATTTTAAGGTACGCAATCGAATTACTCTGCTCGATAACACCCAATAATTCAGAGAAAAGCAAGTGGAACACGTCAAAGTCCTTTGAGCCGCGTGATACATCAGTCGACACAATTGGAAATTCCGCAAAAACAAACGCTGTTAGAGCTTCTAGCGTAGAATCTGATGCTTGCGACTCGCTGGTCGCCAGAAACGACGTGGACCCCAGCTGCGACAGCATCCGCAACAGATCAGCTTTCACCAGATAGCTGCATCCACGTTGCTTGAGCAAAATAAGTGTTGCATTTCGGATGTCACGGATCGGTCCAATGCGAAATGCTTCGATAAGATTTTCAGAACAATTTTGGCACAACTCGACAAAGTACCGAAGAATCTGCAACAGTGATAGTGTTCGTTGGGTATCAGCTTTGGCGTCTTCAAGGCTCTTGACAAATTGCTTGATATTTGCCACTAAGGTCTTGGTAAAAGCATCCCACCCAGCAGACCGAACAGGATACACTTTGAAGCTGACGACTTCGTGGAGAGCATCAACCAGCACATCAGTGGCGTATTCGTTTTCCAGTGATAACGACACCAAATGGCTGGCACAATGCTTCCACACCGCAAGTGTAGGAATAAAATGTACCACATCGTTGTATACTGACCCGTACAGCTGCCGATTAGAAGCGGTCGAAAATATGTCGGTGATTCTCCAACCGCAAACAGCAGCAGCCTTCAGTGCTGCGACAGCTACAAGTCGCTTGCCAGGTAAAGATTGCGCGTACTTGATCGTTCTGCTTGCTATCAGGGCAAATGTTGATGCATGTCTATTGCCTGCGTTAGCGCTTACAATTTCAGCGCTAAAAACCTATGGAATACATAGAAAACAGTTAAACCGACGTATTCCTTCTATCACATATCAAAATTCTTGAAGTATGTACTTTGCTCCCAAAGAGGGTCAGGGATTCGATGGTGCGCGCATTCTTTTCGAATGTATCGCTGCTGTTCACCTCTGCAATGCTCGCTGTCAGCGGCAACAGCAAAGTGTCTACTATTTGACGAAACTCCTGAGCCCACTCTTGACTGTGGGCTACCGCGCCAGTGCAAAATTCTTCGATTTCATCAAACACTTTCGAATCATTCGCCCAGGAACCAGGGCGATGTAGCACTGCTTGAAGAAGTTTTCCAGCTACAGAAGCTCGAAAGGATTGATTATTCATGTCTGCAACAGCGCGAAGCATCACATTATCATTGTTCGCGATAGATTTGATACACCTGCACAGCGACACCAAAACGGACAGATACACTCCAATCCATTGCGTGCGTGCTGACGAGTCATTCCAGGGATCCCGAATTTGTAAAAAGCTAGCAACAGCCCATGAGAGTGTCTGCTGACAACTCCGTTCGTCGTTCGGGTCCGCTGCACCGGAAGTGTGTTTTCGCTTCATTCTATCTTGGTGATTCGATTTGCCATGCTCAAATAAAGCCTCTGCCTTGTCGCCCAACAGCTCGATGCACCAAACGTAGCTCTCAATCGACGCAGACAGTTGTTCCATCCACTCCACTGATACATCAGGTAGAGCATGAGCTAGTGCGCTTATGGGTGCTAGCACGGAGATGATGGATTCACTTCCTTGTGCCGACGCGTAATGCTCAATCCAATCTGAGCTTGATTTACTGGCTACCGCGCTAAAAGACATAAAGAGTCGCCGACACAATCGCCGAAACATAACCTCGCGTGCAGCAGTTTGCTGAAATAGCCAAATCGTAGTTTGTTCGAGGACATTGTCGCTATCAGTTGCCATGTTCTTCCTTGCAGCCTTACCTCCGTTCAAAAAAGCTGAGGAAATCGACATATACCGCGTTCGATCTTCATAATGGCTTTTGAAATCACATCACGCGAAATATCCACTCCGCCAACTTTGTTTCGAGCATCACTATCACACAAGCGCAGAGCATAAAGAAGGTTCTTCACACACGGCAAGGCAAAACTCTTCAAAACTGCTCCGTCCTCTTCGTTCAAAGTTCGAAGAAAGTAGCTGATGGAGGCTGCAGCCCGCTGCGCTGGACAGCACCAGGATGCCGGCACAACGAAAACACGCGGTCAAAAATGTCTTGAACTTTTGTTGTGCTCCCGAATCTTCAAGTGATATTGAGAGCAGCGTCGCAATGCATCGGGCTGACATTGTACGGACAGCAGTCTCTGGGTCCGACAAACTTCGGGTCAGCTCGTCAAGCAAGCTGGCATACTCAAATGCGAATGTTTCTCGATTCACTGACAGCCATCGAAGCAGCTGAAAGAGCAGCGGCTCAAACAACGACCTGCAGATCTTCTCCGAGTCGGTGGCTAAGCGCACAAGCTGCGCAAAAACGCCTTGCCACATCTCGTAAAACTCAGTTTTCTTACCGGCTGCATGCGGGTGCGTTGTAGTCCTCCCGCATAAATAACACACCAGCGCATGATAACCTTCGCTTGCACTTGCTTTCACGCGACGCACAGAACTGTGAGCTGCCAGCTCCCCAAAATGCGACAAAATCGGATCCATCGCCAACGACAACGGCACCTCATTCAGTTGTAACTCCACCCGATAAAATGGCGACGAAATACTCCCCATGCTGCCACTTGAATTAACAACGGAAGGAGGCTCACTCATTAGTAGTGATACTTTTCCACCACATTTTCCCAAGAGTAGCAAAATACGATGCTGAAGCTGAGCGAGGTCAGATCCTGCACTAGACTCAACAGTATTTGCCACATTGGCACCAATAGAATTCGCTATCGACGATTTTGCATCACTAAGCCCATCTTGGTCAAGATAGACCGAGAGCACAGGAACAACCTCCAGAATTGCAGCTTCTAGCTCAACCGGACACTCTCTTTGCCAACGTTCCAATGATGTAACGGCGACGGCAGCAGCTGGAAGGTACGATCTGCCAAGCTCCAAAATTGACTTTAGAAGGCCGATCATTGTACGAATGGCCACCAGCCCAACTGGTGATGCCAAAACAAACTCCGCGCTCGTTAATAACAGCTCGTCTTGGTAGAATCGAGCTTGAGCACAAATCTGCTCAACGAAAATCGTAAAGTCATCGCGGAAGCGAGACTGCTCATCCACGTCCCATTCATTGAATTGTGACAGCGAGTCAAAGTATTTGAGTTCATCCATTGCGTTGGCCACTACTGTTCCAATTCGATAGAAGTTTGAAACCAGCGGTAGCTTCGAAGCTGAAGCAAACACCTGTTGCATAAGCAAGAAAACCTGGTGTACATCAAACATACAACACGTCAATTCCCTTGGGTTGTTTTCAAGATCCCATAAACATACCCATGGAAGAAGAAGGGTCTTCGGAAGTTTACCCAGGACCCTCTCGACAAATTCTGTCAGGTTGAGCATGATCGAATGATCGCGAGGCATGGTAGGCTGTTGATCGGAGAATGCAATAATAAGAAACACGTATTAGCTCCACAACTAACCACCGTGACACCGCTTTGCTTACCGTGTATCCAGTCGCGTTTTTCCCGTTACTTGTTGTTTGCAGATCAAATTGATACGAAAGGTTGAGCTGGCTAATGATGGCAAGAACATTTTTGACCGTGGAATCAAAAAGAACACCTTGGAGAGTTCTTCTGGGGTAGCTGGGCTCCTTCATGTCAATATCCTCCGTTTCAGCAGCTGCCTCTAGCGCAGACTCGGTAAACTTTTCGGTGCGACAATTCAACAAGGCCAGCCAAAACCCTTCATAGTCGTATAAAAGGTTTGTCACCAGCTCCCCTGTGTCTGGGTGATATATAACCTGTCATGAATGAGCAATATTGGACTCGTTAAGCTGTGTGTAATTTGTTTCCTGTAATACAGATGTGCCTTACCGCTTGATCCGGATCTGTGGTGTTCGAAATGCTCAGGAGCAACGTGTGAAGCATAAATCGGTCAACCAGCCTATCGATCACTGCCCACTTGGACAACGCAGCAAATACTCGAACAACCGATTTGTGCACCATCAGTTTCGACTTCCAAAGGCATTGGGAATAAGCAGTCATCAAATGACACAATAAATCCCCTAGGAACTTCACGTAGCCTTGATCAAGTGGCACATCATGTCGCTACACAAATGCAATACATATAACAAGATCAACCCCAGGAATTGAAGATAACACATGTACATGGCGTACCTCTTCAACAAATTGCCCAACGCACTGCACATACTGTGAACAAAGAGTCCACCTCGAAGCGGTTGCCTTCGTATCCAGCGCCAATAGGGTTTCTCCAAACGTTTTCAGCTTTTCTTCGATCTTACCGTAACTTTTTGCCCCAAGATAGACGTAGATAGATTCAGCAAGCCAACCGAGGCATTGAATTGCGAATGCCATCACCGATGTACCAGCCGCAGAATCGTTCAGAACTGGGAGAACCTCTTTCAAAATTCTGTTCAAGCACTTCTTCCGCGTGTCATCTTTCACCCCCACCAAGTAAGCATTTAAGGCTTCAAATACTGCATTCGAGCACACAAACGCGTGCTCTTTGATCTGTTCAGAATTATTTTGTCAGAAGTTTACAGTTCACATTTGCCCGGCAAAGAGAAGCGGTGTGAACGAACCGTTTTGTTTTCGCTCATGCAGCAAAACTTAGCATACGAAAACCACACGTGGCCGTCCGGGCCAATCTCTTGTAGAAACTTCTGAGCGTGCTTCGCAATGAAGATTTCAGATGCCTTTGTCACCTGGTAGCGCGAGAGGTTCCCACCGACTGTGGTAGCGAACACTGTGACCAAATACCTGCACAACCTCGTTAGCCACCTCTTGTGCTGCTTCCATCAAACTTTGATGCACTTACGAGTAAATTTTCTTGCGCAAGCGTTCATCTCGCGTGTAGCGCTCCGGATCGCACTCCAGCAACCGAGCCAGCGCAAACAACAGTCCATTCACTAACATCATCTCGGGCGAGTTACTCGAGAACTGTTTCTCCAAAGCATCTTCTATCCAGCTGAGTAGAGGAGACACACTTGTCTCCACCTCCTGCGGAAATTTCTCCACCAAGCTGCCGATGAGCTCCAGCATTTGCCCCTACGCAGCATCAGAACATGCCATCAAAAATCAAATTCCCAGCTCCACAACCCCTTTCAAGACTCTCTCCCCACCTTGGCCGTCTGCGTCGCTTTGGAGAACTTAATATCATAAAACAGCTTGTCCACGTAAGCTCTGGGATCAATGTCCTCCACAGAAACCCTCTTGGCCGCAAACTGGAGCACATTCAGCACCACCTAGACCATAAAAGAGCTAACTGTCAGTACAATTACCACTTCCCTAGTACTTTAGGACTAATTCTATCCTTACAGCTATTGCATGAGCTTTGACCCGATTAAATGCGTCGGTGCGCGCCGTCTGTTGGCAGGTCTTGAAGATGCCCACCACGTGCTGGTTGGTCAGCGCCTCGTGGCCTCCGTAGACCTTCAGGAAAGACGCGAGGAGCTCCAAGACGCCACTTCTGGTCGTTGAGATCTCCGCTTGCGCGATTCGTCCGCAAAGTCCGCGCTGGCAGCCAAGAACTGCAGCAGGTTGGGCGGTTCTGCACTCTGGAACAGGAGAATGGTGCACTGCTGCGCCGAGGCCCGAGAGCGCACCATGGCGTCCGCCACCTCCGTCTGCAGGTGCTCCAGCGTCTCCTCCACGCTGTCAACCGCGTGCTGATGCGCCAGGAAGGCCGTCAGCTCCTTGAGCCGCTCGGCCAACTTGGTCGTCGCCATGCGGAAGCTTCAACTCGATTGTGGTTTTGATGCGGGCTGGCAGATTGATGTTGTTGGGGCGAAGCCCCCTACAATCATGAGCCTCTTATTTAGCATCTCTGATTTAGCTCTCTGATTTACGTTTTTACTCCCTTATTTAGATTATACGAAATGTATCCAATCGGTTTCCAGGCCATCTTCTCAGCAACTCTAAAATCTCCTCATCTGTTGGAAGATTTCCAAGATTGTTTTCAGATTGAGGAGCAGCCATCATCACCGGGGAAGTGCCTTCAGAGATGTTGGCACCTTCCGGGTACTCAGTCACATCGTACTCCGTATCTGCTTCGAAACCTGGTTCTCCACTATCCTGGAAATGGGTGTGTCTTCCGGGATCCGAATCTGCTTCAGCGTTTCCAACAACGTAAGCTTGTCTCTCGGTTCGGCGCTGCGGAGGTTTGTACCTTCCAAATTGCAAATTCTGAGTCGGTCGACGCTTTTGCTGATAATCCCGGGGTTCCTGGTTTTCACCATGGTTAAGTGCTTCAATACGTTTCAAGGTACTTTCCAGTTCCTCGATGGTATTAAAGTTCTGTCCTTGGAGAGTAGTTCTCAACTTCAAGTCACCCAAAGATTTGATGAAACGCCGAATGTGAGCTTCTCGGTCTGTCCGGGGTCTCTCATACTTGATCTCAGCTTTCTTCGCAACTCGGTTCAATCGGTACAAGAACACCCAGGAGTATCCAGATCTTGCATCCTCATAGAATAATATTTCTCTGACTTTGATCCAACAGAACGGCACCACTCCTTCTTGAACACATGGGAAAGTTTCTTCCAATTCGTGCGAACCCCATTTGGAAGTTGAGTGCACCAATCCTTCAAAGCTCCTGAAAGCCTCATCCGGAGTTGTACGACCCGGGTTTTGTCGTCCCAGGGTGCCATGGTGGCGTAATACATAAAACGCTCCCACCAATCCACTCGGTCTTCCACATTTTTCGCTCATCAAACTTTTCCAAGGCATCGTGAGGGATCATGGTTTGCACCATGACACGAGTCCCAGAACCAGAGTTAAAGTCCTTGGCCTGTGGTACTTCACCAAATTGCCCTTCAAGTTCATCTTGCGAGGAGTCACTCGAACTCGAGTGATCTGATCCTGGGTCGTCGTCGTCAGGACCACTGGACTTCGGAGTCTGGGCCTTGAGTTTCTTTCGGGATGTAGACGACGCAGACTTAGGTGTGGACTTGGATTGAGTCTGGGACGAACTCCGGGTTTTGTCAGTAGCTGCCGACTTACTGGGTTGGTCTGCTGGTTCATTCTTGCCTTGGCTACTCTGGATGCGTAATTCCACAGCGCGAGCTAGATAATCCACTTTCGCAGCCAATGGATCTGAGGCTGGTATGGCCAAATCTGCTAGAGGTGTTTCCGGAATCTTGGATGGGATATCCGGGGAAAACTAACTTCTGGGTAAAATCCGAAAGCTGACTTTTGGTGCAATTCGTCTTGGGCCGACTTAAAGCGACGCATCTTTTCTTCTTAATCTGCGATTGCACGTTGCGACTTCTCTTGTTCTTGAGCATACTGCTCTCTTAGTCGTACCAGTTCAGCTTCATACTGGGCTGTGACTTGAGAAGCTCGATCCTTAGACTGGTTTTCAGCCTGTCGGGCTCGGTTGTCAGCTTCCTCGAGATCCTTTTGCACTGACAACAGATATTGTGCTCTAGACTCATCGTCTCGGCGTCGCTTAGCTTCTTCAGCAGCTCGTTGTACCGCAATACGTTCCAAAGCTTCCAGTTCCAGTTGTTGCCGGGACTGATTCGCTAATTGCTGGGAACGCTGGGATTCTGAGGCCATATCCTAAGTCTTTGGGCTTCCTCACGTTGACGCTGCTTCTCATCCTTTGCCTCTTTATCTGCCTGGGCCTTCAGCTGGGCTTGCAGTTCTTGAATCTGCAATCGCTCCGATTGAATTTGGGCCCACGCATTGTCTCTGAGCTGAGCAATTTCCTGGTCATGTTTCTGAGCCATGGCTAATTCGCTTTTGGTCACGTTTGGTCTCTGAGGATTAATAGGGTGAAAGTTGAATCCACCCGCCCCGGGTCCAAACTGGCTGGTTGCTTGACTAGTCACGGGCTGTTGAGAGCTGTCCGAGTTCTTGCTTACTCTGGGAGTACTTGGCAACGGAACTGGTGCGGGATAAATATCGCGCTTCGTCCCAGAAGGAATTTGAGTCATTCCTGGATCAGTCTTGCCTAAGTCAGCGGTCGTGGTGATGGTCATCATCGGGAAACCCCTCCTCGAGCTGCTGCAGCAACGCCTCCCATCATGACTGATGCGCCGGACATGGGCATATGCGTCCCAGATCCGATCATATAATCAGTTGCAGACATTAATGACGAACCAGAGGAACTGAATCCGGAGAGATTGCCACTATCATCAGCAAGTACCATGGACGTATCAGAGTTACCTCCGATTAGACTTGATACAGGGTCTGTCATCGACACATCCTCGGAAGGCACACTTGAGCTGTAGTAGGACGGGATTGAATACCCGGCACTAGACTTGGCCAAGAATGCCCTCTTTCGGCTGGGTTCTCCTTCCACACTTGATTCTGGGCTCCTAGGCCGAAGACCAGTATTGTGGAGTCGAATTACCACTTCAGAACCCAGGAAAAGCTGAGTATCTGCATCCATAACCTCCATCGTAACATCTTCCGTACCAGAACTTGGTTCTGGGGGCATCAACAGTGGTTCTGTGGGTTGTCGTACATCGTACGGCGTAGATCCCACTGCATTCTTCCAGGAAGTGAGCTCTTCGGTCAAGCAGCACACTATAAGTGTGATTTCAGCTCGGACTATGTTATCTGCGACTCCAGATACTTCTCGGAGTGACGGCCATGCAGGCACTTGGTTAATAAACTCATACCCAGCTTCGTAGAACACAGTCTGGAGAATAGCAACACAGACAATTGGAGGCATCTTCTCCAGATACACTCGAGCCACTCTGAGATCCGACACTATCGGAATTCGACGTCGCTCAGCTCGGAACACATTCAGCCATCGTGCGGCCGGGGACTGGGTCACCGACAACAAATGACGAGCAGTTTTATTTGCAGCTCGGATAAATCCCCACAGATCATAACCATTGTGACGTGGCGCATACGCCACATCCACCGGGTGAACTGTTCCAACCGGGACACTTATCCATTTCTCGAGCTTTGCTCTTCCAATAGCAAACATATCAGCTTCCGACATTTCCGGAGTCTGGGTCACAGTCAATTGAGATTCCGAACTTTCCGGGACTCCACTTAGTTTCTGCATGGCACGCTGCTCCGGCCAAAGCGTGTTTGACCAGGCGCCACCAGCCACATTGACTGGAGTCAAACTCGGAGTAAATCCGAAACCAGTTGAAGACGTCCCAGTCCCAACTGGGTTGGACATCCTCAACTCCAATTCTCGTTTCTCCAATAAAGCAAGTGCTCCACCCTCGACTTGGCTAGTGTGGTGATCCACAGCAGTTGGCTCCGGGGTAGCACTCGCTTCTTTAGGAACTTCAGTTGTCGCCGACGAACTGGCTCCGGGACTCGGAATCCGAGCTCCAGGAGACATCCCTCGACTCATACTCATTTCAGCATTCACTGGCACGCTCGGGTTGCCGCTCGGTTCAGGATCAGCTTTCCTCTCGGGTGAGCCTTCTTGCATCACCGTGTCTTCTGACACAGGCGGCGCCTCCGGTTCACCACTTGTTTCTTCTTCCTCCAACTGAGCTACGCTCGGTTTGCCACCTCCTGAAGCCGGGATATCCGGGGTCGGTCGAGCCGATCCTGACTTTCTAGCTTCTGGGGCAACATCCTCGGGCGGCAATCCAGCTTGTCGCAGACTTCGCCGAAGCGAAGACTCCTTCTTCTTCTCACCTTTCTTCTTGGAGACACTTGAACCGGGAACAGTCGACATGACTGCTACACGTCCGTCCAAAGTCGTTTCTTGATCCGGGCACGCGCACCAGTTGTGGTGAGGCACCTTGTAGATTCCAGAAATAAACTGTCGGACACAGATCACTCGGCTCGGATGCTAATCCGGGCTAAGAGGGCGTGTGTGTACCACTCCTTGCAATCCCTTTCTTTGGTTCTTGCTACAGATACGCTGTGGGCCCAGACGTATGTCGGTCACAGCAACTATCTCCGATCCCAGACAAGTCTCCAATCAAAATGTAGCCTGAACGGAGCCGAGCCCTTGCTTCGCAGATCTCGGTTCTGCACGTGTGTTGTCTTCTTTCTTCGCCCGAAATGCCCCGGGTTTTTCTTCTTATACACGTCACTCTCCACACACAAACTTGTCCTCCTCTTCTCAGGTCCGGGACAGGACCTTAACAGCCTCTTCTTCCTCTTCTACGGTTCCGGCCCAGAACCGCGTAACAGCCTCGACTCTTCTACGATCCCTGCTCGGAACCGCCTGCGTAGCTTATACTATTCCTCGATACCCCAGCTTAGGGCCGAATATGAACTTCCGGGATCTGGGTGTCCAAACTGCAAGCTGTCGACCTGGGATAGGCCTGCCGTAATCCGATGCACTTGCGATACACCGGGACTTCCGCGCACCACGTCCTCTTCTTGGACGAGAGAAGCAAGTCCTGGAACCACTATCCGGGATTCTTGCACAACGAAACCAACGACTCCGGGAACCACTATCCCGGGATATCGTTCTGCCGAAAGCACTCACAGGAGAGATCACCTTCTTCCTGGAAATATGAAGCACCGACGATCCAAGGGCGAAAACCGAAGGACTCAGCAGTGGGAATATGAAATAACCGCACTGGATATGCCGAAACACGAAAAGCTTGGTTAAATGGGGTTGAATTTTGTTGGTCCTTCGAAGTACTCTTTCCACCACCCGCCTATGTGAGTAGACGGTAGTAGCTCAGGGATGCCTGACTTGTGCTTGTGGGGTACGGAGCAAATCGAATTCTGATTGAATAACTACACATGCAAAACACAAAGACCTCTTTGGCAAGGGCCCGTGCTCACTACTCTTGGCTACATCTTGAACTTCGGTCAAATCTTCTGCAACACAACTGACGTGGGTGACTCCGAGCGCGCACTTGAATAAAATCTGGGTCGCTGATTGGCTGAGCTGTGAGGAGTCGCTTTCCGGGGCAAGCACTTTTAATCACCGATCACAGCGATTGGCTAAGACCTCCCAAGGGCATCTTTCCACTTTCGGGATCACTTCGGCAGTCAGTCACGTCATCACCAGGTCGGTCGCTGATTGGTCGGGTCACGTTGGACTTCGAATCTCGTCAGACTGTCGTGCCTGATTTGTACCCATCGTCAAGATCTTTGCATGCGACTTTTCCCGGACCCGATCCGAGGAAAGATCTCGCTAGGCTGGGATCTGGGATTACACTCTGGGATCTGGGATCATGACTCGAACTTCTTCACATATCATCTCCATCTCTTGCACCAAGTCGTTCTGAGATCCGGATATACTCGATCCGGGATAACAAAGTTCTGGGATCTGGGACTTTAGTCCGGGATCCGGGCTTTGACCATACCAAATTTCCGTAACTTGATGGATCGGGACTTCGGGGACGAGCCAGTCTGGGTTGAATCTGGATCTGGGAGGGGCGCAGACAGTCGTTTAATGGGTGCACGGAAATCTTCGAGGCACCTTTTCACATGGTCCTTGAACTGTCTCGTAAGGTATCGAGCCACGTCGCCGAAATCGTACGATAAACCAGCAACCCCATCTATGTTATTATCTGACCGAACTAGCCATCCAATCAGCGCCAACCAATGCATGCAATACGAACACATATATATGAGAGGTGAAGTGAATTACAGTTATTTAAAGTAAAACGCACGCCTTACATGCGCATTAGCTTCCCCGACAGAGAAGACAAAGAGTTAGTCCAGATAGCGCTGGGGTTGAGCAGGAAGATACGGATGACATGGGCGGTCGTTGCGCGGCGCATGACGAAGTCTAAACTGACAGCCAGGGAGTTCAGATTGTGCCTCGCTTCCCTGAAGCGAACTTACGGTAAGAAAGTTACCAAATTCCCGCGCCGATTCTTTAGTAGCCCGCCACCCTCGCGGCGCCTACTATCGTCAGGAGGGTACCCACCTCGCACTGGGGCGGCGTCGACACCAGCGAAACCACGGTTACCACGTACAGCACCTCCGCCACCGACGACGGCTTCTCCGAGGACGGCATGAGCGCGGACGGCATACTACTGACGCTGAAGGTGTCAACGGAGACACCCCACTATTTATGGCGCCTTCCGAGACACCCCAGCAGTTACAGCGCCTACGGAGACGCCACCAGTGCTGGGGGCGCCTGCCGAGATACCAATACACTGACGGCGCCTACGGAGACGCTACCAGCATTTACGGCATCATGAAGCCTGATTGGTTCTTCGCAAACTGGGGGAGATGGTTGGCGGCGGGCTGGGACTGCTGACGGAGCGTGATGCTTTAGGTATGCTGCCGACGATCTTCAGCGATATCACAGCAATTGATATTAGACAAGAGACGGGTAGGACGCTAACACACTGCGGGTGAGCTGCTGTCTCCTGGCGTAGCAGCGATCGCCGCGATTGGAACGCTAAGAAATGAAAACGTAATCCTGGTTGTTCGGGTCGGAATAGGCAAGGTCTTAGCCCAGGTGGCGCTTACTACGAACGGGAACATGTGTATTGACTTTGAGATGCGAGCTGATATATGCTACTTTGGACGACGGCATATGGAACGCCATGCTGCTGCCTACCCGCTACTGAGAAAGTGATCATGGTGTACGGGATGCGATGCTTTCAGCTCAAGTACGTACGTCAGGAGCCACAATTATTTTTGCTATCATTCGATGAAGCAGCGAAACTGGTTCTAGCTATGTAATGCTGAGAGCACGCTTCGTGGCGTCAACTGCTCGGTTTTGTTTGAGACATAGGGCGTGGTGTCCACATTCATTTGCTCTAGTTGGAAGCTGCCGCACGAACGGAAAATAGAATATAGGTGGAAGTCACGACTAACGTCGCATAAATATAAATTTATGTGAGGTCGTGATTATTGTCTACAGTCATACCATGCTCATACTAGTAGATCGTAGATGTCCACAATGCCTACACCGCACCGTCAACCCCACCCAACCCTTGATTTCCACGATTAAGTCCACGGTCAAAACCATGCCCAGCTGCTCGGTCACAAATATTTAGGACGTGTCAAGCAGCAGTTCGCCCACAACGGCCACATAGAATCATCAGTCCCTCTCCACCGGTGTGCAAGACCCAATACAGGTCCATAGTTGCTCTATTTAACAACACCCATTCAGAGCTGTCAGCTCCGCGATGCCGACTGCATGAGTCCACCAGTCCAAATCCATTGCCAACAGCAGCTCAACCACGGCTCTCAAATCGTTATCGGCGTCTACGACCGAGGTCAGGGTCGTGAAAGCTCGACCCATGGTGTCCACACAGAGCTGCCAGCTTGATGTCCATCGATACGCCCATGACCAGCAGAAGGCCTGTCACGCTGCGTAAGTGCGGATAAATGCACTGAACCTCGTACTGATTCGGTGATATATGCTGTGTGCACCACGTACTGTGCAGTCTTGCAGTATTCGCGGAGGCCGCGACAAGACGCGACGCCATGCTCAGCGGCGCCAAGAAGGAGAGAACGACGAGGCGTCGGCAGGAGATCGACACCAACAGGGAGCGAACAACGCGGCGCCCATTCGACCTGAGCGGCGCCCAGCAGCGCGAGCACAGCGAGAACAACGCGGCGCCCAGCGAGCAGAGCGGCGCTAGCAGGCAGGGAGAGAACGACGAGGCGCTAGCGAGGAGCCTATCGCTAGGGTCTACTACCTCGAGAGAGTACGGGTTGATAGTCGCGATGGGGACGACGAGCTGCTACGTCTGGGCCATAATGGATATGTCGTCGGGGGTTTACCAGCACGATAACGCCCCTGCGGTGCCTCTCAGGATTTGAAGCTGGAAGTCAAGACCCCAGCAACGCTTATCCGAAATCTCAACACCAAACTGAACCCAATTAACGGATGCTAACGTAATGGAAGAACTGTAAAGAGGGCGTATATGTCGTAGGAAACGAGGTAAATACTCTGCGCATTCCTCTCATCAGCAGGACTACATGCGTTTCGTTCGATCTGAGTGGAAGAAAGTACCCTGTAAAGGGTGTCATTTTCCGTAAAAATAACACGTTCTAGGGTCCAAAGATGACATACACCAGCTCAAACCGGTTTTTCTCACGGCAACTTTCACGTGGCTCTGTCCCGAGCGTCAGCGAACCCCTAATCGACGTCACGTTCGGCGAACGTTTGCCTTCCCACTACTGCTGCAAACAACGCCAGGGTTCTCCTGGGTGTCTTGCGATGAGCGAACATTGGTAAAGCGGTTGCCGGGGTGTAGTAGCGCGTCCGAAGAAAGACCTCAACATCCAAATCATACCACACATTTAGTATCTTCGCTTTGCTCTTCGGTCTTACACTCTTGGTCCGCCTCCGATAATTTTGTGCGCCAGCCACCTCAAACAGGGCCTGCTCTGTTTCCTCCTGTGGTTACGAGGAAACTATCGCCTGCTGATATTGGGTTGGGCTGTCTGTAGGAAACGAGGAGTACGCCTTTAAAGCACACTGCCATAGATTCTCCTTTCTCGCTTTCCATATTAGACTCTGCTCCTCAAATGGAGGGCGCATGCAAAATGGCTACCCAAGAGACGCGAAACAAATGCCGTCACCAAATCCGAAATGGTTTCGCTTTAACTTCACCAGACGGAAAAGCAAAAAAATTATCCTTACCTCATTTGTGGACAGCCCGGCAACCACAAACGAAAAAACATTGTTTTCAGGGAAAATGTACATTAAATGTAAATTTTACATGTTAGTTGAAACAAGGATATTTATATTTTGAAATGTGTAAAAAATATGTTTTAGAGCGGGTTGGAAACAAACTCCGCCGAGCGAAGCGAGGCTGCACAAACAAGCCGAGCAAAGCGAGGCCGCTTGGCCACCACTTGCCCAAAGAGACCCGCTTGCGGGCTCCGCTCGGCTTGTTAGTATATGAAATATTATTTCACTCACCCCCGGCGCATTGAACTTGCAAACCTAAGCAGCTTCACTCGGCGTCACCGTCACTTCTTGCAGAAGATCGACTGCACTTTCATCTTTATTGCTGATAGCACCTACCCAGCGAAGTCGAAGTGAACCAACTGGTTTCCAAGGCTAGCACCAGCGACGACCATGTGCTGGCTGTGGTATAACAGCGCATGACATATCCATGTAAGCCTCGCCAGTCAAACACAAATCGCCCACTGCAAGCGAGCGATACGCACCTGGACCAGCACCAGCAACAAGTTGAGAATCAGCAGCTGAATCGCAGCCGGTTGACGGGTTGACCCCAGATCCGCGCCGCCTCGTGCCAGATCAGCTCAGCTGAAATGGCTGTACTGTACCAGTCATCAGGAGCTTGGCCAGTCACTTTGGCAAGCACCGGGACACCTTTGGTGGCGGTGCTCACTGGCCACCGGCACGCGCCACCGTCCACTGCGTGTGCTTGACTCAGAGAGCCGGCAGAGCAGAGCCCGTGGCGGCTTGAACAGCCGAGAAGATACTTTTGGCCCAAAAGCGACAGGCGTGGAGGCAGCAGCTACTGCCAACAGCGCCCGAGGCTGTGAAGCAGCGCGCACCTGCTACAGCGCTAGATGGTCCACCAGCCCCGTGACCGCGCGCGTGCCTCCAGATTTGCAGCATTAATCTGCCACGGCCGGCACGCGCCTCCGACTTCAACGGCGTTGACAACGCCCGGTCGCACCTCCGGAATTTCATGTAAGCTTTGCGTGGCGGCGCAACGATGTGAAACCGCCGTCGGATCCGCTCTGATTGGGCGAGGCACGCGTGCCTCGAGGCGCTGTGAAGGGTCACGGATGCTGATTGGCCAATTCCTTGAGCAACATCACCGCACCTGCGAGACCGCATGTAGGCTCACTTTCTCACATCGTACAATTCGCAAGTCAACGTGACCGCTCTTTCCCCTGCGACAACGCATACCCCGCCATTTCAGCTGGTGCCCTCGTCGACATGAGCGCGTGCTGACAATAGGTGCCTTCGAAAAAGCTCGCCGATCCCAGGCCAACTCCTGGTCGTCGCTTGCCCATATCCGCGCGTGGCCGCGGCCAGTGGCCTCAAGCGCCTTCCGAGTCTCAATAAAGCTTTCCGCCCGTGTCTAGCTCTCATTTCGTAAGCGTCGGCGTGCAGCCCACGTCACACTTGGTATAGTACCGCCCGATTGCGTCACCTTCGCGCGACACGCACTTATCACCGCGGTCTCCGGTCTCTCCCACTTGCGCATTTTCGAGCTTGGCCGCACTGCGCAATCAGCAAGTGCTTGCCATGTCGCCCAAGAAGATGGCACCAGCCGAGCCGAGCGAGATGACGCCGCTCGTGTACGACGCCTCGCCGCGCACAGCCAGCGGCGACGGCGGCGGCCTCGCCCCCGCGCTCGCCGCTGCGCGCCGCTCCGGCCTGGCAGTTCTGGATCCCCATGTCGCCGTCGCACCGCTTCTTCCTGCTCTTCCTCATGAGCTGCATCCCGTTCGGCGGCCACTTCGTCAAGAACGGCATGTCGTCGCTGGAGCAGCTCATGCTGGACGACGAGAGCTTCCCTATCTCCAACACCATGTACGGCGCGCTGCTGTCCGCCGTCTCAGTGCCCAGCATGTTCCTGCCGCTGCTCGGCGGCCGCCTCATGGACAAGAGCGGCCACCGCAGCATCCGCTTCTTCCTGGCGTGGATCTGCGTGGGCCAAGCCATCTTCTGCATGGGCATGCAGCTCAAGCTCTACTGGCTGGCGCTCTTCGGACGCGTCTTCTTCGGCGTGGGGAGGGCAGCGTCGTGGTCGGGGCGCGCGTCTTCATCGCCTCGTGGTTCCGCAACAGAGAGCTCACGTTCGCCATGGGCGTGAGCGTGGCCGTCACCAACGTGTCCAAGATGGTGGCCAAGGCTACGGTGGCGCCCATTGCGCTCTACTTTGGCGGATACGTGCAGGCGCTGTGGTACGGGGAACTGGTGTGCATCCTCTCGGCCATTACGGGCGTCTTGGTGTGCCACTACACGCTGCAGATCAAACGCATCGTCAAGAACCGCGTGACCAGCGAGGAGGCGCTGGACCCGGAACTGCACTGGCTCACGGACTACGCCGAGCAGAAGCGACGCAAGCACCGCTGGCGCAAGTCGCACGCGCACGCCAAGCAGATTTCGTGCGACAACGTGCAGAGCTTCTCGCGCATGTTCTGGGTCATCGCCATGCTGCACGTCAACTTCATCAACGTCTTCCACCTGTTCCAGAACGTCAGTGCCAGCTACCTGTTCCAGAGATACGACTACTCGATCGTCAAGGCCGGCGTAGTGAGCAGCATCTCGCACTTGTTCGTGGTGTTTGCGCCGTTCATCGGCCTGGCAATCGACCAGTTTGGCGGCCGCGTTCTTCTCATCATCCTCGCGGCCATCCTGTCCGTGCTTGCGTACGTGTTCATGATCTTCACGGAGATCAACCCCATCGTGTCGATGTTGCTCATCTCGATCTGCTTGTCGTTCACCCCGACGATTCTGATGGCTGCGATCCCCAACTCGGTGAGCCGCAAGAGCTTCGGTACGGCCTTTGGCATCGTAGAGATCACCGACGCCATCGGTGCTACCTTTGGCAACATCCTGATGGGCTACTTGCGCGATGAGACGGGCAGCTACCGTGTGGACATGCTGATGCTGTTGGGTATGGCAGTTCTCACGTTGCTGCTCGCTTTCTTCCTCATCTTCGAGGATAGCCGTCACGGATGGGTGCTTAGTGCTCCCAGCAAACGTTCACGCGCGCTGTCTGTTGATGACGAAGACCCAGCGGATAACCCGGCAGTGCTTGAGGCTCGTTACAGCTCGATCAGCGAATCTGCTCCTGTCCCCGATCTCCGGGCGGTGTAGATACGTGCGTTCAGCATCCTGCCCGTCACTATAGAGCTCGGCCATCAATGGTACAAGTGAAAATGAAGTGTCGATGCGCCCGTTTCCAGACGCACAGAAACAAATCCGAGGTAGAGGCACCTGTTTGGGCTCCGAAGAGCACTAAATTTTCTGCTGTAACATGTATTTAGTTCAGAAGAACACATACCCACCGGTAATAAACCAACGGAATATTAGTCCTGCTACAACGGGTGTATTGCTTCTTTAACGTCTAGTTGGAAACACTTTCGGTAGCACTTCAAGTCGAGGATTCCTCATTACCGAAAGCTACCGCTTTACTCCGATCATTCAAGTTCATGGCGCATGATTTATCCTCAAGCTCAATGCGCCCACACTGAGCAGGTGCATAATCCCAATATCCCGGTGCGTCCTCAACCCAATCTTGCTCAGGTTCCCGTCTGCCAACGCTTTTGACAACACAGACACTTGCTTTTCTCCACCACCTCTCGACGCTGCTCCAAGACACCTTCAACAACGCCACAGTATCCCACATGGAACCCTAGACTTACCAATATCCGAGCCACTTCCTTGTCGATAAAAGGGAATGCTTCAAGGCGCTGTCTTCAGTATTCACTTTCTTGGCATAAATGAACCGATAGTGAGAATTGGTTTCTTCTTGGACATTCATGTAGATGCGAATGACTTGACGGCAAGACGTTTTACTCAGCGGGTTCGCAGTAGGTTTCTCTTCCGACGGGTACGCAACAAAAGTTTCCTCATTGTTCTTGTCTCCAAACACGAATGACGGGCATAACTTGTCCGCTGCCGATCCCGAAAACCCACTGTCCGAAGGGTACCCGTTGTTCACTTCTACTAAAATCAATGACGCGTCCGTCTCCCACTTCATTTTTCACCCTGGACTATCTATAATATGCTTCAGAAATATCGGGATCAGCACCATTCTGGTTGCGTGGAAACACCCCGACTTGTGCAAGCGCGCACCGATGTACAATATACAATACTCTCAGCTCGGAGCGTGTATGTTGAGCCTTTGCCAGTTCGAAAAGCATCCGACTCTTGCCAAAGCTGGATCTCTGTACGACCGCCACGCACGGCGCCTTCAAAACACTGTTCTCTGCTTACAGTACAGATCCCAGCGAGTCCACAAGTACTTCTCCTATTCGACGCTGGCATCGCTAACGAACATGGTTTTCGTAAACGCAATATTGAGCCGCTTTAGATGATCGTCCGACAAATTTCGGGTGCGTGGAGGCTGTTGCCACCAATGCCGCTACTTTCTTCGCACCCCGTTGCCTTCTCCTGCTAGTCCACAAGAAAATACGACAGCACAGTATTAGAACAAAGGTTAGTTTGTTAAAAGGTGGAAATTACCGTGACTGCAACGGAGTTTGGACTTGCACAGTCTTCGCGTTCCCCATCGTGATCAAATAACAAAGAGGTTGACGACTATCACAATCCATCCACATTCTAGTACTTGAGAAGTAAATAATTGCAAAGAAATGTCATTACATGAAAGGGATGTTCGTCATGGCGAGTAGAAGTTTGTGGCGCAGTACTTGCGCCGAGGAGTAAGCAGGTAGATGGAGGCGGCTCAAATGCGGACCAATCGGTACCACGACGGGGTAGCAGGAATCTGGGTGCTCGCGACCATCAGATAAAGCGTCTGCGATTTCCAGTACAAACGTTGTCGACGTTAGCAAAGTCTCACTCTGCTTTGTTCCGTTTCTTCGCTCCGGGTTGATGAATTGCTCGAGCATGCGCCGCTCAACGGATGTGAAGCCATTGACGACTTTCCAGAACGTGTTATGGTAGCTTTGACGAGGAATACTGTACGCGGTGTGACGTTCCAGTCTGGCAACGTAGTTGACATCCAAGTCCGATAGTCGTTCCCGAAGACTCAGATTATTTCCACTTAGGAGTGCAACACAGCGACTCGGGATAACGGAGAAAAGCCCATCACGGATGGCTCGAATCGCGGTATCTCTCACCCTGGACCGATGTTGATCTTCTGCTCGGGTAGTTGGGTCAACAAGCTCTTTCCAAAATGACGTTGAAAGAAATTGCAATGGCAGGAGAAGTTTACTTCGCCACGCGATTCCGAGAATCTGCCCAAAGCAAAAGTACCACATTAGTATCTGAGAGCTTCTAACGTGGGCATGGGCCAATGCAGACGGCGAGAACAACTCCACGTTGATATCTAGCTGGAGTTCCTGGCACTCCACGCTTTCTAGCACCGCGTTTTGAGCGCGGTCTGGTACGAGAAGTGGGAAACATGGCGATTGAGTTTCTCGAGCGACGCTTTCGAAGAGAAGCAAGTACTTGGCTATCTGCTTTGAT
Organism: Phytophthora syringae; assembly: GCA_012656105.1. Classification (NCBI taxonomy): domain Eukaryota; phylum Oomycota; class Peronosporomycetes; order Peronosporales; family Peronosporaceae; genus Phytophthora; species Phytophthora syringae. Next base: position 183,304 of record JAAKBD010000390.1, on the reverse strand, counting down.
GACGGGTTCTGTGTTAGGTAACCTTCATCCTCATCATCTTGCTGTTGAACAGTGTTGCCACTCTCCCCATCCTTGGTTGTTGACGCTACAGACTTATCAATATGAACTTGAAATGACTGAGATATTGAAATTGCTTCAAATGGCAGCGAAGACTCACAGCTCCATTGTCGAGCATCTTGGGCAGACAACTGTTTTGATAGCTGCACAAATATCGATTCTCCAGCGGTAGAAGGCAAGCAAAAGTGTCTCTGCTTCGGCGCTTCTGTTCTAAACTCCCAGAACGGAACTGACTGAGCAACTGGATAGCACATCCTAATAGTCAGAAGATCAGCGTTTCTGTTGCTATCGTCGATATCACTTGGTTCCTGTAGATTTCGACTGACCGTTTTAGTCCTTCGCAGCTCTTCTTCAATCAGTTTGTCCTTCTGTGACGAGAAAAGAAGGCGTGACGCTAAAACAGGTATCCAAGTAAAAGTTGACGGGTTAACAGTAGCCCAGTGCGGCGAGTTCAGTAGCGCTGCAATCGGTGAAATCTGGTGATGCTCCATATTACTCAGAATCGGCACCTTTTGTTGGAATCCTGTTGGTTTGTGATGGCGTTGTAGCTCGTGTAGGTCCCAAGGGATGTAGCAAATGTGTTTCTTGGAATTGCGAGACGTACCACATGATACAGACATCGGTTCATGTACAACAAGAAGCCAATCCTAGCAATGGTTTGGCTGGATCCATGTTCCAGAGAAGTTCCAGAGACACCGTGCAACTTCTCCAAGAGTAAAGATGCTGACACGTCTGAAAATGAAAGAAATAAAGGACTGCTTGATGCTTGCGACGTTGCAATTGCATCCAGTTCAGCAATCAACTTGGCGTCCATCTCTTCAGGATCAAAACCGTGATCCGCCCAATGCTCTTGGACGTTAACAAATGCTTCTAGTGAAACGGCTTCGTGATCGATACTGCTATCCAACGAGTTCTGCTGCTCGATAGTGGAATTCATTATATCGGAATCGATGACTGTACTATCAAGGTTGATCTTGTGTGTGTGGTGACGATGAACAGGATACTCATCTGGTGAAGACAGCATTTCACGACAAACACTCAAACTCCACGATCCAATTTGAGGTGTGGTAGTTCTAGAAAGGGATGAACTCCCACCTTCATCAACCTCGTACCACAATTCGTGTCGATATTCACCGAGAACGGTGCACTGTCCCTTCGACGTAAACACAGAGTCTCCCGCTTCCAGGCCATAACAATCCGTAGCAGACTTACACTTGTCAATGGCGATCACTTGACCGAGTGAGACCTCACGGAATATTTGTTTCTCGCACCTCCACCCTTCGAATTCTTGGAAGGCCCTCTCATAAAGCTTTGAGCTTTCAACCTTTTCATTGGAATTCATATGTGCCAACTGGTGGTAAGTGAATACATCTTGCATGGCTTCAATGAGCTCAAATGTCGATGCATTCTGGGGTGACCTTCGTGCGAGTTGCCAATCGCTGCAGCGGATGGCGGAACAAGGGTGACTTTATCATCTTTGTTATACAGTGAAAAAGCTGGATACCATTTGCAAACTCCATCAGTACCAGTGCTGCCGCCGGCTCCTGCTCGCATATCCGATGCTGCAATTCCTAGATATTCACCATTGCGGCTAAAAGCAAGCGTTTTAGCGTTGCAGTTCAGTGTAACCTGAATCACGTCGCCTTGCTTGAAGATTTCACCATACGATTGCAACTTTGCCTTGTTGTGCCAAACGGCCTTGTTGGCAAGGAATCCATAGCCGTACGCATCACTGCCAATATAGTTTTCCATGTTTGCTTCTGCTGTGCACACCCCTATGAAAATGTTTTTCGAAACGCAAGTGTCAAGTCGCACATGCCACTGATGAATTCCTTCTTCAAATGCTACAGATGCACGCACAGAGTGCCATTTCTTATTGACCGTGTTCTTGGCTGACAGATTTCGATCGAAAACAACGAGATTATCCCCCATGGTGTCTTCATCCAGTTCAAAAACAGGTTCGGGTGGGGTTTGAATTATGACCTCGGCGCCATAGACTGTGTCAGCATCATTTCCACCACCCTCTGCTTGAGCGGGGGCGACCTGAAGGAGATATTGTGTATCTGGAAGCAAGTTTCGAATAGTGAAAGTTCCTTTTGATGGCAGTGCTTTTGATGAGATCGAGTCGCACGCATCAGATAGGTCGCATCCTCCAAGATTTGGTCCACATCTCTTGACTTTCAGGAATACAATTCCGGGGTTGACTTCCTCTTTCGTATCTGCTATAGCGCTCAATAAGGGATCAGGTGAGTTCTCAAGTGATACTGCAGGCGCCATTGATTGAGACGCTTGTTCCCACGAGATCGACACTTGTGTAGATGAGTACTTATTCACCTGAAGAGTTATGCACCGCTTTTCAGAATGCTGAATCATCTTCCGGTTAGCAAGTCGATTAACAGAGACGGACGACGCCGCGAGAAGCACAAACAGTATGCAAGTTATATCCGAGAAAAACACGCAATTGTACATTTCACGACGGCGGCGAAGTGCAAACAGTTCAGCTAGATTTTGCAGTTGGGCAGAGATGAACTGCGCGGTACTGTATAAATTATCGCGTGATTGATCACATGATGGCCCAGGTCTATCCAACTCAAACTTTCGAACCATGGACATAATTCGCGACATCAAGTAAAAAGCTGCATATTTCCATGGCATTGCAGAATTGAATGAGCTTGAAGCTAACGTGATTAAATTCTCGACAAAGTAAGGGCTTTGAAATAAGGGCACGCTTACATCCGAAATGCGATCTTCCACCTTGGCTAGTTGCCCTTCTGCAAACACCACCACAACGCTAGACACCCAAGCAAACCACGCGACTGCCGAATTCACAGCCAGTGTATGGCTTGCAGTTTTGTTGGCTCGCTTGCTTCTTGCATAGCTCAGACCTTCATCGCACTGGTTCATCACTTCTTCGCAAAGAGATTTAAGCAGTGGGGGCCGACTATCTGTAGGCTCACTTTCACAAACGACATGTTCATATTCCAGAAGTACAGTCATAGCCTTCTGTATCTGTAATGATTCTGCCGAACAAGCATTACCGCTGATATCCAACTCGAATGCTGCATCCACGGTATCAATCCCAATTGCTATCCTCAACAATCGGTACATTCGAGTAGACGATTCATCATTTAAAATCAAGCGACGAACAAATGTGTACACAGCTCCTCGGTGTTCTTTGTCTAATGCCAAAACTAGAAGCGACTTAAAGGCTTGACGGGCGTATGCAATAAACACAGTCGTATCAACAGCAATGCCGAGAGGTAGAAGATCATCTGCACTGTACTTTTTGGTGGCAGCTTGCTTTTCTGACTGAGGGAGAGATGACAGGTTGGTCTCATTTGAAAAGTGCAGCATAGTGGTCAAATTAATATGTTGCTGGTGATACCCATTCTGCTGGAAGGCTTCATTGCCAGCACCATCACTCTGTTGGTCATCCGTATCCCCCTCAATAAAAATGTTGCCTGTGGCAGATATTGAAGTATGTCTTTCGGAAGTACTCAGTTGCTGAAGTGCTGGAATGCTCGAAATTTGGTCGATGTTGAGAGTACTACTTGAGCGAAGTTCACTGCTATCGTTTGGCTTTGGAACTGTAAGCGAACTTGGATCAGCTGCTAGATCGTCAGCAAAATCATTGTTGACTAAGTTCGGGGATTGTACCTGCGTACTCAATAATGGGGAAATCTGACCTCGGATCTCAGATGCATCGTCGGTAAATGTAGAGTTCAAAGGCGAGCTGTTGGCTCCGTCAAGGCCCACTTTCTCCATCTGTTCGAGTATCCACGTTACAGCACCAGTTTCATCCATAGGTAAACGTGTCTCCGTTGCGCATCGTGTCGCCCATTCTACTGGGAACCCAAGGCCTGTTAGCCCCTCGATCAAATCTCGACGACGCTGGTCACTTTCTTCATTGCGTAGTTCTGCTAGACGCCCTTCTTGGCCGCTCCTGGAGCCTGCCTCGGTCGTTCTTGTTAAGGTGGATTGCTTTCCCGAGTTATCCAACGTTATTTCACCATCGTCAGTATCACCGTCACTGTCGCTACAGCTGCTCCAGTCCTCGGCTAGATCGATCACTTTGGTGTCTTCTTTCTCAGGAATCTCGATATTTGATGTACACTCAGTGGTAGACGCCCCACGAGTATGTAGCGCTAAGATAATTGGACGCAAGCGTGCCCGGTCTTCGCTACCAAGCACTGGTAGATGCTTGAAGCCACCTAAGTACAAGGACGCATCACTACCGGTAGTTGGTTCAATACCAGGTGCACCAAAATTAAATTCGACAGCTTGGTGAACATTTAAGGAAGCTGCCGGACACATTCGAGAACTACCGGTGATGGGAATCCCAGAAAAAGCGACACCTAAGCACTTCCCGTTGAGAAAGTAACTAATCTCCATGCGATCAGTATCCAGAAGAACCCCTACGACGTCATCTACTCGCCACTGCTCTCCGTAGTCATAGGAATTCACATTCCACTTTTTGCATCGAAATCCATCAAAAGCCCAGCTATTGTTATGGTCACCCACACCCTGACCTTGAAGCGGATCAGCACTAAAGTCTCCGTCCACATACCCAATTTGCATTAGTCCATCCGTAAGCACAACGACTTCAAAGAACCATAAACCACTTTTTGCACAAATTTTTCCGTGAGCCAGCCTCACGGTAGGAAAATGCTCTAAGGCTTTGACTTTCCAATCACACAGCTCAACATCACCACCAACAACTTCAAGCGTAAGTTTTGCAGTGGGGTCACTCTTTGCTGCCACCACGGAAAGACTGCGAGAGATGGAGGGAGAGAATACATTCCCTCCCAAAGTACCCACTGCAACCTCTCCAGCTCAGCAACTGACACTCTAGGAATTGTATCTCGGCAATGCTTTCTTCCACGCAACACTTCTTTGTTGAAAATACGTATTCGACGAAGCTTCATTGCGAGTTTTGAATCAGGGCCTAACATTGTCGTGACGCACACTTTGGCGCACGAGGATGCTACCTGTAGTAAATCGTCGCAAGCTACGGGGTCTTCAAGAAAATGACGGTGCCATGGCTTGCTTGATGTAGCCAAATTATTTTCTCGAAGCAGAGTGGCCACTAAGATTCGGAGCACTTGCACTCGTAGGTGCAGCACAGAAGCAATTCGTAGGTCAACAGCACTGACAGCAGCAACATCATTGTTGCACTTGGCGAGGACATCTTTTCTGGCTGGAAGGCATAAGGTTTGGCCTATCTGTTCTTTCAGTATTCCACAAACTAGAGCTTGAATGTTTGCCACGAAATCAAAACTTTGATCATCTAATCGTATGACGGAATCAAGAGGGGCGCGCCATGCTTGAATATGTGACGAAAAGATCGCTGAGTTTCTTACTGAAGCGCGTTGGTCGTTCAGAGCTTCCTCGGAATATCCAACCATAGCGTTTATTGCCGCACGCAAATCTGCAAATTCTGAAAAACTTCTCCCTTCGGATTGATGAATGTAATCTTTCAAGCTCTCATATCCGTGTAGCATGGTGATTGAGTTTTCAATAAACTGCTCCATTTGACTTCTCCAGGTAGGTGCATTGCAAAGGCTTTGGAGTAGATGAGCACCTGCTGCAAACCGCATTGATGTCATCGTTTTAAATGGTACGACATCGACGTTCGCTCCGTTAGACAAAATTTCTCTGTCAGAATATTTATCAGCTCGAGAACTCTGATGTAGAATTCCAACTTGCTGCATCGCCCTATACAAGCTTTCATTCTGCCTTCGTATCATTGAAGAGGGCGGAACACAGTTTCGCTCGTTGAACTTGTTGAATAGTTGCTCTACCATCGTGCCGCGACCGGGTCGGATACTAAACAACCTTTGACCAAGACCTTGAATATCAAACTCTGGAAGAGGAGGAGCTCGGGGAAGTATGTCCTGAAGTAGATAACTCAGATATACTTGAGCGAGATCTTCATTATGAAAAGTGCCTAGCTGCATGGTTGAAAATAGTGTAACCCATCGATCCGAAAAAGACAATCTTGCGAGTGAAGTCTCACCAGAATTTGGTTCGCCTTCGACAACTAATTGACACAGTAGACGCAGTATTTTGCCACGATTGTTCTCAGTTGTGTACTGCTGCTTCAGTCGGAAGAGAATTCCGCCGCTATTTTGCACCCGGCTAGCAATTTTCTCCGTTACTGAGCTACGTGATATAATGACATCGTCCAAAACTGCAGCAAAGCTGTTGTGACTTGACCGTTTGGGTAGTGCGGGTAATTGCTGAATATCCGTCGCGTTACTCATTTTTCATCATTTTGAAAATAAAAGCTCTCCATATTGGCATTGCCACCTACAGTCATCGTATCCCATGAGCTGAACTTCTCACGAAGCTCTGAGAAAAATGGTTTATCGACCGTTCGCAGGCCGTTGTTCAGCGTTGAGAGCTTGCCACCCACAAATACGTGAAGAAGACCAGGCGGTTTCTGGTTAAAAACGCAAACAACTTGAATCCACTGGCCTCGAGTAATACGCTCATCGACAGCAATTGTACACCAACTCCCCTTCACGTTTTCATAGCATCTCAGTGAAAGTCCAATTGCAATGTGGTCGGGATGTGCATCATGGGTAAATACAATGAGTTCAGGACCTTTGTATGCATCAGTTGAATCTGTTGCCATGCTTGAAGCTTGATTTCTAGAAAATGCAAACAGCTGCGGGGAAGATTGATTCGACCGCGGAATTGCTGATGTCGCAGTATTTCTGGAAAATATGTCTGTAGCTCCAGTATTCTCGATATACAACCAAAACGACAGTGTTAGCCCAGTATCCGTAGCAGCAGCGTGCTTTGGCCGAGAAATTGTGATATCATGAGTACTTGTCTCCAATATTTGAACTGGGTGACCGAACAGATAGACTTGTGAATCTTGTTGCGGCTTCTGAAAATACTCATCATCACATAGCAGCGTGGCATATTCTTGCGAGTCGCCATCAAGATTTTCAAGGCGGCAACTTACTCCTTTTAACAGCAAAAAAGACCATCAATCATTTGCTCGATAATTTCATCAACGGTCGAGACAACCAATTTCTTCGGAAGTGTTAACCGCCTCCGAGGAGACATGGACGTACTTCGTGGTGTCAGAGGCTCTTTATCGTGCAAACTTGACCCAGCAGAACGTAAAAAAGATTCGGTTTGTGCTGCACATACTGATCTGATTCACGGAGCTGCATGGAGATGCCACAAAATGCTTCCCAGGCTAAAACACGTAGTATCTGAGCTGGGGACTGGCCAAACAAGAGCACATTCACCGGAACTATTTTCTTTGGTAATCTGGATTCAGCGCCAGCGGGATAATTATTGCACATTTCGCCTCCCATTGTGATTCCGACGTGATTTTCTGCGGCCGCAGAGAGATTCATATCGTTGACAGTTTTCACCAAATTGGCTTCATCAAGAAGTAAGTCAACCAGAGTGCTCATGATACCTGACTTTGCTATTAAAGCCACCATTCTTGGAACATTTTGTTTCGTATAACCAAATGGAATTGTCCATGCTAAAAGCGCCTTCTTTTTCAGCTCGAAAGATCCGTCCTCACTGGAGACAATCCGAGCTAACCGAACAAATAGGTTTTCGATTGCTTTGTCAACTCCTTTGTCTTGACCATAGTTCTGGTCGACTTTACGAGCTGAAGCAACAGGCGCCGAGCTCATGTGAAAATTCGTAGCACATCCAACATTCACAAACTCGTCCAATAAGCAACTTTTAGCGGAGGACGTCGTCAGCTTTCGAAGAAGGTCATGTAGTACACAAATACCCGTTCGAGCGAGAGAGTCATTTAGTTCTTTCGTGAAAAGAGAACGCTGAATAAAGTCGGTCTCTACCGGTTTAGCCACAAAGGCAAACAAATTTATCACTGACGCTTGCATTCCAGCTGTGCACAAACAGGTGGCTATTGGATTTATTCCACAGCGTAATTCATGAGGCACAAGCGCTGGACTGGGATGAAGGCTCAACAATAAGCGCGTTTGTTTGGCTGCAGCCTCCAAATTGATGGTAGCCAATTCCGTAGTTGAGGAATATCCCAGCAATATAGAGAAGACTTCCCACAAATTATCAGACGGTAAAGGGAGAGTTTATCCGAACGATTCGAACGTCGGCTATCTGCGTCGTATAGTTCATACGCTTGCCGAAGCTCGTCAGTCAAACCAAGGTGCCACGATGTTATACTCACAACAGCAAGCATCAGGCGTTGTACCTCACACGTGATATCCACAACACGCGACATCATTGATGCTATCCAATCCAAAAAGGAAATTGTTTTCTGGGAGAAATCTGTATCGTTCAGCTGCAGCAGAAAGCGTTGGGTCTCGAAAATACTTGGTGACTTTGACTCAGTAGAATCGGTTATAGAGGACTCTTCCTTACAGCCGACGAGCTCGTCCTCCACTTCGAAAATCCCCAAAGGCTCCCATTCCAGAATGGTTTGGATTGGACTTGAGCTCACACAGAGTTTATTCGATTGTGCGTCTTGGTCCGGTTGAATAAAACGACCTTCAGACACGACTAGCGAGCAATAAACTCCATACTGGGCGATCTCTTGTGCGGGTATATTTGGTAGTGTGGATGGATACAACAGTTCACAGCTCAGTTTTCCACATAATATTGCGCACGCATCCCCAAGATCAACGAACCAGTTGCGTTCCTGGCTTGTTGATCCAGGGCGATGCAATAATGCCGACGTACTATCGTCATTGTTTTGATTTCCACCGTCACGTACACTCTGCATTTTCCAGCTCACTTCATCCAGCATTTTTACCATGGCTATCAGATTTGGCAAGACTCGCTCCACCACCAGCAAGTTGTCAGTAGCCCCAAATTTGAAGCCGGCTTCTTGGTTTGAGTCTGAAAACAGCAGTACTGCTAAGCATTCTAGGGCACTTGGTAGTAACGTGTGGAAGAAACTACCGTTCAACCGCCACGTGATGACGTCTTCATGCTGGCGACTTCCCTTGTGAAGCCGCTTCAGCACTGCCAACGACTCGACCAAAAGGGTATCGACATACTCAAGAAGAGACTCCATAATCTGATGGCTCTCATCACTTGTTGCTGGGCTCTGGTCCTTCAAGATACACGTTCCGTGTGTACGATATTGTCGGAACGCTGATTGATGCACGATACTAAAGTAATGCGTCTGTAACACATGCAGTAGTCGAAGAAAGCAATCGGGTCCACTCTTGAAATCTGTAAACGCTTCGTCTCCTAAGTGTTTGGTCGCTTCAGCACTACTGCGCTTAAGTAAGGTGATCATCAGTGATCTAATTTCGAAGACACCCAGCTCACTGCCCCTCTCATTCTGCAATTCACCGTGGGGTACCCGGCTCATCAAGCTCAATATTTCTGTCATGGTTGAATCCTAAATGGCGAGCAATACGTGTTAGTACCGAATTATGATTGAACGTCCACAAAAACAGTAAACCCTTACTAACCTTACACAGCTGATCAGAAAGCATTTTTGTCCTCATTGAGGGGACGTCCACTTTGCAATCATCTATTACTTCCCGCAATAAGTTGCACCTGGAGGGTCCTGTCGGGTAGAACATACCAAAGCCCATCTAACCAAAACAATATTATTAGCGATAGGCATCAACAACTGGAAGTAAATTACCGCACCTTGAGCGCGCACGCAGCTTCCTGGCTAATAGCACTCGTAGCAGCTTGCAAGTCCTGCTTCTCGCCAACTTGGCACGCTCCACCGTATAAGCGACTAACCAGTTCGCCCCCTTTGAGACCACCAAGGCTGTCAAGAAGCTCGTGAATGTTACTAAACAAATCGGAGCGTTTAGAAAATCTTTTGTCAATTCTTCCGAGGGCTTGCGTCACCACTGAAGCTGAGTTCAACGATTTCTTCAAATTGAGCTGCAGAATCCTTAAACAGGAGAGGGTCAGACCCATTCGTTCTCGATGTGCCAGACGCAAACAAGTAGTAGGTGCATTCGATTCATGCTTCACAAACTGCGCAGATTTATCTTTTACACCCTCAAAGGATGTTGTCAATCGGAGAAGCTGCAAGAGCGCTTCTAATGACTCACTGTTAGTGTCGGCAGCAAACGGAATCAACACCCATTGAGCCTTCGGACTTAATTCATCCATCCTTGGTTGATGCTGTGTCTCTTCGTTTGTGTCTTGGTCTTCCGCAATATACTCCGATGCAAGTCGATCCAAATGTCCTGTGATGAACACGGCTGCGATCGTAGATGAATCCGGTTTAAAATCTTCTTTCGGTGTACTAGTGGTCCTTGTCGCTGGATTTCCTTTCGGATCCGTCACTGCTGCAATGTTTAGTACCCACTGTGCTCCAAACTGCATAGCATCACTATCCTGACACTCGTTGTTTTGTGCTGATCGATGGTGACCATGCTGTGCATTGATAGCTCCGTGAACCGGGATGTTTTGGTGCATACGATTTTCCACCTGATGCACTGTTTTCTGAAGAGAATCGCGTTCAGGGTTAACTTCGTATTCCTTGTCGCCATCCTTGACCAAAACTAAATTGTACTTGTCCCCCACTGCAAGAGCTACTGGTTTTAGACCACATCTATCGAAGAACTCAATTTTCGTGGGATGTTTCCGTGTTTGGTTATCTCCGTGGCCAAGTCGACCACTGTCTCCCTGGCCACACGTCCACAATTCTTGGTCATGAGTTAAGAAGACAGTGTGCTCGCACCCCGCTTTCGCATCTTTGACTCGTTTACCTTCCATGCTCCGCACTATTGCGGGGATGCCAAAAGTCTCTTCATCCCCATGACCGAGCTTGCCATTGGTACCAGACCCCCATGTATAGACCTTTCCACTTGATGATACTGCAAGTGAATGATCCCAGCCACAAGCTACCTTGACAAATTCCTCGCGGGTTTCTTCTAGAGCCTCCACTAAAGTGGGTTTGAGTCTACGATCAGAGTCACCATGCCCAAGGACAGGCGGGATACCAGCACGGCGACTGTCCTTGTATCCGCAGCCACACGAGTACACCCGCCCTGAACCTGTGCAAAGAGAGTGTGCTCCCAACCACCTGCAGCGAACACGATGCATTCAGCCTCATCGCCTTCATCATTGTCGTGAAAGCTTTCAATCTCTTGAATGGTCCACTGATCATTTGTATGACCGTGTCCACATTGCCCTTGATTGTTCTTTCCCCAGGCATACGCCTTTCCGTCCCAAGAGATACCCAGTGAGTGTGATGCACCACAGAAAATGTGTCGAAATCGTACTGCTGCACTTGTCGTGATGTTTGGACCGGATACTTCTTCTTCCTCTCCAGGTTCTGGTTTCTCTGGTGACGTTGGAATTGCCACTTTCGTTGGGCTAGAGCGATCATTTGTGTCGCCAAGGCCCAGTCTCCCGTTTGAACCATTTCCCCAAGCAAATAGCTCTCCCGACTCCATGAGAGCTAAGGTGTGTCCGAGCCCGCATGCAAGGTCACGTACTCGACCTTTCACACGTAGAAACTCGATGCCTCTTGGAGTGTATTCTTTCGCAGAAGAACCGTGGCCAAGTCGATACTTATCCCCATTACCCCAAGCCATAGCCTCTCCTTTGGCCGTTATGGCGATGCTATGGGTCGAAAGCGAATCAATATTGCGAAAAAGGACGTCTCTCGTTGCCGCAATCATAGTGGGTGCTGTCTTGTTCTCGGTACAATTCCCTTCTTGACAGCCCACGTGCGCGCACTGCCCATGACCAAGCTTCCCATGATCCCCCTTACCAAAACTCATGAGGTAACCGCAAGACTGCTCTTCTTGTTCAAGGGAAATCTGCGGTCGTTCACATGTAGTAGCGGCAAGTTCACGAAAGAGCGGCATAATTGGTTCGAGCCGCGCTCCATTAATCTCGTCTCCACTCTCCAACAACAGCTTCACACCCTTCAGCAAAAACCCTAGTCGCCCCCACTTCAAACTTAGCGCCACGTACGCTACAACAACCGTAGCTCGATCGTTGGTCGAAAGACACGGGGCCGCAGTCGTCACTGAGCTCGTGTCCACAGCCAACAACTCCTCAAACAGTCGAAACAGCTGATAAAATACGCTACAGACGTTATCGTCCTCCAACTCGACGGACGTGTCGTTCACCAGACCAGGAGACAGCACGCACGAGGGCATCGACGTAATAATCATCGGCAGTTTGCTCGCAATCTGCACCGCCAGTCGGTAGTTTACCGTCAGTTTCGTCGGGTCTCGCAGCGATTGGCACATGCGGAAGAACATTTTCAGCACAACTTGCGTGGGTATCGGCAGCTCCTTGAGCGGAACGGGGCGGTTGCGTCCCCGTCCCCAGCCGCTTCTTGGAGGGTGAAGTGACGCTCACATCCTCCTCTGGCTTGTACAATCTCTCCAAAATGTCCTGCAGTACAGTTAGCTTCTTACGGAATTGCGGTGTCGGTCCTTTGGCGTCCAACGCCCTCGCGCGCTGTACAATGCGCCGTCGCTCAAGCTCCAGGCGCTCGTCGTGCGTCAGCTCGCGGCCAGAGACGCCGTCCACAGACGCCACGTCATCAACACGAACCGGGTCCAGCTGCTTACCTTCCTGCAGCGCCTCGTACCGTACGCGCACGTACGCGGCGTCCTGCAGCAGCAGTGCCTCCATGCGTGCGGAATGCGGAATGAAATCTTGGAAGTTGAAGCGGCGCGACCATCACTCTGTAAAACCTCAGCTAGAGCATGAGCGAAACTGTGCAAACGCATTACATAATCGACCCATCGAGCAGCATGGCACGGGAGCTGCTCTTCTCCGGGCAGTTTCTGGCTGTGACAGACGACGCGAGCCCCGCCCACGTGCAGATCCAGAAGGAAGCCATTTCGTTCCTGCAGCGTCTGGCTGAGTCTGTTCTGGTTGTTAGCGTGCATGGGGTTAAAGGGAGCGGCAAGACGTCGCTGGTGCGCAGTCTTTTGGGGCTACCGGAGGAAGAAGCGGTGCCTACGGACGGCGTGTGGCTCTACGTGCAGAGAGTTAACTTCCCTACTGCCAAGTATCTAGCGGTGCTGGATCGACCGGGCTTCGAAGACAAGGTAGACAAGAGATAACCTTTACTTGAGGGGTTTACTGGACTTACATATTTGTGTATTGGTCAGGAGGTGGACACGCTGCTGTACTCCATTCTGGCGGGGCTCAGTAGTGTCGTGGTGCACAATGTGGACGGCCTCTTGACACCAGAAGCCGTGGACCAATTCGCGTTTCTTGCGGCGGACCAGGAAGGCAGCGACGCGCCGCCCAGCTACGGTGAGATTCAGTGTTTCTAGACAGGAGTTTTGATAGTTATAGAGGTTGATGAGTTCATGTTTTCTTGTGACAGCTTTTCCACAGTCGCCGAAGCTGTTGTGGGTGCTGCAGAATGTCTCGACGAGCGAGCTGAAGGAGCAAGTTCAGGAGAGTGGGTTGTCATTGCAGGACGCGGAGCAGACGTATCTGTGCAACGCTCTGGCATCTCAACCTGCGCACACTCCAGGAGCGGAATTCTGCACGTTTTTCGAGGCTGTTTATCCGGACCAAGGGTGTTTTGCTGTCCCACCAAGAGGATCGGATTCCTTCGAGAAACGTGTTGAAAAGCTTTCACGAGTCTTCACAGACTCAGTGCACAACCGCTATCTGAAAGGGGTCGTGCTGAATGGCCCGCTAATCGGTTCGATTGTGGTGTCGATGCTCGCCCATCGTGACAATGTGTTCAAGGTACGGCTTAGGTGTTTGCCGTTATGCAATGAATTGTTGACTACTAAAAATATTGTGCATTTATGGTAGGCCTTTCGTGGACGGATCTGGAAGGATACCATTCATAACTGCTGCCTGAAGGTTGTTGAAAACGGGATAAAACTCTACAAACTTCGCATGTCCGAGCGATTGGGCAGTATTGTCGATATCTCGGACCTGAAAGGCTTTAAGCCAGCGTTAGCTGCTGTCAAAAAGCAGCAGGAGCTGATCGAGGTTCGTGCGAAGAGATATTGCCGTGCTACTAGCATTGCATTTCACGAACCCTGTTTTCCTAATGCTTCTTTTTCTAGTTGCCGTGTGAAGTGGATGTGCTTCGTCAAGTACACGAGACCGCAAGACGCCAAGCAAAGGCTAATCTTCGCACCATGCCTGTTCGATCCGGAAAGCTGAGATCCCTGCTGAAGGTACGGCCGTGTACTGAACCCTCACACGATATCAAACACCCAGCTAACCAAAAGTGTTTTTTATTTTTTGGTGGAACAGAAACTTTTCCGTGACCTGTTGGAGTCTGTTTTCGCTACAATTCAAGAGGAGAATAACCGGATTTCGTCCGAGATATGTCAGTCGCTGCTCACTGCATTGCACGCCAAACTGACGGAAAAGGTCGAGGCACATTTATTGTTGCGTCCTGAGGACAACGAGGACTCGTACTCGTTTCAGTCAACCGAGTTTAAGGTTTGTTGCATCGTTAATTGCGACGCTATGGGTATTATTTGTTCTAGATGATTAACCTGTATTGATATTCCGCATTACTAGCGCTTCTACCACCATTACCAGACGTACCTTTTCGAGCTGATGGCTGCATACACGGATCAAGCGAAGGGCCCCGTAAAGGTACGTCTACAAATGCGGTAGACTGATAATCTACGGTGCTTACTCGTAAATGGTTTCCTATACGCGTTTTAGAAAGAGGAGCTTGCCAAGTTCATGCACAACTTGATCCGGCCGCAGCTTGCTGATTTTTCAGAAAAGCTGGACAAAATTCGCCAGCACGATGTTGACGTAGTAGATGAGGAGATCGAGAAAAAGAGGAAGAATGTGAACAATTTAACGCCAAGCAGAAGATGTACCAGAAAGAGACAATGGAAATCCAAGAGGATGTCAATAGGCAACTTGTTGAAGGTGCCAAGCTTCAAGCGGTACGTAACACTCCAGTTGGATATAATATTTTGGTTGGCGAAGCTGACGACGACTATTTTCCCGACTATGTTGCAGCTGCGGAAAGAAGCACTTGTTGGAGCGATCAATGATCTAACCAGAATGCACACAATGGCTACTAAGCAGAAGGAATTGCTTGAGGAAGCTGCATTCGTTTCGGTATCCAAATTGTTGCATTGTGGCCGTCTGCAATTGATCCATTTACTGACTACGGTTGTGTTTTTTCAGGTTCAACTCCCCGAACAAAAGGTGATTGAAGCTGCGCAGGACAAGGAGGTCACTGAGCTGCAAGGGTACTTGATTAAACAAGGTGGTGGCGGTAACGTACTAAACCCTCTGGGTCGGAAAAACTGGAAGCAACGGTACTTCATTCTGATCGGCGCCAACTTGATTTACGCGAAGACAAAAGACGATTACGAGCGCGGAAAGATTATCAAGGAACTTTGCCTTACTGGGTGAGTACGACTGCTCAAGTATCACTACTACTGCAGTCCGCTAATAATTTGTTTGTTTTTACTACTCATACGTGCAGCTGCCGCGTTGATCCATCCCGTGATGCCGGTGAAGGACTTGACATTACCCCGGGCAAATCAGCTCATGTGTTTGAGTTGCAGAGGGGTTCTTCGAGAAGAACAGCAAAAAGCGCTCGTCGGCCGCAGACAGCGGGCGCGTCTTCAAACTGCGTGCGCAAACCATTCCAGAACGTAATGTGTGGATCGACAAGCTACGTCAAGCTGCTGGTGGTTACTAGTAATCGCGGGATGTCATGCTCGAACGAAACAATACCGGATATTTGTTGAAAAATATGGGGTGACAACTCGCACATTACTACACAGCAGCGTGCAACTTGCAGCATTGCGAACAGAGACGTCTAAATCTGCTCCAGCAACGGTGAAACTTTCCATGTGCTGATTAAGTTGAAGAGGAACTACCGGCACAGCTGAGTCGGTTCTAACGCATAACAACTATCTGATGTCACTGACAGCTCATCGGTCTCGGCTGTCAGCATCTCTGTTGTTGCAGTGTCAGCTTCACTTTGTTTTATCCCTGTGATCTTCTTCCCAGTGGATGTCGAAATGCGAGTTGGGAACGCTGGTCGTGGCTTTGGATCCAGGTCGTAAGACTTCTGGATTCTTTTCGCAGTTGTTTGCTGCACTCCTCTTGGTTTTGACTCTGCAGGTCTTGAAAGAAGGTTCCTCCTCTGTAGTGCCAAAGCATATTGAGATGGTATCACACGCGCTAGGCCCACAAACTCACGGTATGTCATGTTGTGCCTGTCAGTTTGCATTCATAACGAGACTCACCTTTGTGTCGGATTTCTTTTCAGCACAAGCATTTCTGCCATTGCTATCCACCATAATGATTATTCGCTGCTGTAAGCGTCGCCGCCACTGTGAAGCTGTAAATGCGCTGTGTCGAGCATTCAAAATATCCTCCGTGGTTCATCAAATGGGTTTCGATTTCCAGAATTAGCTAACAACGTGTATATATATGTTTTCCAGGTCTTGCATTACGCACTGTTCAAGAAGGTAGACAGAAGTTCTTCGGGTGAGTGGATACCATGAAGGCACTTCCCAGTTTTGTGCAGTCGTCAGCGGCTCTCGTTCCTGCACGTCCTCGACCTGTGGGTATTCCACAAAAGTTTTTGCTTCGTGACCTCAAGGAAAAGCGCAAGTTCCGATTGCTGTCTCGAAAACTCTCATTGTTTATCACATTTGTCGTTATCTACCTGGCCGCACTTCTTCTGGATCGAAACATATCTAGCCGTACGTTATTGATCAGCGTGTTGTAAAATGGCCTAACGATGTCTTTTGCATTATTTGACCAGGATCTGTGGTGCAGGCAATCGTTGAGAGGGAGCTTCTTATGACCCCACAAGGTACCTCGACTGTTGTCTTCAGCAGTATTGCAAGTACTGGTGATTTCTGGGACTGGTTCACAAACTCGTTTCTCAGCATCATGTATTCGGGAAGCGATGGCATTCAACCTTATACTCTGGCGTCGCATACAGTAATCCTTGGCGGGTTTCATCTGATGCAAACACGGTACGGCGCGCTCAACTTCAGCGACCCAGATAACAAAGGCAGTAGTTGCTACAGTGACACGCCGTTGCTTCAAGACCATACATGTTACTCGGCGAAAACGAATCCACTGATGATTTTGGTATCACGGACGGTTCCAATGCTAGCGTAGCAAAGCTGGACTCGCTTGATATGTTTTCATATTCGACGGATAATGATTCCGCTATCAGCGGCTTTCAGACATTTTTCCTGCGGAGTAGAACTCATGGCTCTGATGAACTTACTAGAGCAGAACTGATGCGGCAGTACGGCTGGATTGATCGCCAAACCAAGGATGTAGCCATCACGATGGCGCTTTACAATCCAAACCTGCGTGTCTTGTCCGTCGTGTACCTGACGATAGATTTCAACCTGGCTGGAGGAGTCATTCCGTCTTCAGACATCCTGGTACTCAACCTCGAGCCTTACGACTTCAATATGCACAGGAATATCGCTCGTACAATCCTCGAAGTCATCTTCATTCTGCACGTCGTCTACTTTGCGT
Source organism: Phytophthora syringae (assembly GCA_012656105.1). Lineage (NCBI taxonomy): Eukaryota > Oomycota > Peronosporomycetes > Peronosporales > Peronosporaceae > Phytophthora > Phytophthora syringae. The sequence goes on along the minus strand of JAAKBD010000390.1, from coordinate 165,808 downwards.
TACTCGAGGTCTGGGACGTTTGCGTTCTCTCTGGCGGCAATATTCGAGTTGTACGTCCCAGTGCTTACTGAAAATTTGTTGGCATGGAATTGTCTAACTCTTTGATCGTTGTTGATGTCTTTAAGTAGTACGTCGCACGATACGGCTTGTGGAATAACGTTGGAGATTGGGCCAATATCATGGTGAATATTGCCATTATCATTTGGCGCTATTGCAGTTTGAAAACGAGTACACGGAAGAAGTTGCTGGAGCTTGAGTCGTTCGAAGAGTACATCAATCCACTTCCACTGATGATCTGGGATCGGATTCTGCTGGGTCTTAACCTTTTCAACATCTTGCTGTTGACGGCACGCGCGTTGAAGTACTTCCAAGTGACCAAAGGTGGTCGACGCCTGATGCGAAGTGTCTACGGAGCCATGCCCGAGGTGATGTCCTTCATTCCAATCTACTTGGCGGTCATTGTCGGGTACTCGTTTGCGGGTCACATGCTGTACGGCTTGAGCTTCACAGACTGGGCGACATTTCCACGTGCAGTTTTCCGTGTCTTCGAGCTCAACTTTGGGCTGTATGACCCAGGTCCCATTTACGACCAGGGCGGGGTCTTCAGCGCTATCTTCATTTACACAGGAAACACTGTTTTCTGCATTCTCATGCTCAACGTCTTCATGGCCATCGTTATGTCCACGTGGGAGCGTCTCTCGGAGCAGGAAGCAGATCGTGCGAGTGAACGGGACCAGTTTTCACGTGAATTGGGCTTGACTGATGCACTTTTCCTCATGGCCATGAAAGAGGACCACGTCGACGCCCTTATTGACGTCGCGTTACAACTCGAAGGCGACGAACTTATCAGTAGGGGCAAGTTCTGCAAGGCTTGGGATGAACTTGACGACGACGAAGTCCCTGAATGGACAGTGAGCCGTGTACTCGGGTGGTACTGGGACCGCGATGACATCACTGCAACAGCAACTGGGTTTAGTGCCAACACTCAAGCACTGGCATCATTCGGCTCTGCTGCTGCTGTGTCGAAAGCGATGGCCAAGTTCAGCTCCGCGGCTGCAAATGCGAATGCGACGAATAGACCAATGTCGCCGAAGAAGTACGTTGGACGTACAGCCACGCCAGATTCCGAGACAGATCAAGACGAAGCCGTCGAGGTCATCAACTCTGCGCGAGACCTTGACACGAAGCCAGGTAAAGCTGCACAAGTCAAAAGTATTAGTGCGGCTGCGGTAGTTAGCGCTTTTGGAGTTCCATCCATACCTTGGGGTACACCAAAGTCACCTCCTGCAAACGCCAAAGTAGGCGTGGACGGGTAAACTAAAATACAATTCAAACTCGTTAGGATAATTATTCTTTATTGTATGTCCTGTTCCAACAAAAAATGAAAAGCAAATATGTAAATGTAAACTTCGTCGGTATCGCACTGCCCGGTAGGCATTCCACTGAGCTCACGGGCGACACGATGGGGGTGGTATTTGGTAGACTGTCGCAAGGCTTCATGCCTTCTGTTGCCTCGCTTGGCCTTGAAAGTTTGGGGATCGGAGCTATTTGGTCGGATTTTCCGCTGAATACGACAGCTCCTCTAAAAACGGGTACACGACACGGAACCAAGACTAGGGCCAAGCTGGAGCTAGGGCGAGCGCAAGTACGCGTTCGATCCGCTAACGACGCTCGCCTCAGCATCCAACCCAGCCGAAACATCACTCGTCATTGGTCTTGATTGTTTCTTGAAAATTGTTGGTTTGATGGATTTTACTGCACTTGACTTGGAACTGTCTCGGCCACGAGCTCGTCGTTGCCGGCGTTGCGAGCAATGTAGCGACGCAGGTTGCGCACAAAACAGGAGACCTCACTGATGGAGCCCTTGCGGATGACACTAGACGGGAAGTAGCCCTTGATGTCCATGTTGAGGATCCAAATCAGACGACTCTTGAATGGAGATGTCGGGTGAGGTAGGATCACCCATCCAGTCGGGCCATTCTCTCCACGCGTGATGCCCTTCTGGGTCTTCAGCACGTTCTTGCCAGCGTAGTTGTTAGCAATGACGTAGCCGCCTCCGTCCTGACGACGCCACGTGCGTGTGTTGACAAAGTCGCGGCTTGAAATCATGCCACCCAGGGCAGGAGCCGAGATCAGGTGCACCAGGTCCGTGGTCTCGTCCAGCTTGCATACCACGTTGCTCTCGGCCGCCGTGACATTCCACACATTACTGGTCTCTAAGTTCGTGTACAGTTCGTCAAACAGCTCGTCCGGGGAGAGCGGGATCTCCGCCTCGCACTTGTAGATCCGCGACGGCTTTCCATCTCGCGAGTGGACAGCCACATCCTCCTCGGTTGGGATCTCCTCCGTCCAGGCCGAGTCCTTGGCCACATCGCAGTTCGCCAGCTCCAGCACCTTGTCCAGCGACGTCTGCGAGCTCGCAATGAGATCATCACTCTGAGCAGCTGTGATCTTGACACTGCTGTACTTGTCCTCCTTCGCCTTCTCCTCCATCACCGTCGCGGACAACTCGTCCGTCGCGTCCAAGTCCATGCCACTAAACACCTTCTCCACCTCCTTCAAGTCCGTGACGCCATCCGTAAACTGTCTGGCAGCGCTTATCGTAGTCGCCACCTCGTACACGTTCTTGACAAAGCCCGCCAGCAGAATCCAAATCGCCGGGTTGGACAGGGCCACCTCGTCCTTCAGGAACCAGAACGCGGCCGCAAAGCCGAGCGCCGACGCCAGTAGGAACCCTAGCTCTCCTTCCGGCGCCTTCTCGGGCTCCCGCGCGCTCTCGCTCGTGTCTTTAAACTGCAGCAGCTCCTGCGTCACGGTCGGTCCTTGCGTCACGTCCGTCTTGGCGCGGAAGCGCGGGCCCAGCCCCGTGTCTTCGGCCTCGTACAGCACGGCGCTGCTGTGCGCGTGGGCCGCGCACGGGTCGCACACGCGCTGGCGCCGTGGGATCTCGCCCGGGTTCGTGGCCAGCACCATCCTCGTTCTCGAGCACGCGTGGCAGAAGATCTCGCCGCAAACGCGACAGTGGTGGCGGCGGTTGACGAGCGAGAACGCGCGCTCGCACTTGGCGCAGCTGCGCGCGGCCGCGTCCTCCACCCAGCGGCCGGACACCGTGTCGTGGGTCGTGACGTTCATTCCCGTGGGGGACCAGCTGCTGGACGCCGTCGACACGTTGGAGCACGAGCGCGGCCGCAGCGATAGGCGCCGCCCGCCCGCCGCCTTGGCCGCCTTGGACGCCGCCCGCTCCGCGCGCACCGACCGCGCGGCGCTCGGAGGCCGTACACACATTCCTGTTCCTGTCAGCTTTTAAATAGAAATTGGGAGCCGGGAGCGCCTGGAAGCGGCGCTTTTGAATTGTGAACGGGGAAGAGAGCGCGGCGGGTCCCAGTGTGGTCAGTTGACTGGATTTTGATTGGAGGGTTTGCAACGGCGGTTGTATCGAGAGGAGGAAGCGAGAGTATGCGGTTTCAGAGGCACGTCGTCGATTGGCTGGATCGCCGTGAGTAACGCTCCGGGTTTTCCCCTGGTTGTTGCGCTTTGTCGGTTGTCAAACAACAACGACACCTTCCGACTTTCCTCGCGACTGACAGGAGACGACAACTGACGGAGATAACAACCGACGGACGCAACTAGACGCTGCGGCGGCGGTGGTGGTGAGTGATGGAATGTGAGGCCGCCCCTTTTACCAAGTGAAAAGTGTGCTGTGAATCTCATGTACCCTCGCCCTCTCGCGTCTACCCACCGGGTACAGTTTACTACCGGAGACATGTTCGCGATTCCGAGCGTGATGTCATACATGTACTTGCTGGCACTGCCAACTCGGCCGTTGCGGGTTTCTTATCGGCAGTTATAATAGCGAACTGCGATGGATCGCCGCGTTGTGCGCCTGCGTGGGCACGACATGCGCTTCTCCTCGTCCAGCAGGCATTCACGAGTTCGGTGCGCGCAATCAAGCGGGTTATAACGCGCGCAATGGCCGGCTCCAGCGCACGGGGCACAATCAAGCTCTCGCCGTCAGCAGAGAGCGACTCGCATTCGCCGACTGCAACAGCACAGCGCGTCGGACGCGCATTGCCCAGCCAGCAGCTGGGGATCAGCATGCACTTGAAGGCAGGTGCGTCGGCCAGCTGGTCCGCCATTTTGCAGGAGCTGGTTTTCGCCACTTGCCAACTGACGCTGTTGACCGGATGAAGCTATCGATCCGGAAGACGCAGCCTTTCCAGTGTGGAAATGCTTGGCAGTCCTGGAAGGTGCGTGTTGGTTGGATACCACACACGCTCGGAAAAAGTCATCCCATTACTTTCGTAAGGCAGCTCAATTTGTGCGGCTTTAATCTAGCCATCCGTCCGCATCTCGCCGTGGAACTTGACTTGTCCTTCTTGAACTGGAGTTTGCCTATCACCTCTTGGCTCACATCCTTCTGAGGTAAGGGCACTTACATCCTCCCATCCAGCATCATAGGCATGCTGTTGCCGAGGCAAACACCAAATCAAATCTATTCTGCACCTCCTCCCAGCCTAATCCTCTTTCCTAGCATAACTGAAGTTGCCTTCAACATGCTATCCTCTACGCTTCTGCACCAGCAGGCACCAACATATTTCGGGTGGGGCGGTGGTCCCCATGATGACCAGGACAGGCGATGGAAAATTGGGGAATCAAACTACTCCAACTGCTCGCCACTTCTCGATTGGCCTTTTCAGACGCAGAAGCCCACATCGACCATGGCTGACTACGAAGGCTACTTGCTCCTGCACGACATTGGCCGCCAAGCAGACCCGCTGTACTTCGAGCTCGAAGGCGGCTTGTTGCAGTACTTCGACAAGAAAGACGGGTGTCGAGTGGGCCAGTTCTCGCTCACGAGACACCGCGTATCGGTGCAGCCCATTGAGGGCGGTCAGGTTCCCAATCGCTTCTGCGTCGAGCTCTGCCCCGTGCGTTCAGTGCACGACACGGAGCGATCCATCCAGCAATTCCGACCCACGCGGATCGTGCTGGGCGCGTCCACCCCAGAAGTTCGGGAGCAATGGATCCATGCGCTGCGTACATGGCGACGACGCAACTGGAAGGACACGTCGGTGATCGCCGCGTACGAAGAAGAAGGCAAAGCGCTGCGCATGATGATGATCATGTACCGCCTTGAGCTCAAGCTGCTGCGGTTCACGGACCTCACGCTGCGGAAGGTGAGCATGGATCCGCAGAAGAGCGACACCCTGTTCGGAGACACCGCTGCACTCAAGTGCCAGGCACATCCAGCTGCACTTGTACCGGGGGCGATCCAGGTGACGCGTTTTACCAGTCCGTTCGGCTTCCAAGGCGTCTACGCGAACCAGTTCGCAATCTAACGGACAGCCACCAGTTTTTACGAAGCCACCCATTGCGCCATGCCATGTCGTGTACCAGTAAAATATTTGTGGGCATGCGTGTGGGTGAGGAGTCCGTTAGCAGGACCAATGCGTCCTTTATGAGTACAATTCGTCGTTTGCTGATCCATGTTCGTTCTTGGAGACCCTTTAGCGTTTCTACTGCGCACAGGTTGCCTTTTTGCTGCTGCCGTCATGACGGGTAACAAGTTTCGTCGACGCGGTGCACTGCACAGCTCCAGGTAGTTCTTTTGAGTCGACATGACATCACCACAGTGGTGACCACCCAACGGTGAAGAAGGCTTACATCTTATCAAAATTCTTGAAGATCTACTTCGTCTGGCAAATACTACAATACATGTACAATATGAAGAGGCCGCTAGCTCGGCTACATGCAATACATCGCAATGCGGTACACCAGCGAGTCCTGCAACAGGAACTCGTGGCGCTTGATCTGCACCATGGAACCCACGACGGGCACACAGTGCAAAAGAGCGACAAACTCGTAATACTGCGCATATACGAGCAGCAGCGCTGCCAATCGTGAGAAGCGACCGCCGCAGCTTCATGTAAACCGCCAACGAGAAGAACTACGCCACCAAGGAAGAACCCAGCAGCAGCCAGGCCCAAAAGAACATGGTGGGCTGAAACCCCTGCGTAGCGAGCGCCACAGCCAAACCAGCCATGAGGATGTTCGAGACCAGCAGCTTCGCAGCGGCTCCGAAGACCACAGCTTTGCTGCCAGACACGATGGCCTGCAGGTACAGTTCCAGGTAGAGACACACGAACGCCATCGGTCGCCAGAGACACACGAACAGCCCGACGAAGAGGGCGTCCAGCACTCGGTTTTCAAATCCGCGGTATCCCACCACCCGGCCGACCGTCGTGTTCCACTCGCTCACATACTTCACGCTCTTGTTGGGGATCACCACGTTCTTCCCCTTCGTGAGTCCATTCTTGACGATCCACTTGAGTCCGTCCTCGTACCCCAAGTCGAACAGCCACTCGACATCCTTCACGCCGGGAGGGATCACCATCCACCACATTGGCACATACACGGACGGCTTGATGTCCGCTCCGACGCAGTAGAAGGGACTGATCGTCACCGTTTTATCGTCGTACACTGGTTGGAAGTCGAACATGCCGCCATCCATGACCCACTCGCCGTTGAGCTTGAAGGGCAGTCCGGCGATGGGCGTGGCGCAGCATGAGGCCATGAGGCTGTCGACCACGTGTTGCTGCGAGTCGAAAGTTGAGAGTCGGCGCGACCTCCATCCGGACAGCGACGAGTACACGACTGTGAGCTGTTGGGACGCGTTGAGCTTCTCGAAATCGTGCAGTTTTCCTTCGGCTTTCAACGTGTCCGTGAGGAACGTTCGGGCCTGGAAAATCCAGCCGGCCACTTGTGCGCTCTAGGGATGACTTGGCTCAGCACGAAGTCGCGGATGGCGTCAAAGTCGCAGCCCAGCGCCAGCCCCGTGGCCGTGAGCGCGCCGGCCGAGGAGCCGATGAGACGCGCGTCCTTTTCCAGCTCGAACTGCTGCAGAGCTTTGGCCACTCCGAAGAGGTACATTTTCAGGTAGCCTCCGCACGCGAACGAGAAGGACATGTCCTTGAATTGCGGTGCGGATGCGGCCATGGCGAAAGAGACACCGGATATCCGTGGTTGGGAGAATTCAAATCTGAGGCGAGTGCAAGAGCTCCGCTAAGTTTTCGTCGACATGTTGAGAGCATGTTGATGATGGAGCTCGAATTCACTGTGATGTCACGGTGGACTTGCCGCCACAGATTGTACGGTGTTGAACCGATCTGATACGCGGTAACGTGCGGTTAGTGGCAGTAGCGTGATTTCGAGGGGACGATGTGAGGTGACGTCATGACCCATTTTGGCGACCCATATTCTCGCAGCCCAAATTCGCTTAAAATGGGCTAAAATAGAAATCGCGCCTGTCCATGCAACGGGGTGAAAGGTCGCGAAGAAACCACCGAAGCGGCGTCATTGACTGGCCATGAACACGTGGCTCCGGAAGACTTCTTTGCAACTTGCATGCTGCAAAATTACCTTAGTTATATCCACTCGATGCTGCATGTGGCTAAATACGTGAGGAGTTCGGCCACCTAGACGAAATGCATCGCGACGCGGTACACCAGCGAGTTCTCCAGCAGAAAGTCGTGGCGCTTGATCTGCACGGACGAGCCCAGCACGGGCATGCAACGCAGAAAGAGCGACAAACTCGTGATGCTGCGCATGTAGGAGCGGCAACGCTGCCAGTCAGCAGACGCCATAACGCTCGCTTGCTGCAAGCCCACGAGCAGCACCAAACCACCGAGGAAGAAGCCCGCAGTCACTAGACCCAGTAGGAACAACATCATGTCTTGCAGACCTAGTGTCGCCAACGCCACTGCCAATCCAGCCATAATAATGTTCGAGATCAGTAGCTTCGCAGCGGCTCCGAAGACCACAGCCTTGCCACCTGACACGATTGCTTGCAGGTACAGCTCCAAGTAGAGACACAGGAACGCCATCGGTCGCCAGAGACACACGAACAGTCCGACGAAGAGCGCGTCCAAGAAGCGGCTCTCGCACCCGCGGTAGCCCATGACTCTACCCACCGTCGTGTTCCATCCCCCTGCATATTTCGTGGTCTTGTCGGGAATCACCACGTTCTTCCCCTTCGTGAGTCCATTCTTGACGATCCACTTGAGTCCGTCCTCGTACCCCAAGTCGAACAGCCACTCGACGTCCTTCACGCCGGGTGGGATCACCATCCACCACATTGGCACATACACGGACGGCTTGATGTCCGCTCCGACGCAGTAGAAGGGACTGATCGTCACCGTTTTGTCGTCATACACGGGTTGGAAGTCGAACATGCCGCCATCCATGACCCACTCGCCGTTGAGCTTAAAGGGCAGTCCGGCGATGGGCGGCGCACAGCAGGACGCCAGGAGCGACTCGGTCAAGTGCTCGGCGGACTCGAAGGTCGTTGCTCGCCTCGATTTCAATGACGACAGCGACGTGTACACGACCGTCACCTGCTGCGTCGTGTTGAGTTCCTCGAACCGGTTCAGACCGCCATGACGCCCCAAAGTGTCGCGCAAATACGACCGCACGCGGAAGTAGCCGGCCAGCGACGTGTGCGCCTTGGGAATGATGTTCTGGAGCACGTGGTCGCGGATGGCGTCAAAGTCGCAATTCAGCGCCAATCCCGTGGCTGCCAGTGCGCCGGCCGAGCAGCCGATGAGACGCGCGTCCTTCTCCAGCTCGAACTCCTGCAGCGCCTTGGCCACTCCGAAGAGGTACAGCTTGAGCCAGCCACCGCATGCGAACGAGAAGGACAAGGTGGGAGCTGAGGCCATTGTGATTGAAAGACTATGGAGCCCGTTGCAAAACCACTTGTGATGCTGGAGACTACCGGTAAGCAAGAGACGGAGAATGGTCTGGGTAGGTCAAATTTACTGTTGAACGGCCACGAAACCACGTTACCGTTACGCGATGTCGAAGTGCGAGATCGACGCGAGCGCGTGGCAGTGGTGTGCGGCACACAAAACGTGCTGCAAGCTGAAGTTAAGCTGAGCATGAATCTCGACTGATTCAATCAATCGGCCGTGGAAAATGAACGCACCAAGTTCTCTCATTTTTTTCTCTGCCACGTGAAGGGCACATGGTGAAGCTTGTATGTGTGATCGCTGGAGAAGTGAACGTGTTCCCTATTGACATCGACGCGAATCTGCCGGTGGGGGACTTGAAGGACGCGATCAAGAACAAGAACGATGACACCACTGTTCCTGCGCAGATCTTCCTGTGAACAGGGGCGACGCGGAGCCAGTTGTGGAGTATGACGGAAGGAGTCCGGAGCAATTGTCCGCTCTGTAAACTAAATTTCAAGTGGAAATATGGCAGTCGGTGCTCAAACTTTCATCAGAAGGTGAATGCTAGGAACAGCATTTGTTGTGGATCGAACGCCCACACACAGACGAACTTGCACCTGTGGACCGACACCATGTACAACGATCACTTGAGTGCTGCCTTCAAGGAAGAAAATCAAACGTTTTCTGAGCGTTTAGGTAATCAGTTGGAAGGGCACTGAAAGACCCCGACGATGCAATGCAGCCACGACGCAATCTTCCACGGTCAGCGAAGAAAACACGAGTTTTATCTCCTCAAGTTGTGGTGGAGCAGCTACTTCCCACCATTTCAGCCTCGACAGTGGTATTTGTTGGCGTAGTTCGGCGTGTTGACGTGGTCGGATTTCCTGGCGATCAACAGCTTAGCCATCCCTACCGGTACTCACTCATTCCAACTAAAGTCACCGGTACGAGAAGAAAGCAATGGACCGGTCTCAACGTTGTCGGCTCCTGGTCTCGGAAGTGCCATTGTGTGCAACAAAATGGGGGTTCCAGTTGGATATATTGGTGGGTTTCTTGGCTCAACGGATTGCGAGCAGAATCGATCGTAACTTATGGTTTCAACACCTTTCATGGAACACCTTGAGACTTGTCGTGGCAGTCTTACCGGAGAAGGTCGTCTTGCATCAGATTGCATTGATTGATACAGCGCGTCTTGACGAAATGAACTTCGCTTTGCGTGATTGCTTTTGTGGTAAGTTAGAAAATATAGCTCATACCAAGAGTGTGTCGCCACCGTGCTATTTCCAACGTTTTGCTAAGCAGCCCAGACTGCGTGCGGTGGTGTTGCTTCACGTTGAATTTCGCTAGGACTGATTCTCCATTTCTCAGCGGCACCGCAAAGCGAGCTTTGGTCCGGGTGCGCACGTTACCACACCAGACTGAAAATATGCAGGCAAAACAGTGCACCACCACCTGCACGGCTATTGCTGCATTATCCGATATTAGAAATCTGTTCTCGCTTCTGAAGAACAAATCCAGGCGCAGGCCTTCTCTCGCCACGTTGAGACATTGAATCAGCCTTGGATGGCTACACCCCTTAATCGATTCCCTCCACACACTGAAGTGAGCTCCTCATTCTGCACTGTACCTCCAACTGCCACAACCGTATTTTAGCTCTTGTGTGCCATGTCCAAGTGGTCGCGACCGCTGACGCTGACGCTTCTGCTACTCGCGTCGGTGGCGTCGGTGGCGTCGGCCGCCAACGCGCCAGAGGACGGCGAAGACCCCGCAGAAAACCGAGACGACAACCCTCGCTACGACTGCTCAGGCCCTTCCAGCACCAGCGACAGCTTCATCGACTACGACCACTTGGTGCACTGTGCCCCGTTGCTCCAGAACTCGCTGGTGCTGGGGAAGGCCACGCTCGTGCTGTGTCTTGTGCTGCTGTTGTACCTGCTGAGCTCCACAGCCGATGAGTTCTTCTGTCCGGTGCTACAGGCCATCGTGGAGAAGTACCGGATCCCTCCACACGTGGCGGGCGTCACGTTCCTGAGCTTTGGAAACGGGTCGCCCGACGTGTTCTCCAACATCGCAGCGTTCGCGACCCCCACGCCAGCCATTGGCGTCACTGCCATCCTCGGGGTGGACTACTCGTCACAACAGGTATCTGCCAGTTCTCTGCTGTTTTAATGGGCTTTTACTGACGAATTTGTGTGCAGTGATCACGGCCTGTGTGGGTCTCGTCTCGAACGGACAGGAGCAGCTCATCCCACGCACGTTCTTACGCGACGTCATCTTCTACTTCATTGCTGTGCTGTATCTGGGCCTCGTCTTTTCGACGGCAAAGTGGGGCTTCTGGAGGCCGTGGGCTTCCTGTGCATCTACTTTGTCTACGTGCTGGTCGTCTTCTCGGACAAATATCTTGCGATCTGGTGCTTCCCGTCGAAATCTTCAGGAGATTCCATCTACGCTACGCTGGACGACGAAGATGATCTGCAGTACTGGTCGTCATCCACGGCAAGTGAAAAGAGCCCTGCGGATACCGGTAGTTCGAACGTGTTTTCAGAGCAACCAGAGCAGCCCACGGCAAAGCGTCGACCGTACTTGAAAAGTCAGACGCTCCAAGTGTACGACACCTTCGCTCGACCACAGATTTTCTCGGACTCGGAGCAGTCCGAGCCATCTCCGCGCTTCCTGGATCGTTTGCTGTATCGCAAGAGCTCTGTGCCCACGCCGCGCTCTGACCCCCACATTACTGATGAGCTTGGGTCCATTGGTCATGAAGGTCAGTCATTGCTGGAAGTCACGGATGTGCATCTCAAGCGACCCACGTCGATGTGCGTGGGGTCCATGCAAGAGTCACTACGTCGGATTAGACGTCAAAGACGCAGACGCAAAACTGCTTGGGAGTCACTGGAAACGAGTGCACAATTTGGGGCGTCAGCAAGACGCTGGACGCGTGGATATCACACACTCAGTGACATTGAGGAGTTTCCTCCTTCAGTCGAAGCAGGAGACGTGGACGCAGAAGTGGACCAAGAACTCGAGACGTCTGACGAGGAGACAAGGCAAAAAGAAGCTAAAATGAAAGCACGAGCTGCTGAAGATGAACAGTTAGCATTGGATGAAGCCATGGCTGTGTCGTTCATTGATCGCGTCAAGGTGCAAGCAAAGAGATGGACGCGGTTTGTTATTCGAGCTGGACGATGTCTCTATTGGACGTTGGAGAAATTTGTGTGGAACCCGTTCGAGGTGCTCACCGTGTTTATTCGGCGGCTGACGATTCCTCTCGTGGATGAAGACACCTGGGACAAGAACCTCGTAGTGGTGTGTCCGCCTTTCGCCATGCTCGTGTTCGGCGTGTCGGTGTTTTCTTTCAGTATTGAAGATCCGGTCTTCCTCATGACGGTCGTCGTGGTTGGTGGAATGCTCAGTGCCCTCATTGAGTACTCCACGTCGCCGCTTGTACCTCCAGAAGGAATGGTGCTGGCACCATTTATCTGTTTGGCCTTCGTCATGTCCGTCATTTGGATCATGAACATCGCCAACGAGGTGCTCGCTGTCTTGGAGACGTTGGGTGAACTGTTTGGTATCTCGGACTCCGTTCTGGGAGTGTCGGTACGTAGCGTAAGCATTGATACCGTTTGAGCCGCAATAGCACGATTAACTCTCGTGTGCTTGGCAGGTTTTGGCATGGGGAAACTCTATCGGTGACCTGGTGTCGAACATGGCGATTGCGCGTGACGGATTCCCGACGATGGCATTCGCGGGCTGCTTTGCTGGACCGATGTTTAATTTGCTGGTTGGAATCGGGTTGTCTCTCACGATCGCCATCGTTTCGCGTGGACCTCTCACCATGGCCGAGCCGTCTCCGCTTGTGTACTTGGGCTTCGGGTACCTTCTCCTGAGCCTGTTGCTGAACATTGGGATAGCATCCTGTGACGGGTTTCAGTACCGCCCTCGGCTTTGCTACACATTGCTAATGTTGTATGGTTCGTTCGCCGTCATTTCCATAGCGGTTGTTCTCCATTATCCGGAAGAGTAGATGGGTATTGTGTTGTGATACAAGTGGGGAGGTTCTCTATAATCGTTGGGGTCGTAATGTACTTCATTTCACTGTGTTGTCATAGACAACTTGGGACTTCAAAATCAAACAAAACGTTTTCATGATACACTAACATGCGCGGCCCTGCAAGTGTTACGTCACTCTCTACGCGCTTGTAAGGTCCATCCGATCGAATTTGCCCTCATCATAGTACACCGCCTGCACCTTGCGGCCTCCAAAAAATCTTCCGTTTAAACCTGTCAAGGCTACATCACCAGCAGTTTTGTAAGTTGCAACAAGCCGCGGACGTGCAGTATTACCACGACCGTACCTTTAGTAGCATCTCCTGCGTTTCTGAACTGGACGAAAATCCGTACAGCTTCTTCGGGCGAAACCCGTCCGGTCACTTCGTAGACCAAACACTTTGTGACGGGACCGTACATCTCAGAACACTCGCCTTTAACTTCGTCTTGCAGTTCATCGTCGACTTCACCCGGTCCAACCATATTCTAGTAGCAGCACAAGGTGATCAAGTGAGCATGGCATCCGACTGCACTAAAGAAGGAGGCAATTAGTGCCTCCTTCTCTAGCTTACCTTCAATAGCACCACTCGGCTTGATAACGAGGCTTTGATCGGTGATCTCCTATCCCAGCCGCTTGTTCGACGTCGTTTTTCGTTAGAGCGTTGAATCTCACCACCGCCGTTTCTCCCGTTATCCTGATTTTGATTGCCACTGGAGGTGGCCCTGTGACTGCCTTGATCACCACCGCGTTGATCCTCATGCTTCCGCTTCATTTCATGCCGAATCTCTCTCCCGAATTCATCTATCGCCGGGGTTTGTGACTGCTGCTGATCCGATGAAGCCGTAACAATGTTGTGGGGATCACCGTGACGCTGAGGTCTCAGTTCAACCACAGTTGCTCCTGAAAGTCCACCAGGTTGTGCTGCCGCAGACCTTCCAGAAGAAGAAACTCCAAAGCTTTTGGTAGAGAACCCGAGACCACCTCGCGGCCCAGCCGCATCTTCAAATTGTCCTTCTGTAGCCGCTGCATTCACTTCCATACTCCTCTCTCGGTCAACGTCACGTTCGCTTTCAGGCTGTGATGCAGCCGCGTTTTCTTCGCTAAAAGCACAGTAATTGTTAGCAAAGCCAGACGCTCCCTCTCACCTCAGAAGTAGCACAAGAACGAACATCTTCTTGCGCATCCACGCCGGCATCGTCATGCCTCGTCCACGACCTGCAGGTGTCAATAGATCCATTGCTGGAGTTCTGCCTTCCGCGAGATCCTTCGCCAGTTGCTCACGCTCCAATTTACCCTGCAAACAGAACACCCCAAGTCACTCAAAAACACCTTCACACACAGCTCTCATGTCCAGCCCCCACCTCTCGATCTTGCTCTCTCTGTCGTCGACTCAGTTCTCTCTTCACCTCGTCCATCTTCTTCTTCTCCGATCTCTCCTTGCAATAGACTTCATAGCTGTTGGGTCGTGACGGATGGTACTCATCCCGATAAATGGCCTGGAAAAAGTGTCCTCCAGCAGCATTGGCCTCAACAGCCGAGTCTTCCTTTTCCTGTTGCTGCACCGTAGTCACCTTCACTTCCGTTGCTGCAACATAACCGAGTCTTTGGCCCACCGGCCGCACCTTCTCCTCCGTCTTCTTCTCAAGCACTTGAGTGGCCGCCCTTCTCCTCACTGAGGCTGGTTTAAAGGCCAATGAGATGGCCGAGCGGATGGGGCTTTTGCCTCGACCAGCGGCCAATGCACTGGGCAGCATCGACGTGCTCTGCTCACAAAAGGGTAAAATAAAAGTCAGATATCCCCCATTTCTCCCTTTTTGCTGCGTTCAAAGCTTACGCTGGTGGTCACCGACGTCGGGCGCTTGTTGCTCTTGTTCTTGGCCGCTTGGGGGACCATCAACGGCGCGCTGGACCATACTACAAGTCGAGGAAAGGCAAGAAATAGGAAAAGTTCGGACCATTTCGACGTCTTTTTAGATGACGGTTTAGGACGCTTGAGAGCGCAGAAGAGAAGGAAAATGTACCGGAGTTTGTAGCGGATAGAGCCGTCTTGGGCTTGCCGTCAGCATCGAGCGCGGAGGACGCCTTGGCGCCCTTGGCCAGTGGCAGATCAGCGTACAGATCCATGGACGGCAGCAAATGGCAAACTTGAGTAGGAAAAAATGTGTTTGAAAAACGGACTTAGTGGAAACAACGAGACAAAATGGCTACCGTACAAGATGAAATTAGGTGGACGTTTGTATGTCCAAGTAGGGCGGACACTCAGTTTTCTTCCTCTTCGGCGAGCAAGTACTGGTACATGGCGTCTTCGGACTTGCAAAAGTGCCAGATGCTCGGCAACATTTGGAAGACAGCCACTGACTGGTTGAGCGTCATGAGCTTCATGCTGATGTCCTCGATGAATCCCCACGAACTCTCCTGCATTATTTGCAACACGAAGAGCAAGGTAAGTCTTGTACACACACAGTAGACAGACATCGGTGCTGTTACTCACGTAGATGGAGCTCTCCAGTTCAATGGCATCCTGGCAAAAGTCTGTGGCTTGTCGGATGTCGAGGTCGAGTCCCTCGCACGCTGCAAACGCGACTGCCATCTCCTCCCGCTTCTGGTTCATGATCTCCAGACACGACTTGAGGTTCACTACCAGCGACGACAGTCCGCCAAGCTGCTGGCTTTGCCCTGCACACAATAAAAAAGCAGTCTCCACGTCAGCTTCACCCTACGCAGCACACTGCTATCCACGTACGACTGAGCATGATACTGGACGGAGTCAGCGCCGCCACACCCGACAGGAACAAACTCTTTCCAGCCAGAGAAATCGGAACACTGAGTCCACCCGTAGCAGGGGCGGCCACAATCCCCGCCACCCCACGACCGCTCCAGCCACAACCCCCGCCGCACCCGCCGCAACTCCCGTGCCACTAAAGTCCGCAGATCGGCCTCTCATGTGCAGCAGCGTAATCGACTGCACCATGAGCTTCGTGCACTCGGACGTGAGGTCGTCCAGCTCGTCCAGACTCTCCCGCATCTCCGCGACCATCGACTGCGCGCTCTGCGCCATGCGAGCCAGCGCCCACTCGGCTCGTCTCGCGTTCCGCTTCTCCCCACTGAGGTCCTTGGCCATCAGCGGAGGGATCACCGCCTCCCGCAACTTGCTCAAATAGTCCGTCAGCGTGGCGATCTCGTTCAAGCACTGGGCGAACATCAAATTGCTCTGCTCCACGTGCGTCTGGGTGCGCTCCACGAGCTGCTCGCACTGCTCCAGCGTGCTGTTGGCCAGTTTCACGAGCGTGCGCAGTCGGTTGCTGAACTTGAAGGCCTTCTGGAGCTTGTGCACCACTTCCTGCAGCTGCAGCAGCTGCTGCTCCTCCGTCTCCACCACGAGCCACTCGGAGCGCAGCACGCGCTCCGAGTCGTCGGGCGAGAAGGCGCGCTGCATCGTGTCCACCACCCGGTCGAGTCCCACGCCCTGGATGCCCTTGATAATGGCCAATCGACCGCTCTCGAAGATGTCGGAGCCGGAGCGTTTCGGCCGGTTCTCGAGCGACGGGACGTCCACCAGCGACTTGGCCGACGGGAGGTCCTCCGTCGTGAAGCTGCGCTGCTGCAGGTCCTTGGGCGAGAAGTGACCGCTGCCGTGGCGGACGAGCGCCAGGTCGTCGCGACTCTCTTCCAAGCGGGGCGACAGCACCATTATTGACAGTTTCTCTGGGTGACAAAAAATGAGTTTTTGACAAACTCAGGTGTGTGACGTCGTGCGATTGGTTGAAAAGGGACTTTTTGACGTTTGGTGGTGGGAGAGTGGGACACGCAGCTGATTGGGTCGGTGGCGCAATAATACACTTGCTGTCACCGACTACTATGTGGCTGGCTGTGAAGAGGTGTGGACTGTGATTGACACATTGGCACCATGGGCAGCAAGCGGCGTCGTGATCAGCGCGTGAAGGCCCTGGGGGCGCAGGTGGAGGAGAGCATCCGCCAGGACGCGGAGGACAAGAAGCTGCAGCACGTGAATACCCACGAGCTTTTCCAGGTGGACAGCAAGGGCGGCGAGCGGCCGTCGCTGTCCAAGAAGCAGAAGCTCGAGAAGCTGCAGAAGGACCCTCTGCTGGCCAGTTCCCGCAAACTGAACGTCTCGAAGCTCAACAAGGGCGAAGTGCTCGCGGTCAAGAAGCTGCAGCAGCAGGAGCCGCAGCAGCCGCAGCAGAAGCAGCAGAAGAAGAAGGTGAAAGGACTGTGGGGACAGGACGGAGACGTCAAGGAGGACGAAAGCAACGAGGCGCTGGACGAGTACGTGGCTCCTGTCATGGCCAAGAAGATCAAGCGCCGCAAACTCATGAACTCCACCGAGTACAAGATCCCGACGGTGGAGGTGGCGGCTGCGGGCCAGTCGTACCACCCGGACTTTGACACGCACCAGGACGTCATGGCGGAAGCGGTGGCGAAGGTCATTGAGCGTCAGGACAAGAGGGCAAAGCTCACGGAGCCGGTGGCTGAGGGCATGTCGGAGGAGACGCTGCAGTACATTAAGGAGGAGTCGTCGGACTCGGAGGCCAGCGACTCGGAGGACGAGGACGGAACGTCCAAGAAGGTGCGGCAAAGACTGGAAGTTGTTTTGTTGGTGGCGTTTTGGTGCTGACTTTTGTACGTTTGAACTGCAGACTCGAAAGCTGCCGGAGAAGATCACGCGAGCGCAGCGCAACAAGCGGATGCGTCACAAGCAGATGGAGCTGGAGCACCTGACGCGTCGCGGCGAGAAGGCAATCATCAAGCAGATTAATGCGTACGTTAAACTGTCTTTGTGAAGGATATTGGTAGATACAATGCTGACTTGGGTGCGTGCGTTTTGGATGGTACAGTTCGCAGCACATTCTCCAGGCCATCGTGAAGACGGAGAAGCAGTCGGCCAAGAAGGTGGAACTGAAGAAGCTGCAGCACGAGCAGAAGCTGCAGGAGGAACCGCTGGTCCGTGTGGCTGGAAAGTACACGTAAGTACTTTGTGTAGCAACTTCCGGTGCATTTTGGAACGGTGTGTCTGACTATTCTGCTTTTGTGTTTGACACTATGCAGCAAACTGGACCGCGACACACCGGTCTCGTTCTCGGAGGAGCTCACCGGCAACTTCCGAACTCTCAAGCCCAAGGGCAACCCGCTCCTGGATCGCTTCGACAGTCTGCACAAGCGCAACAAGATCCAGATTGGCGGTCCCAAGAAGACCCGCAAGGCCAAGGTGAAGATCATCGAGGTCAAGAAATAAGTGACGACCAAGTCAAGCTCCTTCGACCACGGGCTCCAATCCAAGCCTGTAGATAGACACCAGGATAGCATTTCCTCTTTTTGTGCAATGCATGCTTATAAAAATAGTGATCAGCCAGCTATCGATCAGGTGTTCACTTCTCCTTCTTCCTGCCAGCAGGATGGCGACAGGTTCTGTGATGCGGCCGAGTGTACGTTGCTGTACGAGGTTTGAAGTTGAAGTCGTATTGAATTCCTACTTTCGCTTTGACTGCTGCAGAATTTCCGACATGACATGCGAGGTGCTCAGGTGGTGGAAATCCGTCGAGAGGAATACGAACGCACCAAGCGCTCCATTCTCAAGAAAATCCGTCGTCGTTTGGTTATCCTCGGAGTGATAATTGGCCTTCTAGCTGTGGTCGCTTTCACGCTCGGTGGTGTACGTTGTTACCGTAGATTGCAGTTGTACTCCAAAAGGACTGATGTGAACTGCGTCGTGCAGGTTATTCGAGGCTACTTCTCCAACATCAAGAAATTCTACCGAGAATTAGGCAACGTGACGCTAGTCAACTTGTACTTCATCTACGCGACAGTATCGCTCGTCTTCAGCTTTCACGGGTTCTACATCGATGGCAAATGGCATAAACTCAAGCAAGATGGCAACCGCTTAATCATGCACGTGCGTACATTTTTCATCCTCGGAGTCGGGTCGTGGGCCATAGGTTTGTACTCAGCTCACTACTATGTTAGTGTCTGTCTACCTACTGAAGACGTAGATCTCACATGTTTGCTGTTTGTTTGACAAAATGCAGCGCTTTGGCTGGGAATTGCGACGATATCGGCGTTCGGGCTGGTGGACGTGCAGTACGTTGCATCGTCTAGTCCAAACCTCATCTACCTCACGACTCTCAGTATGGTTACCGTACGTGTACTATCAGACCAGTTGAATCGCTGCATTTTCGTCTGATGTCTCCATTGCGTGTTAGGTGCATCTTGTGGTCTCGCCTTGGCTACTGCGAACAATCCACCGGAAGGGATCGCAAGCTGACGAATTCTTCGGGTACGACTCACTTTGTGAATCTCCATTGCTACACATTCTTACTCGCTGCGTGGCCATTTTAGAGCGGAGTTCCTCTCCGACATTCGACGAGAAAAAAGCAAAACGGCGACAGTGACAGCAGTGATGATGGAAACTACTCAGACGATAATAACGAAAGCCGTGCTGCTGCTGCTGTCCGACCTACGACTACGTCTCCGCGAGGATCAAATACGACTGCATCCCAGCGAAAACCCCGCCGTACCAAATCCGGCGCAAACCGAAATCACATTGGCTTTTTCAATGAAGAGGGGAACGCAACGATGTCTCACTTGCAACTAGCAATGGAAGGGGATGGTGAACCTCCAGCTCCTCGCTCAGCCCGTCGACAATCCGGAGCGCGCGCGTCACCTCGAAATTCAGCCAGAGCTATGCCTGCCGTCGTGGATATGTCGCCACGGGTGGAGTCCCAAGTCTCATTGCACGAAATCCCCTTTGCTTCACCTGTATTCTTGATGGATTCGGAGTCTACTTTGCCAGCACCGGACTTCTGGCAGCAGTGGAAGCAAACAGAGACTACGTATGCCCCCGTTATCCGCTTGCTTTGGATATTTTTGTTACTGTGGAGGACTAACTTGATTTTTGTTTCAACAGGGGAGCGTTCTCATGCTCATTCTCAAACCAACCAACTCGATCCAGCTTGGAACAGCACCTTAGTGCTAGCGGTTTCCACATTGTGGCGATAGAGCAGAAAGACAGTGTGTTGCAAGTGTACTTTTACGGATCCCAGTACGGGACCGACACGATCTTCCTGTGTGAATTCGTGTTGCTGTTTGCGCGACGATTCTTCCAAGCTACATTCAAATGCAAGGTACGCAGGCAGCGATGAGGTTATCGTTGCGAAAGCTGGAAAACTAACCTATCGGGTGTACTTCGAACACTAGGAGCGAGAGGCTGCCGCCGATTTTGTCACCAGGTTCAATCTCCAAGAGCTGCTGATAGTGGAAGGCGAGTGACGCCGCATGTTAACGACTCGCACAGTGAACGCAACCTGCTACGTGTACACTGCACTTTACAACAGATAACTCATGTTAATTTGGACTTTAATTCAGATTCATCCACTTTAACTTCAAGTTCACCTTTTTGTAAGTCTTACGGTAGTATTACATCTTTCAGATCAAAAGAGATGCAGCAAGTACAGTAGGGCTTGGATCCGGTGGTCACCCTTGAAGATGGATTCCATGGAAGGGTGGAAGTGAGCTGCTCAGGTCGAGGGAATTAGTATCCGTGTGCGACACATGGTGTGGCGCGTTTTGTTTTAATTGACTAAAGTATGTGGGGGAGGGGGTATATGAGGTGGTACCCCTTGGTCCCAAAGTGTGGCGCTCCTACTTACTTGCTTTTTGCATGCATGATATTCGTGATTTCCCCAGTGAGCGACGCTTCGTTGCTTGGCAGGTTGGAGGGCGGCCGCTTCCTGCTTGCCTCTCTTACGTGCAAGCCGAAAGGCTTCCTTTTGCAGCTGGTCGCCTCACCACTGTAAGTCGCTTCCCTTTCTACCGCTTGAAAACGCTGCGAATGCGATGGGCGAATGCATCTTCAGTCCGCGGGGCATGGCGTTCCTTTAACGCTCGTGCTGCTTCCTTCTTCTTGGCTGTTTTAACTATCTCGGCTTCTTATCTCTTAAGCACTCGGTGAAGACGAAAAGATTATTGGTCTTCAAGGTGCATGGCTTTCAGCTCTGCGTTTCTGCTAAACACCTCGTATTGTAGCGTTCGCCGCCACGGTACCGTGATCATGACGACGCAGCCCTTCCCTATGTACGCGGAACCTCCTCGCAGCTTCTCGGACTTGCATTCAATCACCCGCTGCACGCAACGCTCCCACAAAGGTGTAGGCTCGTACATCGGAGGCTTGGACATGTCGAGCGGGGATTATTATCAAAAAGAGCCCCAAATCCATCACACATTATCAAAAAGGGGATCACTTTGGTGTGGGTCACATACATCCTTGAAACACCCTTCTACTGTTACTGCACGTTGCCCGTCCGATAGGATGGATACAATCGCGATTTTCCTTCGTCGTCAAGCCAACACCATGACTGCGACTGGCGGCATGGAGCAGTTGGACCTACCAAGGATAGCAAGGCTCCACAGGGGTGCACAAGTTCTGGCTGTGACTGGCATGTTTGCATTGGAAAACGGAGAGCCGCCATGATGGATGGCGATACGAAGTTGGCTGGCATCCCGCGTGGTTCTTGGCATATTACGCACATCAGCAACAGCTTCCTGACCCTGAGAAAGGCATCCCAGCGACGCTCACTCGTTGATGCGTACCGTATTTCGCATGTAGACCAATACCGCACCTTGAGAGATACACCCCTTTTCAGCCAATCGTTGTGCGTGAAATGTTTTACAGGATTTCGCATGTAGACAGATACAGACCACTATTCCGAAAGAGTGACTGAATTTTTTAAAAACTGACCACCACCCATCAGTTCTCGAATGGCTCGTGTGAAGCAGAAGACAAAGCCCCCCGCCACGTACAGCAGTACAATATGAACGCCAAAACTGTCGGAGAGAAGCTCACTGTCCTTGCTTTTCTCGACAGAACCACGCGCCACCGGGCTCAGTTTTAACCTAACGCTTGCAGCCAAGTCGTACCAAAGCAAGCGAGTCCAGATTTTGCGCTGGAAACTAGTGAACACTAAACTATATGACGCAGCTAGCTTTCGTAAGAGCGAGCACAAGAAGATTAGAAAGGTAGAAACTGCAACAATTGTATCTAGTGACATGGAGACGACGTTGGTAGTTTGGATTACCGTAATGAGCTCCCAGAGGAAGGAGTTCCGGTGTTTGAGGAAGTAAATTGCAATCCAGCGAGACTTGCATTGCAGCGAGCTGTTCAGAGCTAGAGAAACTATCGCAACTGAAGGACACATCTAGACGAAAGTCGTGAGTTTGACCAGGAAGACATCATTGTCGAAGAGGCGACTGTCTAAAAATAAACTTTTTCCTTTTCATAAATTTGGAGCATCACTTTTGACAGGGAAGATTTGCAAGTGAAGCATGGGGTGTGTTGGTCTACATGCGAAATACGGTACTGCAACTGAAAGACGTGAGTGGTGTGAATATGTGACCCACACCAAAGTGATCCCCTTTTTGATAATGTGTGATGGATTTGGGGCCCTTTTTGATAATAATCCGTCGAGCGGCCTCCTCAAAATCATATGGCGGTGTTTACCTACCCGTACTTAATCGAATTTCGCGGGTGACACACAATATGGTGCGACACACCTTTTGTCGCACACGGTAGGTGCCACCTACGCAGAGTCGACTTCGAGATTTCCTTAGGTTCTCTCCACAGTAAATTCTAGCGCCGAACAAACAACAACGTGAAATTCACGTCTTCACGTTGAAGAAGTTGTTTAACATCAGACGACCTTCGTGTTGTACCGCGACTACAATCGAACAACATGAAAAACTGCGCTTTGATGAGGGCGTGGTGTTGAGTATGGCGAAGAGCTCCATGGCCAGCTTGCCGCTTTACCGTGGTATTTGGCAGTACAGGCAACTTCAACCACCGTCAGGGATGCTATATTGACGACTATTATACTTAAGTAGTGGATTAGAAGATATCTGTGGATTAGAAGATATCCGTGCTGCATTAGCTTGAAGTTGGGGTTCCCGTCTCAAGCATAAAGTACCCGTCTCAAGCATAAAGTATGAAATATCCCTAGCCCACTCGAGCCTCGAGTCGAGGTGCTCAAAGCCGCAAAGTTATTATAGTGCGATCACCATGATTTAATCTCGTTTTGCCCCGCACCAATTCAGTTGCGTGTGGTGTGAGTGAGCCTTCAACAGTTGGGCACTGATTTCCATCCGAATGCATAATTTTCTCCGCTTATCATGCGTGACATGCATGGCGATGACGTCGCTGGTGCGTGTGAAACTTGTAACTTGCTCGATCTTGTTAAACGGAACCAGCCTGGCTTCAGAGACCAGGCCCTTATATCGCTTCAACATGCCTTGTGCAAGAGCAAGCAAGAGAGACCCACCAAACGAGAACACCGATCTTTTTGCTTGCCTCACTTTCCAATTGGCGGCATCGAGTGCACTCCTTCTCCTCTCCACCATCCCACGATGACCGACGCATCTGTCCAGCAAGTGACCTCCCCTGCCAGGTCCTGCGCCGACAAGGTCACTGGGGTCCTCATCAAGCACTGGACAGTGCCCGACAAGCACCGCTCCGACGAACAGGACGCGGCTGAGCAGTATCTGTTCACCGTGTACCTCGTCGGCAAGTACTGGACACTCCCGTGGGTGAAATTCAGTCGCTGGCACCTCTTCTTCGCGAGCTTCATGGTGCAGTTCTGCATCGGGTCTCTATTCGTGGTCGGTGCTCAACAACCCCATCGACGATCTCATCTACGACGATAAAACCAAAGGTATGGCCGTCAACGCCTTCTACATCGCAGTAGGAGTATTCGGTACCTCCACCGCCATCATGGGGCCTTGGATTGAGCGCAACGGTCCTCGTGCCGGAGTGTTACTCGGCACGACGTCCTACTTCATCGGCTGTGTCATCAGTTGCATTTCGCTGCACGCCAATGCCATCGAAGGACTGTACGTCGGCTACGGTCTCTTTTGCGGCTTCGGTAGTGGTCTCTGCTACATTTCTCCAGTCTCCGCGTTGCAAAAGTGGTTCCCCGACTACCGTGGAGTTGCTGCTGGGTTCGCAGTCGGTGGATACGGAGCTGGGTCCGTAGCGTGGGGTAAAGCCTACCTACCGATCATTGCTGGTACAAGTGTACCGGACCTCTTCATCGTCATCGGGTGTATCTTTACCTTCGTCCTGCTCTGCTGTGCTGTGTGTCTACGTAACCCACACGTTGACTTCCATGTGGGAGGTCTCAACATGCACGGAGAAGCTGTTCGCGAGGCGGAGGAGTCGCTCCAACGCGGCGATAAGTTGAGCGTCGTGTCTGCTCACGAGTACGAGTCCATCAGGACGCCAACAGCCAAAGAAATGGAGGAACCGATGACGACCAACTCGAATGCCAAAAAGATGACGTTGATCCAGGCCATCACGTCGCCCGACTTCATCTTCCTCTACATCGTCTTCTTCTCCAGCGAGCTCTACGGTCTCATCGTGCTGTCGAAGCTGTCCACGATGTGCACGACACTCTTCGGGAAAACGGCCGACGAAGGAGCCAACATCGTGTCCCTCGACGGCGCCTTCAACTGTTTGGGGCGTCTGGTGTTCCCGCTCGTCTCTGACGTAGTCGTGCGCAAGTTCAAAGTCGAGCACGCCTTCGGACGCAAGTGCCTCTTTTACTATGGATTGAACTCGCAGATCATCCTCATCGCAGTCTTCCCGACGCTCATTCGTAACGAGAGCTACACGGCGTTTGTGGTGTGTGTGTGTCTATTGACGCTGTCGTATGGAGGCGGCTTCGGTACCATCCCGTGCTTCTTGACGGACATGTTCGGGGCTTTCAACATTGGAGCCATGCACGGCTTCATTCTCACGGCCTGGTCGCTGGGTGGCGTGGCTGGAGGGCTGACGTTTAACGCCAAGTACAACGCGGCTATTAAGGACGGCACCACACCCGTGGACGCCTACGCCGACAGCATCTACAAGATTCTTGTTGTTGTGTGCGTCACGGGCCTCGCCATCTTCATGGTGCGTACCAACCCTCTGGACCGGTTTGCCAAGGGCTACCACTACAGTTTGTGCGGCAAGCGAGTGATCAGCATCAAAGGGAAGGACAAGGAGGCGAACAAGGAAGATCTGCTGCAGAGTGAGGCCTAAAAGGTCCTAGTACATGTATATGTAACGGCAACGCAACAACCGACAAAAGTAAATGAAAATGATGGTGCACGTTGAAGTTGACCTGCATTCTGGGCTGTCCGCTCAACCGGCGGATCTCGTGTCATCGTTGGTGCCAACCTGGTAACCTTTCCGGTCATCATGGAGAACATGGCCACCAAGCCGTCCCAGCCACACCGGAGCGCCGCACGCCACCGTTTCGCAAGATGATCACCGAATTTTTGCTTTCAGCTCGACTTGTCGATCCTTGCGGAGTCGCTTGCTCGTAACGTGCGCATGTAACCAAGAGGAAAAGCCCTGTCGCCTTCTGGTGGCGAGTTGTGGTGGCGACTACGAGGCTATCCAGGCAGCTAGATGGGCCAGTCGTGGCGGACGCTGGAGGGGCCGCCGAGCGTCATAACATTGACCTTGTGATTCGCGGACGAAACGAAGATTGACGGCCGTCATCCTTCTGCAGCGCAACGGCACTACAGTACATATGTCGCTATTGTTGAGCGTCGAGCACGACAGTAGTGGTGAAGGAGGATCCAGCAACAGCAGCAGCGAATTAAGCTTGCCTACGGAGTCTCTGTGCTCCTTTTGGCGACAAGGCACACGCGCGTAGCTGCTCCAACGCCAGGCGAGCTCTCGCGAACCTACACGGCACCGACACAGCTGGCCGGCGGATCTGTTGCTGTGTACGTAATCGAGCAACACGCTGACGCCCAATCGCGCGTGTCGATCCGATCTTCTATCGACATTAAAGAAAAGATCGGAGCCGAACGCTCCGATAGCCGAGCCGACCGATGTCTGCAACCTTCCGTTTTGCAGAAATGGAGATGCATACTGTACAAGCGAACTCGATTAAAGCACCGTACTAAATAATAATGACTGGCGATGCCACCTTGAACTTGGCCCGAAGCATGAGAGCGAGACTTCGTGACTTTGACGATGGTGCCGGCCGGTCCAAGTGTTTGTGGCGCCACTGACGCGCGTGAAAACATACTTTTTCCCATGGAGCTCATCAAGCGCCGCAGCGATCACTTTGGTGGCGCTGCTGGATGGGGAAGCGGGAATTAATTATGAGTCGGATACTTTGTATTTTCGATCGGACACTTGGCTTCCGTTAGCGCGAGCCCTGGGAACGGGTTGATGGTGCATTGCTCCTTCATTTCGACCTTGAACGAAGGTGCTGGAGGTCATTGAAGTGGTCGCCGGTAGCCTACTTAGCAAGAGTAGGAATGAGATCCTTACTCCCGATCCACTCAAACCGAAATGAAAAATCTGGACCTGCATTCAACACGTATAGAGAAAGTGAGCATAAACCAATAAACCACGAGAAACAGAACAGTGAACGTACCAAAGTGAGTGACGCGAAAAGAAAACGTGAATAGCGTGCTGAGATAGGCATTGGTGTACGGTAGCATCTGATGCTTAACTCACTCAATTATATCGAAATCAACACTACTATAATATACGTCCAGGTCGCGTCTCCTGCGTCTGCTTCGCAGCCGCAGCATCTGCGCAGTATGCTTTGTTGCTACAAGGTCAATCGTATACTGGTACTAAAGGTTGGTAGCGGGTCCGTATACCCGACAGAATTGACTCTTGTTGGGCTGCGCAGCAATGAATTGCTTCCTATCTCAGCAAAAGGAAATGCAACAGTTTGCTTGCTTCCGATTAAACTACATGTCGTCCATCAAGCTTAACCACTTGAGCGTTTCTTATTGCCACAGGAACCGATGAGACCCATGCACCGATAATCATCCGGTATGTACTGGTGATACCGGCCCGCTTCTAGGTGCATCGGTAGTGTACCGGTATGTACTGGTGATACCGGGCCGTACGGTCCCATGTTGCACCGGTAGTGTACCGTTATGTACCGGTGATACTGGCCGGTGGAATTAATCCTCGTTGGGCTTTCTATTTAGAACTTCGTTCTTCCTATCTCAGTATAAGCTTGGAAATAATTATGGGCAGTTGCGTCTCCAGCACAAAACGTAGCTGATGCAGTGGACTTATCCCACAATTTCGCTTCGTGATCACAGCGAGCATGATGAACGACAAGAATTCAAAGAATGCGTAGAGGAGCATTCGAGACACCATTGCGCCAACATTTTCTTCGGTGACCCCTACCATTTCTGCGTGATATTTGGCACTGGGTAAGTGTACCATTACCATCAAGAAAATGGCGTAGCAGACAGGGATGACGGTTTCTACATACTCGGTGAGTATAACACACTCCGAGGTGAAGAGAAGTTCAAGTGTCTCGTGGAGAGTCATTGAATTGCTACTGGTGACATCCTCGCGCTTCGTTCGTTTCGGAGTAATGTCGGTAGTGGTGGGATGCTGGCGAACACTTAAAGGATGCACCACAATACTTCGCACGGTTGGTAGGTTTTTACCAAAAACTGGTTTGGCATCTTGCAAGTGCACCGGTTGCAATTGTGGCACCACGCGAATGGAACGGTTGAAGGCTGTCGTCGGGTTCGACAATTGAACTTGTGAATGGATGCTTAGTTTTTCCAGTAATTCCATACCTTTCAAGTGATAAACGTTGTGAACGACATGACCGCACTTTTATATCGGGGCACATTTGGTTGCTGATCGCTTTGGAGTTGTAGCATAACGATCGGATCGCACTCAGCAAATTGGAATGGGTGCTATCAAGCTGTGTCAGAATCTTTTGGGCTCGCACATGAAGTTCATGCAACTCGAACATTGCTTCAGCTAGGTCGACGATTACCATGACTCCAAGTGTTGTCGGCGACACGCTTTGCATAAAGGTGGCAAGGTAAAACGCATCGAAAAAATCAACGTCGAACACAACATGCGGCGGCAAATATCTTCCTTGTGAGAGGAGATTGAGACCAAAGCTGCCTTGACAATAAACTTGAGTACTGCACGTAGAAGCATTACTGGCAGCTCGTACGGTGTATGATTGACTTCCGTGAAGAGGAGTTGATAAACAGGATACGCTATACACGAAAAACATTGTAGCGAACCCATTTTATTCAGTCGGCCAAGCTGTTCTTTGAGCGAGAGAATTTGTCGAAAGGCGCAAGAACGCCATCATCGTTAGCGACATACCCAAAAACAGAGATATCTGTGAGCTTTAGTGCAGCGGCAGTTGGCTGTCGTGCTGCTATTTCCTCCCTTCGCAGGCTTGACCTCGTCGCGGACTACATTTGGCATTTGTATTGTATAGTCTAGCCTACTTATAACGGAGGCTGTGCTTGGGCGCAGTTCTCCCGCAATCCCAAACTCGCTGAGTGGGCGAGAAGTGTCTGTGGTCTTCTGCGCCTAACGCAATAGGTACTGAGCCCAAGCGCGTGAAGACTCCAGAGATAACGCTCTAGAGTTTCGCTACGTCGTCCAGGATGGCAGGATCAAGTCCGCCGTCGTCGTCGTCGTCGACGTTAGCTACTGGTAGCGCGACTGGATCGGCTGGAGTTGGATCAAGTGTTGTGAGCAATACGACCAGCTCGAGTGCAGTGGATGCTTGTGCCTCTGCTGCTGGAACTGTCGATATGCCTTCCAGTGGAGTCAATACGTCATTAGCTACGGTGCAAGGTGGATTTGATTTTCCGGTGGTGGGTAGTAGGCCATCTGTTATGTCGTCAATTTTCTCGCCTACAAGTATGGCAGCTTTCGCGGCCACTATACCTACGGATATTGCTGGTACTTCGGCTTCGTACTCCAGCACGGCTGGCTGGCCATTGGGATACGGTACTGGACAAGGACTTACTGGTGGACTGCCTGGCGGAATGCCTGGCCCTGGGTATCAGTCTACTGGTAGGGGAGGATGTGTTTCGTTTGGAGTAAAGGACATCTCGAACCAGCCGCCGCAGCTTCGATTTGTTTGCCGTTCAGCTGAAGACCTTTTTGACTAGGTTGGGGCTTTGGGGCGTGATTGATGGTACATATACCCGTCCGCTCTTAGATGATCAAGGGCAAGTTGCTTTTGATGCTCGCGACAACGCTGCTCGAGATGCGATACTGCGTGGTGTTCCAGAATCTGACGCTGATATGATTTGCCATGAGGCTTCCGCGAAGGACATGTGGGTCCGATTCGAGAACAAGCAGACAATGCGTGAGTACGCGAATTATATTTTCGCTCGCGAGCAACTATACTTAAACAAATACACTAGAGACGTGAACCTGAGTGATTGGTTGAGGGAGATGGAGCTGCAGAGACGTGAGCTTCAACACTATGGTAAAGTGATTAGTGACGAGGAGTTTGCAGAGATTTTGCTTGGCAACGTGTCCCGAACACACCGTGAGGTGGTTCGACAATTTTCTCGACACTATGCTGTGCTTGCTGTGCCGGGCACCCACCAAATGGCCCCCACAACAGCCCAGGTCATGAATGCGCTGCGCGCTGAGGAAGGTCTGGACGAGAAAGTTGCTGAGGAGACACCCCAAGCTAGCATCGCCTCGGCGAGGAAGAAATCGGCCAACGCTCCAGACAACCAAAACTCTAACAATTCTAGCAATGGCAATGCTGGGAAAGGAAACGCCAGCGTGGTCGAGGGAGATACAAAGCCCAGGGCAACAATCAAGACCGGAAGTCTACTGGAGCTCCTGGTGGCAAGAAAAATGCTGGTTGCTGGAACTGTGGTGAGCTGGATCACATTCGTGCGAATTGCCCGAACCCGAAGAAGACTAACAACTCACAAGGGGGCAAGCACAGTCCGCTAGTATGGAATCGAAACGTTGTCAAAACAAGAAGGGCAGTACGTCACGTCCCCAATAATACACATGTCGGACATTAACTTCTGATATGGCTCGGTTGCACGCCGCGTCAGAGTCCTCTTGTACGACATTCTCTTCAGCTTCGAAGCTGTGCACGTCCAACACTTGTCGTGAGATCCATCACTCGAGCAGATTGCATCTCCACACAACTCGTCCAAACCAACCACAGTCTTCTTCTCTGCCATTTGACGCAGAGCTGAGTAGTTTAGATGTGCGAAGCGCATGTGCCAGCGTTCAGCCGTTTTCTTCTTCTTAACTACTGCATTCTGAGTTGCAGCACGTGAAACAGCACTCACTTCTTTATCAGCAGCAGCTCTTGCTTGAAGCCGATAACGGCCACGAGATTTAGTCAATGACAGCTTCATGCCATCCTTCTCCAACCAGCAGATCCGTTTTTCATTCATCTGCATGAAACTCACACTCCATCCACTCTCCTCGAGCTGGTGTGAACTCAGCAAATTATCTGGACCAGTTGGGGTATGGACGACACCACGCAACGCCAGTTCTTCATCATGTTTTGATGTCACGTTGGTCACTAGCAAACGCACATCGCCAACTACACGCTTTCCTTTTGGCCGTCCATCAAGGTCCAAAAATGTGCTAGTTGTCAAGCTTTGAGTTAGCTAACAACGTTGCGTCAGTACAGACGTGAGCATCAGTCGCAGTATCCAAAACCCACTCCATGATACAGGACTTGCGGCGTCGGGAGCTAACCACTGTCGAGCCAATTTTGCGTTGAGTCAACGCATCCACACTCCTGGTCGTTCCACTAGTAGTATGATGGCTACCGATGCTTTCAGCTTGTTATGGATGAGGCTACTCGCTGGGTTTGGGGCTTTCTCATGAAGGCAAAGGAAGAATCCAGACCAGTAATTGTTTCTCATCTAGGGTGGCTATTGGCACAAGGCCACCACATCGAGGTGTTCTCCACAGATCAAAGTAGGGAGCTGGTCAATAAGAAGCTGCAGTCATTCCTCAGGGGAGAGGGATTGAGTTCTTGTGGACGAATGCCTACAGCCCTGAAGAAAACGGGCTTGTGGAGAAGATGAACAGTGTTTTGGAGGTTCGTATTCGCAGCCTGCTGACAACTGCCAACATGCCATGGCTTTTGTGGGGTGAAGCGTTCAAGTTTGCTGTGGATGTGGTGAATGTTAGTCCGCCCAGAGGCCTTGATGGTGATACCCCGTATTCACGACGGTTTGGCGAGAGGCCGAATGTCGAAGTGTTGAAGATCTGGGGCTGTATCGTTCATGTGTTTACACCCAAGGTATTGAGAGCGAGCAAATTGGAGAACCCCGGGAAGCTGGCAATGTTTGTAGGTTTTGCAAAGAATTCGGACAGCTTTCGAGTGTTGAACCTGCAAAGTGGTAAAATCGAGGAGAAATGCTCTGTTGAATTTGATGAAGGTTGGACTGTTGAACGTTCTTATGTGGAACACTTGTTGGAGAACAAGCATCGCAAAGGGCGATTTAAGCTTCCAGACATTGTCCCGCTTGTGAGACTTCCAGTATTAGCAGCCGTGACATATGAAGAACTGGCTGCTGTGCCTCACGATGAATTGACAGGTCCTCCTGCAAAGCGTCGCCGTCTTTCGTCTACTGCTGGTGGTTTTGGCTCTGGTGTTGTTGTGGTGGAGCAGGCTCCTGTCAGCATGGGTGGTCCTGTGGCTGAACAAAGGGTGTGTCTCCAGTGGGAGCGTCTTTGGCTGATGTTCCGCTGTCACATGCAAGTGCACTACAGCAAGGGGTGAAACCTCGGTGAGTGATCACCATGTTCAGGACAGTGGTGACTCGGAGGTTGCTGATGGTGCACTTAACCGTCGCCGCTCAGTTCCTTTGAGAGAGTTGCCGTCTGTTGCTGATGAGCAAGGTGAAGATGATGACGCTGTTGCAGAGAGTGGAGAAGTTGTTGCTTCTGGTGAACCAGTACATAGTTCTGGAAGCTCAGTGGGAGAAAGGCTCTCGTCATCCTGTACTGACGATGATGATGAGGAGGAAGATAGTGGTGCTGGGGCATCATTTCGGCGTTCGACACGCATCCGCCGACCAAACACTCGATTTCCGACTACGTGGTTGAGCTGCCGGAGAGTTTGGTTATTCAGGCGATGCACGCGGTAATGGAACCGACTTCAGTAAAGGAGGCCTTGGAGGCTCCAGACGCTGATCAGTGGGTTGAAGCTCTTAACAAAGAGTATAGTGAGCTTTTACGTAACAACACTTGGGAGTTGGTGGAGAAACCTGCGGGCGTGAAGGTACTCACCAGTAAGTGGGTTTTCGTACGCAAGCGCAATGCTCAAGGGCAAGTGGAGCGATATCGAGCGCGCATTACAATAAAGGGTTGCCAGCAGAAGTACAGCCTTGACTTCTGGGAGACTTACGCGCCGGTCGTATGCATGGCGGCAGTTCGGCTGATTCTACTGCTGGCACTGCATTATGGACTGTTGTGCAGACATGTCGTCTTCGTTACTGCGTTTCTTAACGGCCCCATTGATGTGGAAATTTACATGAGACAGCCAGAGTTTTTCAACGATGGAACGGGGCGTGTATGTCGACTTCTGAGAAGCCTGTATGGTCTCAAGCAGGCCCCACGAATTTGGTACCAAACGTTGGACAAGTATCTTAGAGAGTGTGGGTTTGAGAGGTCCAAGATGGACGGTGGAATTTACTTTCGATGGGTGAATGGTAGTCCAATCTTTCTTACTTCGTACGTCGACGACATTGTGATTGTCGCGACTATGGAGGGCATCAAGCTGGTGCTAACTGAGCTCGAGAAGAAGTTCAAGATCAAAGACCTTGGTGACGTGAGTTATTTGCTTTCGATGGAGATCAAGTATGTGCCAGGCCAGTCGCTTACTATCTCTCAGCGTGGATACATTGGGCGGGTTCTTGAGATATTCAAGATGGCCGACTGTAAGGCCATGCCAACGCCGCAGGCGAAAGGCAACTTTCCGCTCCCGGTGTGCGTGAACATCGATCCTGATGTGGATTATCAGTGTATTGTTGGGTCTCTACAATATTTGGTGAGCTGCTCACGCCCGGACATTGCCAGCGCTGTGCGAACGCTGGGCAAGTTCCTCTCGTGCTACACAAAGGAGCACTTTGTGTTGGCCAAACGGGTTCTACGTTACCTGCAGGGTACACGTGAGTATGGCCTTGTATGGAATAAGCCAGAGTCGCCGGGACTGCAGTTGGTCGCCTACGCTGATGCAGATCTCGGAAACGAGAAAGATGATCGTCGGTCGATTATTGGCTACGTCCTGCAATTGAATGGGTGCACGTTCTGCTACAAGAGCAAGAAACAGCCGATCATGACAGACGACACATGCAGTGCAGAGTTCGTGGCTGCTAGTGAGTGCTCGAATATGATCATGTGGACTCACAATCTGTGTGAGGAGCTGAAGCTCAAGCGGACTTCGCAAACTATTCTCTACGAGGACAACCAAGCAGCAATCAAGGTGATCGGTGAGGTGAGCAGCGGCTACAAGGTTCGGAGTGTGGATCTGAAGTTTCACAAGATCCGAGATTTTGTGGAGCGCAAGGTGTTCCGGGTGGAGTATTGTCCAAGCGAGGACAATGTCGCAGACATTTTCACCAAGCCTCTTGGCCCACAGCAGTTCGCCAAACTGCGCCAGAGCCTCAACGTATTGCCGGTGCCGGACAACGTGTAGTTGTGCACCGAGGGCAACTTGATGGCTCCGTGGGAGTGTGAGCTTTAGTGCAGCGGCAGTTGGCTGTCGTGCTGCTATTTCCTCCCTTCGCAGTTGAAGATTAGCTTGACCTCGTCGCGGACTACATTTGGCATTTGTATTGTATATTCTAGCCTACTTATAACGGAGGCTGTGCTTGGGCGCAGTTCTCCCGCAATCCCAAACTCGCTGAGTGGGCGAGAAGTGTCTGTGGTCTTCTGCGCCTAACGCAATAATATCGCGAAGAACGGAACTGGAAAGACCCAGAGTTTTGCTACCACCATGCCAACCGCGATGAAGCTAACGCCTTGAAGCAGACAAATCACAATAGTTTGCTTGAAAGAGAGTCCTGGAATATCAAGCCATGTCCCGAGCGTTGTTGCGGCGGAAAATCCGGCCGCCGCTCCGAGCAATCCCGCGCACCCAGAAACCATACTTTGCCTTCCAGCCATCCGACGGATTCTGAAGAGGAACACTTTCTTGGCACACCAAGAGTCCGAAAACGAAAAGCGGTACACCGATGCTCACCAAAACTATCCGGAAAATGGAAGTATTTTGCGTGTATTCCTCGAGTTCCAGCATCCGCTCGATAGAGTATTTGCCTCCGTAGTGAGGGAGTTGCATGGCAAGCCACGCGTCGACAATCTTCGCCCATCGACTTTTGCTCCATTGTGTGCACTTCCACCCATCAGAGGACCGTTCTCACCCGTTGTTTTGGGAGGTGGCGAGTCCATCGAAGTCACGCTGAAAGTGTCCTGAAGCTACTGAAGGAGGGCTATTTTTCCAGGTTGAGAAAGCGGGAACGCTGGGAGTGAAATTTTTGTTGTCGTTTCAATCGGATACCTTTGCGGGGTTGGTGGCTATATGCGACAGCAAGAATACTTACGAACCTAAGTACGAATCGCGATTTAAGCACACCATCGTAAAGAGGGGTTTCCCCTTTCGACTGAGACCATCACCGTCTTCTAAAAGAAAAAAAACTGAAAAAGTTATGGACTCTAAAAACAAATGTCTCCCTTCCCAGACCGAAAACTCGATTTTGTTTTTGCTGTCTAAGACTAAAATTTGCGTGTGGTTCGAATGGTGCTATCGGTTGCTTCTATTTCGAAGTGCAACATTACCAAAAAGCAATTCTCTTTTTCATCTCGCATTAGTGACACCCATACTCATAAGTATCATTTTGATTTGCCAACGGAAGAGTTTTCGACTCCAGGGAGGCTCGACATGCTCAGTGCCTTGCGCGTGCTGAACAACAGCATTTTCGATGCTCACGTACTCGGGACAGTAGTGCCAGCGACGACGCTGAGGACGGCTCTGTACTGAAGGCCACAGCGGTGACTGGGGCCGGTGTTGCAAGCTGCTGGATGCCTAATATCGTTAGGGGCTGGTACGTACTTACATGTTAGTCGCAGATTCTGGAATGAGCTCGCTTTAGTGACCCTACTGTTTTTCAAACACAAATCGGCAGTTTTCTCGAAACTTCAGGTAAGTACGAAAATTGATGGCTCAACTTTGGAGGCGATTATCTCGATAACTCTAAATGGTTCATTAGGGGTGTCAGAATTACGAGAAGTCGCGTCGAAATCGCATGCGATTTCGCTCAACCTGGCGTGTGATTTCTCCTTCAAATCGCATGTCATTTGGCGCCAAAACGTTTGCAAATGACACGGGGTCTCAGAATTGGAGGCTGGGATCACCGCAAGTAATATACAGTGCAACAACATGAAAACCCATACCGGTAAAGACATCGTCTCGCCTACGTAGTCTAACGCGTCTCGCTTTCAACCTTACTCCTGCCACCCTCTTTGTTGTCATCGACATGTCAAATCGGTTCAAGTAAAGGACGTACAACGAATTTTATATTTATTACGGGCGTTGGAAATGCACACTTGATCTCTTTACAGCCCGTTGAGCGACCAGTCAAGCGTACCTGTCAAGTGGCCGCACACGTCGAATGGCAAAAGACGTTTGCTTTAACTCGAGCCTTGGTCTTTTCCTCCGACGCGAGTCTTGTTAGTTTAGCCATCACTACATCAGTATATGTCAACAACACGGGTGTTAGCGGAGAAGGAGCAGTGCGTTGTTATCAGGCGCCTTACCTCCTCACGAGCAGCAACTCAGTAGACCACGAAGCTCAGTGGCGTCCCGGAAGTAGCTGACTGCACTTGCGCAGACTCAGTGGGAGGCGTGCCGCTCTAGCAACGAAGACGTGCGCCTCAGATGACCACAAGGGAAAATGAGCAACGTTTCCTCCAACGTGCGATTTCCCCACGGATCGCACCGTGCCAAATCACCCACCTCCAGAGGTGGGTGATTTCGATTTGGCGCCAAATGACATGCGATTTGAAGGAGAAATCACACGCTAGGTTGAGCGAAATCGCATGCGATTTCGACGCGACTTTTCGCAATTCTGACACCCCTATTAGTATCATTTGGTACTGGGTTGTCTCATATATGGATGAATATGATCAGTTATCCGACCACATCTAATTTTTGTATTGGACATAGTTGCTCATAAATGGCCAATCACCGAATTTACACTATAAACATCCAATCAGATGATGCCTGATTCAACGTTTTGGCCAATCATTACAGATGGGGTTAGGTAGGTCCTCTACGCAGGCCATTCCGACGTATCGGGTCGGAGGGGCACGAGAAATATGTGTATGCCTTTACAAACATTAAGTAATAGGCGTATCACACGCATATTTTCATTAGTGTTTCTCACGGTTGAGAGGTTTGCAGGATGCAGGTAGGTTTGACTAGCCAATCAAAGTTAACCTCCAACCTGTCAACCGTGAGGGAGCCTGAGTGTTTGATGACATAATTTCAACCAACCACGAACGACTGGTTTCGTTGCTGGTTGTTGAGCAGGCGCCAATGGTTCGAGAGGGCACACGCGCAGCGGTGACTCGAGGAGAAGGTGAACCTCGCCGTCACTCCAAAGCCTGCGTTCCATACTGCGGCTACACGGTCGCCGGAGAGCGGTGAAGACGGTGGTTGCGCGGCAGAAGGAAAAGCTCACGCCTGGCTTAGGCAGAATGAAAGGCTCACGCCTGGCTTAGGTGAGGTGCCAGCGGGAGACGAAAATTGGCCAATCAGCAAGAACCTGCATCACCTGCCTGCAACCTTCAGCGTCGGACGCTGAAGGTAAAATTGATAAAAACGGTACAATGAAGTCATCCTGCAGGTACGCTCTGATTGGCTCGTTTTACCTTCATCAGTGTACCTCCGAACCGTGAGAAACACTATTTATCCGACCTTATTGGACCGGTGCAATCATTTCGATGCAATGATTGCGAACCAAGCCGCCTTCTCTCGTGAGCTAGCGGAGCAGGTTACAACATGTATACTACAGTAGTAGGAGTTATGTGAACTAAGAATTATTGACTGCATTTTAAATATTACTGTATTGTTCTGTAGTTAAACTCAACACTACATTTACGTCGTGGTACGTCGACAAGTTGTCCTCGGAATGCGAGTACGATGCGATGTCCTCCACGCAGTCGTTCACGCCGCCCTCCTCTCTGCTCGACGGTTCGAGCCTCGAAGACCAGCCTCACCTTCTGCCTCAACCCTAGCTGCCGCTGTCCTCCGCGATCACCCCGGCATCAGTGTCCATCCCCATGGTCGCCGCCCTCGTGCGCGCCGACACTTGTGGTGACACGACGGCCGTGACGGCGCTGCTGATGTCCGACGACGTCACCACTTGCACTAGCGACTCGGGCTACTCACTGTCCTCGCTCGAGACCCCGACGGACGCCGAGATGGAGATCATGTGCACCAGCACCTCGTGCAAGGATATGCTCTCAGACCTCACCAAAATTTTCACCAAGGAGTGCACGGTCGCCACCTTCGCACTGTACGCGGACCTCATCACTCCCGTGACCACCCACTGCACCGGCTCGACGGACGCACCACCTCCGCCGCCTGCCTCCGCCGTCTGCTCTGCTTTCCGCTTGTCGCGAAACACCAGCACCAGAAATCCAGCATGCGAACAGCAGCCGAAAACACCTCCAGTACACCCGCCGAAGACGGCGATGCCCGCTTCGCTGCTGACTCGTTCAACTGCCTCGCCATGGAGCCACCAGCGCGCTCCTGTGCGTACACGTACTTGTTGTCGAACGCCAAGCCGCTCACCGAGGCGCCCACGTCGCGCCCGACTCTGACTCACTGCAGCGCAGTCCAGCGATACCCCAAAAATGTCCAACGTGCCCATGGACACCAGCGCCCCCTTGTCCCCCACGCTCTCCACCACCACTGGCTTCCGCATCGCCGACAAAATCAGCGACCGAGGGTCCGGGATACTCCGAACCACGTGTGACACCGACACCACCACAGACCGAGACGACACTGAAGTTCACCAACATCACGTTCGTGTACACCGTCACGGTCTGCGACTTGGGGTTCGTAGGCAGCGCCAGCACCATCTCTACCGCCCTACCTCGGTCTCCGTCGTGGTCTCTACCGTCAAGTTCATCTCAGAAGGCGTCTGAGACGCGGCGTCTCCGTCTCCGTCGTGGTCTCGATCGTCGTCACCAGGTCGCCACCGGCAGACATCGACGTGGTTGTCTTCGCCGTATTCGTCACGATTCTGCCGCCGGCCTCCTCAAACTGGAGCACATCCGTATTCACTGCGGGTGGCGGCGCGACCACCAAACACCGACGTCAAGCTGCCAGACGGCCCCGCGAGTGCGCCGCCAGAGACCTGCACCCACACCGCGGCACTGTGGCCATGACTCGTCCCGCTGCGCCGCACTTCGCCAACGGGTTCCCCCGGAGACCTGCGCTCGACTTGTGGCCACCAAAACAATTGTGGGGGAAAATATTATTTGCTTCAAACAACCAATCAAAACCAATTATAAGCAAACGTACCAAATGTTGGGTACCAGTCGGACAAAGTCGGAGGTCGGATATTTTATGGTATGGAATATCGGAATGAAGAAGTGAGCCGTTTCGCAACCAACAGTAGCAATTCATTCGGACCATGCAAAATGTAACGAGGTAACCCGAGTGCACCTCTGGTTACATAAAGAGTGACGGCTGTCACTCGTTTGGTCCAATGGTAAATGGTACCTATGGCTCTTGTGAGCCATTCATTGGACATTCATTAGCTTTCATTAAAGTTGACTTGGAGTTTGTAGGATAAAAGCTAAAGCCCAACTATAAATATATTCAGTCTTTAAACTACCTTCTAAGCATTAATCCCCTTAGACCGGGAACTGTGGACGTGTGTCCACTGAGAGTCCTCTCTCAACTTCCTCTGTGCAAGGTGCTCGTGTGCCCCGTCACACTTGGTAGCACTAGTAGTCAATCCACACCAACCCGGGCACATTGATCTACCTGAATCCTCTTATCGTACAACGAGCCAAGATGGACCGGAGTGAGTTTCGGCTTGTTTGTTCTGCCTCGCTTTGCTCGGCTAGGTTTGTTATACATGTAAACGAATGTTGCAAATTTTGTGTTATTGTATAAACACTCTTAACATTGATTCTCGCCACGAAGCGACACGATACCTCTGAGCATTTAGAAGGCAACTAATTCCGCACTTTGCTATGAATGCACCAAGTTTGCGCTATACGACTTTAATAATTGCATGGTAAACATATCTAGCATCGCTGCAGATTGTGTCTGATCGTGTTAACGCAAGGAGAGGCTGTCCAAGCTTGCTGTGTTTTGTTGATGTACGCCACTTAGCATCGTGTAGGATTGTAAACCTCTCTATAGTGTTACCTGTAGATTTCACTATAGACATACTAAACGTTAGTGTAAGGTTACCAGTGCCAATCACTCTGGCGAGCAGCACTTTCAGTGCCACAGTCCTAAACTCAATCTTACTTCGTCTTTTGACACCTCCAACCCAAGCTCTTCGTTCCTCACATCTCTACGTAGCCCACCCTAGGTTATGAGCCCAAGCCAAGCCTCAAGCGACGACTTCCCACGCCTAATCGGTGCCGAGAACTTCGACGTCTGGAAGACTCGCGTGTGCGCTGCACTCGATGGCAAGCATCTGCTTGGCTACATCAAGAAGCCCGACTACGATGGTGTTTCTGAAGAAGAGAGCGACGAAGACGGGAGCGACATGTCCGACATCGAGGACACGCCGAAGGCCAAACCGGATCCAGCGAAGAACGACTCGGACGCTGTCGACTTCGACGAGAGCGACGATGAACTGAAGCCTCCGTCCAACTCCGGCGACGACTCGGACGAGAGCTCCGACTCGTCAGTTCCATGCAAGAACCTTCCAGCCGTGCGACCGTTCAACCATCGCCTCGTGCTCGAAGAGCGTTTGCGGTCGAAGGCCAAGCCTCTGCAACCACGTGAGCACCTTCACCAGCAAGAACCGAGGCTTTCCTGATGAAGATGATGGACAACATGCACGTTCGACTGGTCAAGAATCTCACGACTTCCTACGAGATCTTCCACCACATCTGCGAGAAGTATGAAGGTGCCTCGTTCCACGGTGATACGTACTTCATCCAACACTACTTGATGGAGATCAAGTATGAGGAAGGTTCTGACTTGACCAAGTTCTTTCTGGAACTTGAGAATGCGATGAAAGCCGCATCAGAAGCCACCGACTCGGTGATGACCGAAGGACAGAAGTCTCTGTACCTGTTCCACTCCATACCCACCTCGTGGAAGAATGACCTCCGCATTTGGAATGGCCAACGGAAGTACATCCCGTATGAAGACCTGACGCAGAGCATTGAAGGCAAAGTTCGTGGCATCCATGCTCAACACGTCGTCTAAGGGCAAACCTGAGACGACGGCCACGACCAACGAGCGAGCTCTTGTGGCCGAGGTCCCTCCTTCGAAGCCTGAACGAGATCGCAACGCTAGCAATGTCTGCGTGTACTGCGACCGCCCACGCCACGACATCCGCCAGTGCCGAGGCCTCCAAAAGGACCTTCGAGATGGCCAAGTCAAAGCGGGGACAGTGCTTCCGGCAAACTTCGCGTTCAAGGCCAACCCAAAGCACGCCCATCCGTACCGCAACTGGAACAATGACCGGAACGACCGCAACGGTAACTTCAACCACCGAGACAAGAACAAGGGAGGAAGAGGTAACCGTAAGCCCGACAACGGCGGCAAGTACCGTGGACGTGAGCAAGGCAAGAATCGCAAAGTCGACTCTGACTCTGACTCTGGCGACGAGTAAGACCGAAAAGTCTTCCGCCAGGAGCGCTGTGACGTTGATCTGATCGCTGTCGCTACGACAGTTAACCCACCAGTGAGTCTGGCTGCTCAAGCCAACGTGCAACTCGACCCTACATGGACAATCGACTCTGGATGTACGCGTCACGCGACGCATGAATCCCAGTGGTTTGCTGAGATCACTAACAGTGGTG
This sequence comes from Phytophthora syringae, assembly GCA_012656105.1. Classification (NCBI taxonomy): domain Eukaryota; phylum Oomycota; class Peronosporomycetes; order Peronosporales; family Peronosporaceae; genus Phytophthora; species Phytophthora syringae. The sequence continues at coordinate 125,160 of JAAKBD010000390.1, read as the reverse complement.
GATCGATCACTATCAAATTCCCATCGAAGGCTCGGCCGGGTCGAGCTGTCCGCGTTTGACTCGAAAGGCAACTCGAAGAAGCTCATCCTTCATGGCGTCCTGTACGCACCGCAGTTGAAGTTCAACCTACTATCGGTCCCAGCAGCTGTAAAGCATGACTACCGCTTCAGCTTCGAGCGCAAGCACTGTGCTGTGTAGACCGACCAGCGCTTTAACATCAAGACGCACATGGCAACCAATACGGACCTGTACCAGTTCCAAGCCAGCCGAACCAGTGGCAAGCGCAACGGCCCTCGTGGCCTCAGGAAAATAACGATCATTTCTGCAATTACACAAACGTCTTGGCTTGGCCATCCCAACGCTCGTATCTTGCACGGTCTATCTAGGAGCCAAGCCATTCATGGACTCGATGACTCTGCGTCTGTAGATCCTAAGGCACAGTTCTTCTGCACGCCTGCACGTTAGCGAAGTCACATCGCTCACCATTCTATTCAAATAAAGTTGTTGAACGTGCTACATCTCCTTTGGGAAAAGTGCATTCTGATATTTGTGGTCCATTGCCTGTGCCTAGTCTTACTGGTTACCGCTATTTCTGGATCTTTATCGATGACTTCTCTCGATTCATGTTTACCAACGCCATCAAAAACCGTAGCGAGTTGTACGAATGCTACGAGAACGTCAGGAAGAAAGCCCTGAATATTTTCAGACGAGACGTCAATATCCTTGAGCACACTCGCATCGTTGACGCTAATGACATTCAAAGATTCCAAGCTGACAATGCAAAGGAGTACGAAAAACTCGGTCGTCTCATCTTCAAGAATAACGGAACCCACGCACAGTTTACAAACGCGTACACACCACAGCAAAACGGTGTTGCTGAACGCCGCATGCGTACGATATTAGAACGGTTCCGAGCTTTGTTTCTTGACGGTAAACTGCCTAAACAAATATGGGCTGAGTGTGTATTTCATGTTTCCACACTGATCAACATCACACCCAGTTCTAAGACCGGTGATCGTACGCCGTACGAACTGTGGTCCAATCGTATTCCGTCCATGAGCTACATCAAAGTGTTTGGCGGCAGCGCATATGTACACATCACTGAGCAATACCGTGACAAGCTTGATGCTCGACCACGGTTGTGCATGTATCTAGGTATACCTGATCATAAGAAATGATACCGCTTAATGGATATCAACACGCATGCTATCATCTATAGCCGTGATGCAGTCTTTAAGAGAATGAATGAGAATGAATATCCCCATCTCGCTGACCTGACGTCAACGCCTAAGCCAGCACAGGATACACAAACGCAACATCTTGTCCCTGTCCCCGCTCCCTTTCCTGCTACGATTACTACAGCAGATACCGCAATTCCGCGGGTATCTTCATTCAGGGAGGCACTTGATAAAAATGTAGTGCATTACTCTTTTCGAACGGAGACGACATCAGATCCTCCATCTGAACCTGCACCTAAGCGACCCTGTCTCATGCATGACACGGAAGTATCCCTCAATTCAGAGGAGGACATACACGAACAGGAGCAGCGGCAGCAATTACTGTACAAACTACTAGGAATTCGGTATGTGTCAGAGCCCACTACGTATCGAGAGGCTATGAGGTCTTCTCACGCTGATCAGTGGGATAAGGCAGCTAAATCGGAATACAAGTCCGTTATGAATAACAACACTTGGACGTTGATGCCCCCTCCTAAAGGATGGAAGATATTATCCAGCCGATGGGTCTTCGTAGTGAAGTATACCGGCACAGGTGCAATAGATCGCTTCAAAGCGCGTCTGGTGATTAACCCTTTCACGATACAAGGTCGCATTTCTCGCCCTTTTAGACCCTTTTCAAAACACGGTAGAATTTAGCCCTCTAAAAGGGCGAAAAATGCGACCTTCGACGCAACTTCAAGTTTGTATATACCTTCTTTTGTAACAAATCATAATCAGTACTATCAGTAATCATTGAGGTATACTCAAATCAAGTCAAACACATCCATTACGTACCTATAGCAAATCATTGAAGTTAATATGTTACAAGAGATATACAATGGCAGTACCGTGATTTTGTTAAAGGGCGAATTTTGCTACCTTTTAGAATCAAACAACTTGATGTTGTATACCATAGTTAACATACCGTAATCTAGGTGTCAAGTGTCACCCCCGCGTGCATACAAATCCCATGAGCAGGATAAATTCAACGTGCCAATTTGCGGGTTAGGTTTTAAGGATACACGTACTTAGCGAAGTACATACGGTAATGCAACAATCCACTGCCACTGCCAAAGTAAAACTTAATAAGGCGAGCAAATGGTCGCGTGTGGGCGGCATTTTCTCAGCGACCGCAGTTGCTACGGCACTGTATGTTGGCAGTCAGCTTCATGGGTAAGATAATTAGCGGTGTGTTCAATTCCGCTAGATAAGACGCCATCCACGTAGGAGACGCTGCAAAAGCAGACCGAGGAACATCATACAGCTCAGCAATGGATAAAGCCTATAACTCCAGCATTTTAGCAGAGACTGGAACACCGTGTGAACGAAGTGCGAGTAGCCAGTCCAGAATGTCCATCTCTGCGTCATCTGATAGCGTTTTGGCCGATCCCTTTTGTCGCCAGCGTTTTTGCTGCGCGGTTCGCGTCTTGGACGCCATGGTCGTGATGTGGAGCTGTTGCTGCTTCCAGCGGCGAATAACGCGCACTTTGGACTTGTACGCAGTGGACTTGTGGTCCATTCCTGGCCAAAACGTGTCGACAACAACTGGCATCGTGTGCGTGTCGTAGAAAGCCAACACAGCCGCCTTCATTGCGAAAGTCTCCGACGATAGTTTGTGCTGGTTCTGCTTGCGCCCTACTCCGCGTACGGCTACTCTTCCCCTCATGTTGCTACTGGGGTGAGGTGGTGTGAACTGGGGCGAGGTGGTGTGAACTGATGTGAACTGGTGGTGGTTGTGGCATCTGCAACACAGGGTGACAGTTAACATATCACAGCAAATCTTTTTAATAAAGCTTCCTAATTGGTCAAAATATGGGGTGACAGTTAACAACGCCGGACACTTAACACCTAGATTACGGTAAGTGGCTCGCGAAAGGGTTATTATCTTTCTACAGCAGTATGGTATTAACTACACTGAAGTGTTCTCTCCTGTTATCAGGATGGAGGTACTCAGGCTTCTCCTCACTATCGCAGCTTTGCTCGATCTTGAAGTCCATCAAATTGATGTTAAAACGGCATTCTTAAATGGCTTTCTAGATGAGAAGATTTGTATGGCTCAACCGGAAGGTGTGGTGCTAATGTGTGCGCGAAAGCTGGACACGATGGTTAGCGACCACAATGATGGCTGTCAATGCGGGACGTGGCGGATCCGTAGGCTAAAGCGATGGATCCGGACTATGATGGGAGAGGGGATCTGGGGTACGCTTGGTGTACACATTTCACAGGTAAGTACGAGCGGCGATCATTTGAGTACGCGTCCGTACTTAGTAAGTCATAGTGTAGCCATAGCATAGAAATCACTAGTGTAGGAATTGGCGGCCGTCAGGAGCCAGTCATAGGGGATCCCCTTTTTGGAGGGGGTCCTAGGGCCGAAGTCGGCCATAGAGCAACCTAAATAGACACGAATTTGCTTAGAAGTGCATAGCTGGTTATTAGTATTGGGATTACATTGGCCAATACTTTAATCAAGTAAATACACGCATTCCTAGCATTTAGCGGCAATTACTAGATAAGCTTGGCTAGTGCTCGCCCTTCGGCTCTCACCCCTCAACTTCAACGATAAGGTAGCGTCAAGCACTCGGAAAGGACAAGGTTAACCCCCAACCAGGAACAACTCCGGATCACGCATTTCTATTGCGGATCCACAAGATCTACGGTAAGGAGCTCAAGATCTACAACTACGCGGATCCCTGTGAAGACTTCACACGGATCCACCCCTCCCACGTCCGCAGAAGGACGTCCAAGCTTCTACAACTGTGCATCTCGCGACAACGAGAGAGCAGATCCAGCCAACCGACGGGCACACAAGGTGAACCTATCAGCAACAACACGGCCAGCGGAGTACCCCTCCGATAGTCGGTGTCCGGCACAGTGAACTAGAGGGTTTCAGTCTATTACTCAAATTCTAGTTGAGCCACTGGTGCGCGTGCCCAGATATCTTGGCGACGCGGGATATCACCGTGATTCCCTAGATGATGAGCAAGGAAGCAATGGATCGGGAGATGAAGCGCCGACGCAGACTGGATCACCGACGGCGTCGCTGAACGCAAGATCCACGGATCAGCACAACCCTGGGAGGAGTTTTGCTGACGGAACTGAGGATGATCTTCTCGAAGAGAAACCTCACCCTCCCGAAAGGGACCCCGCGGATCTCGACGCGAGTCGAGATCGGCCGGTTGAAGAACCGAAGGCGCAAGCCGGAAGATCCTCGTCCACCAAGACCCACGCGGCATCAGGTGCTTCGTCGAAGAAGAAGAAGACGAAAGCCACACAAGAAACTCAAAGCACCTGAATCGGATGGCGAAGACGTGAGTATGGGTACCCTCAAATCTTCCTGGTCGCGAGCCAAGCTGGAGATGGCGTACCTGCGCACGAACTTGACCGACTTCCTGCACAGGGATGCAGTATTGCTGATCCTGCAACCCAAGTTGCTCGGATCCATCGCCGGACCTGTACACCCCCTAAGTTGACGGCCAACAAGTTGGAAGCCGCAACGGATCTGCTGAGGATGATGGAAGAGGCCGGTCTCACGGCTGGAGCGTTCGACGCGGACGAACTTATCCAGTTGAGCCGCGACAAGATCATGCTGTCTGCCGCTTCACTGTACAACCAGCTGCATTCGCTGACTGGTGAACTGCCGGCATCCAAGGTGGCGGACATAGGAACGGTGAGCAAGCCCGTCCCCACGTCGGACGAGAAGGCAACGCCCAATACGGCCATGACCCCGGATCCCCAGGCGCCTCACGTGCGCTCACCCGGGTCTCACACGGGATCCTCCTTGTACGCATCGGCTACGTTCGAAGCCGGATCTAGCAACTCGTCAGAACCTTAGCGGATGCCGCTAGGACCGTCTGGGCGGCGATGCTGCAGTCGCGCTCGGTACAGGAACCAAATACGAACCCACGGGACAGCCTGCCAGAAGAAAACGAGTGTGATCCCCACGCACCGACCCAGAACTCGACAAGCAGTCTGGAGTCTACATGATCATGTGCGGATCGAGCACAATGGTCTTCCAGAAGAGCGACGTGTACAGCCTCATTGAAGGTCTTGGGCTGGCGACGGAAGAGCTCCGTTCGCACAGGACCCGTACGGACTCCGTTCATGAATACCGTGACCTTGACGTCTTCAGAGAGGGCGCGCCGGCCATAGCCGCTTCTAAGTTTTTCAACTCTATGACATAGTCTTGAAGGGTACGCTTGCCCTGCTTGCATCGCAAGAACAGCGAGCTATGACGATATGTCACATTGGCGAGCAGAAACTGCTGCCTGAGCTCTTGTTTAGCCTGGAGACGAAATCGCGCGGACCATAGCCCACGATCGAGCTCGACCTCCAAGGTTAGAGAGAGCAAAAGCGACCTGCGATCTCGAATCGTAGTTCTGTCCTGCGCTCAGCGCGATCTCGATCCCGCGGATCCAGAACACTAGGCTATCAGCCTCTTTCCCATCAAAGTTGGGAACCGTCATCTTGACTGCTTTCGTCGACGGCTGTCGTGGGGTAGACGCGGCCGCGTTCTGCGCGGCGGCATGAGCAGCGCTCTGCGCCGCTTCGGCTCGCACGGTTGCGCGCGCCGCCTGTTGAGCAGCCATACTCACGTGAGCGATGAGGGACGACTCGTAATTGTCGAACCGCTTAACGCGGGCCCTCTGCTCTTCCGGCGGAAGCGATGGAAATCCAGCGAAAGCCTGCACGCCCAAGAAACTCACCATCTTCTCCAGCGTGACCCAGTGGGCATCAGAGAGATGGGGGAAAGTCCTGGCGGGCTGGCATCCGACTCTCGGAGGCATCCATACTCAAAGAGTGTTTTGAGTGTGTAGCAATTCGCGACGGTAGCGGGATTGACTACGAGTGCTACCAGGTGTGACGGGGTCACACACACCTTGTGCTTGAGGAAGCGAAGCTTCTAATCGCGACAGAGACCTTGCGTCTCTGTCGTCTATCGCACTAGGAAAGCCTTGCTTTCCGGGGCCGTTCCAAACGACTTGCGATCTTCCAGGTTAGAGTTAAACTGTTTCTTTGTTTACTTTACTCAATAGTTCTTAGATACTGCAAACTGCCTAATTAATGCACCCTCGAAGTCACTAGTTCGAAATGAGTGGCTCTCAAGCTATACCTCCTTCCCTAAGTACGAACCGTACATAGTCGATTAAAGGTTGTACCTCATCTGTGTGTTCAACACCATGTACCCATGTACTTTGTGTACCATGTATACATGTATACATGTACCCATGTATCCATGTATGTACTAATGTAGCCATGTGTGTCACACTCAATGTTCTCGAAGCGGTCACAAACTGTCAATCGGGCCCCGCCCTGTTACACGCAGTGCCTGCCAGACCGCTGCTTAATGAACGCAGTTTGGGCGGCCGGCAAGTCGCCGGACTCAACGTGGGTGTGGTTGCGTGACGCGAACGTGTTGCGGGTGCCGCCGTCGTACATACCACCGGCGAATAACCGGAAGCAGCCGTCGGCGTTTACCGGGGTGATATCGCGGATATACGTCGACAAGGTGCTTGAGCGATCGCTCGCGGCTCGTCAGGCCGATGGTCTCGATGGTGCAGCGCCAGGGCGCCTGAGGGGCGGATGCTGCTGGGCGACGGTCGGACGTGTAGTGATGGCCGGGTTCAGCTCGTTGAGCGCCATTGCCCAGGACCCGGAGCCGAATTCGATCTGAGCGGCAGCCGCGGAAAAGCCTCGCTACCAGTAGGGTGTACCAGAAGCGAGCGGGGAAAAAGCGGCTCCGAGAAATTGATTGACTTCATGTAATGTACGTTGCTTGCGTGTCGGCGTGTCAGCTGGATCGCGGTCTCTGTTCGTTGTTGCTAACTCTCTGACCCGATAGAGCACGTGCGCAAACGGTTCATGCCAGTTGGCGTTGGCAAATGTGGCCAACCCTTGGACTGCGCTCAACAAGTCGTTGTACGATGGACACAATTGGACAGGGGCGGTGAAATAGAGGGGACAAAGTGCAGGCTAAAATATGTGTCTGACGACCCGGCGCGCAGCCGGCCGGCGTGGTCGGCCCGTTTGTAGTGCATAAAATCGACAACCCATGTCGCTCAAAGCGAGCGCTGTACGTGGCTGCCGCAATGGCGGTGGCGTCCGAAATGGTAAAACTCTGGTGCAGCACGTACGAAATCGCCAACTCGTGCATCCCGTCGGGCGATGTCAGGTACGGAATGAGCCTGTGGGCAGCCAGGTCATGCGTCGGCGTTGGCGTGAAGTCGCCGCGTACCCGGTGGGCTGGCGGCGGAAAATGATCCGCTCGGCGTTTGCAAATGACAGCTGGGGGCAAGCACCCTCGATGGCCCGGGATCGTCCATGAGTGCGGTGCCTGTGTGTCGGACAGAGGCGCCATGCTGGGTGGCTGGACATGGGTCGCCGGCTGGGCGCGAAGAAAGTGCAGCAACTCGGTCAGCACAATGGCCAAGTTAGCGACAGCGGCCGCCAACGACGGTACATCACAGCAGTTTGACACGAGGACGTCTCGGGTACGTTCCGCGAGTGTGGCGTGGGAGGGGTGAAGGGACTAGAGTGGATCCTGTTGTACTCCGGCAGTGAACTGGCGGAGGAAGTTGTCAAGATCGAACGGCGTACGCGCCGTCGCAGTCTCGGCGACGGAGGCAGTCGTGGGCGCTGTCACGGTACGGGTCGTGGTGGAAGGGTTGACAAGCGCAGCGGTGGGAGGAGCTCTTTACGCATGCACGACACCGGTGGGCGGCGGGCTGGTGCGCAAGAAGGTAGCAAGGAACCGTGATGCTGGCGGTGCTGCGGACACGTATGTGTCTGAGTCGCTTTCCGACTCGAAGGACAGAAACACTGGTGCAGTAGGTGTCGGCACGGGTGGGGTGGCCGCGCAGATCTCCTGGGGGGCGCTAGACACAGGCAGCTGCGCTGTGTGGGGATGAGGCAACAGGACACTGTACGACTGTTGTCCTGGCCGGCCGCTTCGCGGGTGCCTTCGCTCTCGCCGATACTGGCTTTGAGGTGCGAGGAGCCTTCTGGGTCACTGGTGCAGCTGTTGTCACGGCTTGGGTGGTTGACGGCGTTGTTGGCGGCCGGCTAGGCACTGCTGGTGCAGAAGGCGCCGTGGCTGCAGGCGGTGTGGACTCGTTCGCGTCCAATGAGGCGGCTGTGGCGGCCTCTTTGCGCGTCACCAAACTGCCGCTTTTGACGCCGTATGTCGGCCAATGCTGCCGATGCCGCCGCAGATCGTTTGCGGGTGGCGATGCGGGCGCTGGTCTGTGCGGGAGGTAGCTTCTCGGCAGCGGGAGGCACGGAGAGCGAAGAGGAGGGTCGCCCGACACCGACTCCGTCTGCGATGCCGGGACTGCCGTGTCAGTGCCGAAGAGTCCGTCGCTGTTGTTGTGGGCGGAGGGGCTGGGGCAGTTGAGCCGCTGCGGGTGGTGCAACGGGATGAAAACTCGGTGGGCTCGTGGGGGCTGTCATCGCCGTGCCCGGTGCATGTGGAGCCTCGGAGGTCGTCGGCCTGGTGGTGCAGGAGCTCGGCGGTGACATGGTAGCGAAGGCGGAGGAGGACCGAAAGCGACCGGATTGAGAGAGGCTCTTGAAATCTGCGCTCGTGGGAAGAAGTTGGAGAATAAGAGACTTCCGACCGCCAGCGCTTCTCCGTTGTAGCGGTGGTATTGCCATCTTCGTCTTCAGCATCTTGTCGGCGCGGCTTGAACCGCGGAAAACTCTGTTTCAGGAGCCTGAAACACCGACTATAAGGGGTAGGTGAATCTTCAAAAACAGTGTTTTTGAGATTGATGAAAAGTCAAAAGTCAAAATCTCTATCTGTAGGCACGCGCCTTATTGATGATGACCTCGAAGTCGCTGCTTTCGTCTACAGGTTGTCCTTCGAGCAGTGACATTTTCTCTAGTAAGCTTCGTGTGGGTTCCCTTGTGAACACACACAGCTTCCTCCAGCTTGGGTTGCTCACGTTACCAACGCAGAATCTGAAGCCACTTGTTTTGGTACGAGTATCTGCTAGGTTCGGGTAGAACGGAGCAACCGTGGCCTTCATTTCCCCGAACGCTGGAGTCTAAAACAAATGCTAGCTTCTTGTCGATGGATTCGACATGAAGTTTATACAGCTCCACGTCCCGGTCGCCCTTTAGGCTTGACAGGTGCCATATTCCCTTCTGGCGGTGATTTTAACTAAAACTTATGTCACTATTTCACGTTAGTGGCATGTATCGCTCTACATGCGATTTTCTGGAATCGCTGTTCTACGCAACGATTGGCTGGAGTAAGGGTGTATCGCTCTACATCCACGAGCATTGTACTAGGGTAACCTACAATAGTGGTTGTCAGACTTGGATGCAAGCCGCGAATCCAAGCTTTCATTTTAGCCAATGCCAACCCCCAACTGTGGCTGCCTTTGGTCGTGGAGGCCACCGACAGCCCCAAAGGTGCTTTCTAGATGCGATTGATCGCCGCGGTAAACTACCGAACGACGGCTGGCAGCTATTATGGTAGACAGCGCCAGCTCTGTTTACTCTAGCGTCGTGGTAGCCGTAGCTGTGACGGGGGTCACACGCACCTTATGCTTTGATGAAGTGTTGAGCCAGCAGTTGTTCCACCGGGTCTGCCTTTCGTCGCTTTGAATCGGCATCTTCATCAAAGGCTAGCGGGCGCTTTTCCCCTCGCTGAACTATTGCACTTGATCCATCGGAAGCCTCCTCCGCGTCGTCGATGTCGTCCGACGTAATGCGAGGGCGAGCGGAGGGTCGAGATTCGAATACAGCCGTGAGTTGGTAGTAGTAGGGGCATCGCTTCAGTATCTCGCCGCGGAGTGTTGACTCGCTCGTGATACCGGCGCCAGTTTGCGCCTGAAAGTCAACCGCCTCCCGAAATTGCTTCTCAATCGTGTTTTTTTCTCACGAACGGCACCGGTGGCGCGATGCGTTATCCCAACAGCCCTCAGCTCAGCTACAATTTCCTTCAGCAGGGCTTCTTTGGTGTTGCCGTTGTTGCGATCGCTACCCCGCCACTTGTTGTAGTTCGTCTCGGTCGACAGCCAGCCCAACACGACCTGCAGCGAGGACTTGCCGTCGTTGACTCCATCGCGGTCCCAGAAGATTGGCTTCCTCTTGATGCGCGCTGGCTTCCCACTCATTGAGATCTTCGTGCGCGTTTTGATTCTGAGCCTCTTGGATTCCAAGCCGTCTCTTGGAAGAAAAAGCTTGGGTAAGATCGCTTGGAATCCAAGCCAGTTTTGTCCAATAGTTTGTCAATTCTATATTAGAAACACGACTTGTATCCAAGTCTGACAACCACTAATATATTAATGAACCTCATTTCAAATTCAATGTATCGCTCTATATGCAAAATACGGTATTCAGACCCCTTTCGTAAACAACGGTACTCGCCTATATGTAGAGGCTGTCCTTTCTGGATAGATGTATTAATAACGAGATACTTCGAAGTAGGATTTACAAGGGCGCGGTCGTCAAGCTATTGGAGCGGTTCCCGCAGACGGTTTGGCAGGAAAAAGACAACTGTTTTGGAACAGGGCTGCCGATCATAACAATAATGATCATTCATTTCGTACATAAGTGAATGTCATCAAGACTAACAAATGTCATAATTTATGCTGGACTTCCTACACAATATCATAATGTATTCATCAGTCGTTCTTTCCTGGCCAACCGTGCAACCTACCACAACACCAGGGGACCTACAGCACTCATTCTGCATTTGCAAGCCACTCGTCTCACCTCCATCCCAAGCACCAATGCAATGGTCCTCGTCTTGTGCCCCGCCCGTCCCGCCTTCACTTCCGCCCAGATGTCTGGATACTACTTCCAACCGTGCCGTGACGAGTACGACGAAGTTATCCTCGAATACTTCCGTTGTCGCTGCGGCACGGTTCGAAGCAGACCCGCCGCAACGGACACGCCAATCTCATGCAGCACATGAGACGCGAGCACCCCGGCTTTGTGTCGGAGATGCTCGAAGCCACGACGGGTGAGACAGGCTCTTTAAGAAGCGACGTACGACGGACTCCACACACGCTGTACGGGTGGCTGCTCTGGATCGTCATGAGCAATCTGCCATTTTCATTCTGCGCGAATCGCACAACTCCACTGTACGTAAATCTCTTGTTTCTATTATTTATTAAGAACACCTTCCAAGTGTGTTTGTTTACTCTACGCTGTACTTAGCTACACCACGCTGGACCTCATCCGCGTGGAGACCCTGTGGGCTACGATGGACGGGGTCGGGCTAGCAGTGGAAAGGTTTGTCGCCTCCGAGATGCCGGATACCTTTGGTCACATCCTGGATGGGTAGAACCATTTGCCCGAGCATTACATTTCAGTTTTCGTTTGGTACGACTTGAACGGCAAGGTTAAAGCACCCCTGTTATGCACAGGCCTTCTCCTAAATGATGCCGATGACGACCTATCTGCCGCCGAGCACAGGGAATTCCTTGCTACCATACTTTGGCAAGCAGCTGGACCAGTGTGTCGATATCGTAGGAGACAATTGGCAGCGTTAATCGGCGTCTAGCTACGCTAGTTAGCGTGTCTCTCGTTGGGTGTGCCTCACACCGGCATATTCAGAAGTGACCTCATTGCCAGTATTCAAGAAATAATGGATTGAAAATCATGGAATGTACTGCAAAATGATTTTATTCGCGAAGTTCAGTGCTCGATTTGGAAAGTCAACGGGGATTTGGACACAATCAAAACTATCGCACAATCAGAGTATTATGCGTTAATTTGACTTACGTTTAAAAAAACTACTTCTTGTTGCCTCTCACTTCACAACTCTCATCCGGATCAACCGCGCCGTACAGGAGCAGCTACAAGATCACGAGACCGACCTTGCTGAAGTGAAGCCCTGATGATCAAGCTACGGACGCTAACTCAGTCGGCAAAGTTGCGGTACGCTTATACACTTATCTGATGTTATTTTTGTTTATACTAATTTCTATCCTCGTACAATGCATTTGTATAATTTTAACTTTAAATTGACCTTCGACCGGTTGTTCGTCAAAACACGCGATGGAGCTCTACGTTTTCGATGCTCCATCGCTACTTCAAGCTGCTCGAGCACCTTGATAAGGAGGACGACGAAATCGCTGATCTGATTCCCTCTCAAGCCTGCAACCGGCGTCTGCGGACACGTCTAATCTGTGTCGAAGGCGCTTCAAGGTACCGATGTCGATCTGCTAGACGTTCGCGAGTGGTTCGACGGATTCACTAATGCCAAGCCTGAGTACGCCACTTACCTGGGTAAGTTAACCGCGACGTGAGTTTTGGCAAGGTATGCTAAAAATTATTTATTAATTTAAGTGTCAATACAGGGCCACGGGCTGACATCGTTCACAGCCCAGACTTCGAGTCTAGCTGTTTACGTGTGCTGCAAGGCATGTCTGACCGGCTGACGAGGGAATAGAAGGCATCCCTCGCCCGTTCGCTGTTGGGGCCGCGCCCGACGTCGCATCTGATGGCGAAGGAGGGGGGCCTTTGTACAGCGTCCACAGAAGTGGCGTCGGCTTGCCAAGCACGAGTAGCTATACCCTCTTCTCCACCCACCTCGGATATGGTGGAGCGATTATTTAGTATTGCTCGCATCACGTTTGGGCACGAACGGAAACGTTTGCACCCAGTTACGCTGGAGCAAATTATTTTCCTGTGTCAGAACATGAGCTACGAGGATGTACGCATGGTTGACATCCTCTGCAGTTAAGCAAAATATAGGTTTGCCGGATTTGTCATTTTCCGCTATGTATGAGTTGTTAATCGTGAATGCCATTGTTGATGTTCTGGGTTGTACACCTTGCATGGCATTATTTATCTTGCTGCTTCGTCCTACATTCACATCCATACCATAATCGGCGGCCCTGTTTTGGAAGTCGTCCTAGATTTTGGTATGTTGCCAGCCACCCGCAGCGATTTTTCAATCCAGATTCCGCATTAAGAGCGCCAGCAGCGGTGAACGCACTGTGCTTGTGCTCGCACTCGCACTGGCCGCTGAAGGCATCGAGCAGAAGAAGAAACACCAGCGCGGGCAAAACTACCTAAGCAGAGCTGATCTCCACCCCGTCGAAGCGTTGCCGTTGCCGGTGCTGGTGGGCTTTCCTGCTTCTTGCTCGATGAATACGTCGTCTTCCGCACTGACACTTCACGTTGACTCGTCACTATCCGCACGGCAGGGGAGCTGAGACCGGTGGACGCGAGACAACGCCTCGGTGGGGTGAAACAGAAGCTCCGACAGAGGACGATCTCGATTCGTCTCGTCGGCGTTGTTGAGATGGGTGGAGGGTACTCGTGGTGCGACGCGAGTTCTTGACCGTTCAGGGACGGAATAGGCTGGGGCGGTGGAGTTTGCTGACTTCGAACTTCACGTTGTTGCTGCAGCGGGTGAACTTGTGAAACCACATCAACCTGGTGCTCATTATGCAGCAGCGAACGATACCAGCCACCGGCATAATGCTGGGGTACAGCACGCAGATTGAGTGCTGGATATCCAACGTTCTGCAGATGCAACGCTCGGAGCTCTGCTGCGGTGTCTGGCGTGGCGGTTGGTTGTCGCTGGTGTTGAGCTACTTCATGAATACCAGGAGAACATGGCCTCGTGATGGCTGATGATGGCAAGTAGCTCGACCTTCAATTGCAAAAGGCGTATCCCCACGCGCGTCGCTCGCCGTACATTCAGCGCTCAGTGAAAGTGAAAACGTTACAGCAACGTCCCGATCAGTCGGCTCGAATTGATTCGTGCTGCCTTCGGACTCAAGAACCGACGTCGAACACGATGCCGAAGCTGAAAGGTCCTCATCATGCTGGGCGCTCATCGTCGTCTTCATGGTAGTCTAGGTCACCACCATATGCATCGCTTCCACCATCACTGTCCTCGCCATCATCGACGCTTCAATCGCGCTCCACACGCTCCCCAATCGCTCGCCGGATCCGATGAGCCTCACGCACGGCCAATGGGCAGGTTGGGTCTCCACTTGGCTTTGCGCAGTTCATAATCCCTGGAACTTCTTCTTGATCAAGATAAGATCACGAGGCGCTGTCCCATTCCGCTCTGCGTAGATTTGATAGTTCTCAAGAACAAGCTCCCACTTGTTCGCCCCGTTGGAAATATCGTCTCGATTTCGGCCAGGAGAGCGGTCAATTAGGCCTCAGAGTAGTTTGATGTGCTGAGTGTTCTTCCTCTTCCGCGGACCGTGGTGAACTACTCTGTGAAGGATAGCGTAGTAGCACGGTGGGACGGACACGTGCTCACTGTGGAAGTGCTGTGGGTGAGCGGGTGAGCAATGCACTGCGGAAGTGCCAAGGAAAACATAAATTTTATAAGGTCAAGGGTAAGGGGTGTCCCAAATATATAATGTTAAACAGTTTATTCCAACCCAAATGATCTGGAGGGTGGGGGGCTCCTGTAGATTTTTCGTTTGGCCAAAGGTCTGACACGCGGAATGACCCGGCTCTGTACCATTTGACTGGGATTTGGGGGTTTGGGATGCTCCAAACGGCTGCGGGAATCGCTCCATCATGAAAGGGGGTATCCTGCCCCTTTCATTCGACATGGTACCGGCATTTACCTCCGTTTTGTTATAGGGCAAATACATTTTGACCAATCAGATACCACCATATCTTAAATATTTTGAATAAACACACTATACCGTTCACTTATGCTAAAATACGAATCGCTATGATTGGCTCAGCGGCACTTTTTAAATGCGTGGTGCCGCCGACAGCGAAGAAGGATATATAGCAAGCGGGGTGATAAACTACCGGTCAAAAAGCAGCAAACGCCATTGCAAGGGCAGGGCACTGGGACGGCTGAACTAGCCTTGATTAGAGTGTCGTGGGGCCCGATTCTGCATTGTAGGCAAACCGCGGTGGGTGTATGTACGCGTAACCTTTTTCATATCGGGAAGGCAGGAAGTTGAAAGTACAGTAAAACATATATTAAGTAAGCATTTCGAAAATGGCTCATTAGCCCTAGCCCGTGATGCATTTTGGGTTGCCCTTATGACAGGTAAACACCGGTCCTTCCTCGCCTGCCATCTGACCATATTCGTGATTGGTCGAAAAGAGTTATGCCCCGCTTTTATCGAGCCTCCGTCACTTGAATCAAGTGACGTGATTGGTCATTTGTAGTGCCGGCGTGATGACGTAAAGCGACTGATCCCAGACGAGATCCCGAAGATATCATACCCCACTTGTAATCTATCGACGTCAGTCATCTGTGAGGACACGATTGTCCGCGAGGCATACCGCACTGCGACCGACGTCAACAACTACAGCGCTGCTGAGATCCAGCCGACACTGGACACAGGTCAACCCCATTCTACCTGCAGCCTGGGTTTCATCGTTCGTGCAGTAAGGTTGGACGGCATCTAGAAGTCGTGGCTCCAAAAATGTGAGTTGTGATTTATCTTCATTAAGTATACAAACTGGACTGATATGCTTCTCGACGATCGCAATCGACTGTTCAGAGCAACCAAGATTGTATGGAAGGCCGTCAGAGTGAACGTTTATACAGGGCGTTGTCCGATGGTGGAAACAAAGACGCGAGTCTTGTGTCTTAGCGTGGGGCAGCCTGTGAAGGTGGCGGCGTCGAGAACGCGATTCTCGGGTCGTTGAGCGAGTCAGCATCAACAGGCGTCCGTGCCAAGAATGGGAGTCTTTTTTCTTGCGCGACATGTCGTCTGAAGGTGGTGTCGCCATCGAGAACCGGAGTCTCGGGTATTTGTGCGAGGGGACGTCTGGATGTATCGCTGGCGATAGTAGGGAGAGTTTGCGGGGGAAACGTCTGGGGGCGGCAACGGGATTGATAGCCACGACCGTCTACGTGATTCGGCGCCTGCTGCTGATGCCAGTGCCACCGCGACACTGGATTGTCTGGGTGTAGTAGCGCCTGCTTGTGACGAGAGCAGACGCCACCAGTGTCTGCCTGACGGAGAACCTCGTTTTGACCGTGGGCGTCAGGATCTGTACAGCGAAATGCGAGATGAAAGCGGTGGTGGCGACGATGGGTACGCGCGTCCGTTCGACGTATCGTGTTTTAGCGGTGGTGAGACTCGAAAACCCAATAATCACGTAAATGTAGCCGCTAAGAGTGCCGTTCGATTTGTATCTTCTAACGCGTCTGCTGAAGGTGCTCCAGCGCCAGCGCGTAAACGAAAGAGGGGTAGACCGAAAGGCGTAAAGAACACACCGAATGCTACAAACGACGGCGAGCCTACACAATAGCGCAGTTGTCCGGGAAAACCCAAGGCACCATCGAAGCGCAGTCTCGTTCAGGCAATGGGCTACCGCCCCAGATAGCGAACCCTAGCTATGTAATCGAACCAACCTTCGATCCCGTCTCTATTAAAGCGGGAAGAAACTTCGACTCCCGTCCCCGATACTACTGAAAACGAAATCAATGTACCCTCGTCGGGCGACTGCAACAGCCAGCTTCGTCAGCAGATCCATCAGCTCGAACGCGCCGAAACAGTCTGCGATCACCACACATCCCTGCACTGTACATTGACGCACTTGTAGCATTTTCACCAGAGAAGGAGGGCTGGACGAAACGACAGAAAGCCAGGGACAAGTGCATTTCTAGTCGGTCGTGTGTGTCGGATTGTCTCGTCAAGGGAGTGAAGTTTCAAGTGCAGCGGATCGACTCACAGTACCAAAAACGACATGAACTCTTGAACCTCCGCATGATTCAGCATGGAAACACAAACAACCGATCCCTACATTTCATTTTTTCACGTGTAGGAGTCACCTGTGTGCAGTCGATGAAGGAGAATATATTGAAGTAGAGGGGGCCTTGATGAGATGGAGGAGTGCGTGGAGATGTTTGACCCACCGATGCAACCCCCAACCAGGCTAGAGGTGGTGGAAGGCATCAAGAATATGCATGTTGAGCCTGGGGTGCAGAGGGAGGATACTGTAGACTTGTTCCGTCACTCGGACGGCCATACAACAACGCGTCTACGCCCGCAGTTCAAGCACATATTTGAGCACTCGGTTTCAGCAAGCTTCTTTGCCTACATTCCAGTATCATTCAGGCAGCAAGTGGCTGGAGAAACAATCAGCTATGCGTGTGCGCATGACATCGGACTTGCAAAAACGTTTTCGCTGGGTGAGATCATCACATTACTGGGTGTGCTGTTCTACATGGAGCTAGTGGATAAAGGCGAGTACTGCAACTACTTGGGGGACCAGTCGAGACTGCAGTTTTGGAGGAACGTCATAAAGTAAGTATGAATGCCGTTATGCAACTTCGTTGATTCAAGCAGCTTCGACAGGCATTTTGATTCCAGTCCGTTGAAGTAAACACAAATCATACCGACCCGCCTGCTAGAATCCGGCGTCTGCTCAATTTGCTCAGGATGACAGGCCCGCAGTATGTTGCTCCCGGAGGAAATGTCGCTCTCGGCGAAGCCAGTGTCCCGCGCAGGTCGAACTACGGCAAACCGCTGATTGTGTACAATCCTACGAAACCTACAGGGTAGTAACATTTTCTCATCTACATGTTCTGCTGCTCCACCACATGGATTTCACTAAACGTTCGCCTACACTGTCGAATCCGCGTGACGGAACGGCTTGCGTCGCTAGTGAAGGCTCAAGCTTTGAGTGATGAAATAGCAGTATCTCCGTAAATCCAACCGCGTGTACTTGAAGTAGTCCGACCATTGTACATAACCGGCCGCATTGTCAGCTCTGACAACTACTACACGTCCGTAAATAAACTTGATGCCATACGCCTAAAGGGTCTGTATGGACGGGGAATTGTGAGGAAGTATAGTGCACCCTTTTTGAGACTCGTCTTGATTGAGAAGAAGGATTGTACTCGTGGAACCTCTCGACAAGCGGTCTCAGCCGATCGAAACACTGTGGCGGCTTCATGCTACGATAGCGTTATCGACACCATGATTTCTAATGCCGACGCATCTACTCTCACTGCGGTGGATCGTCAAGTTCGCTCTGAGAAGCGAGCTTTCAGCGCCCCAACATGCATCAAAGAGTACAACGCCAACATGCAGGGCGTGGATAGACTAGGTTAAATTCGTGCGAGGTTCTCTTTGGCGGACGGGCATTCATTAACAAAAGTGGTGTAAGAAGTCGGGACTCGCGCTTGTTGACGTCGCGCGCTCCAACGTATACTTCACGCGCAAGTGGCACTCGGCCCCGCTAATGATCGTTCAGTGAATTCTATCGGGAAAATGGAAAGAGCCGCCTAGTGACGCGTGCTTAAACCGACGTCGGTTCATTGAAAGAACCCGCCGAGGTGGACGAATCAATGTCGCCGTCAAGTGCAGTGTGGGTCGCAGGAATGCGCGACGTCGATGAAGTACTCGGTAACCCCCGAAGCGATGATTTGCATTCTTCTCCAAACAGCTTTAAACCAAGAATAATCGGAACCAAAGAAAATGTGTAGTGTGCAGTTGGGAGGGCCGTTACGCGACCGAGGTTACCGACCACTGCGTTCTTCACAACGTATGTCTATGTCAGCACGTGTACGTGGCCACCAAGCCGTACATCCGCCCGAAGAAGACGTGGGCATGCTGGGAGAAGTACTATGGCTTTTACCTTCAACACAAACTATTCTCATCAAAAGGCAAGGTACGCACGAGCTCGGAATTGTACAAGCTCAATCACGAGAGAATGACGCAGTTGTTGTGTAGCGGGATCCGTCACAATCTGGTTAAGACTGGATCCGGCTTCCCAACAGCGCCCAGACACCGACTAACGGAGGGGTACTCCGATATCCGTGATACGGCTGAACTTCTGACCTTGTGTACCCGTCGGTGGGATGGATCTGCTCTCTCGGGATTCCGAAGGGGTGCAGTATGCGATACTTGAACGTCTTGGCGTGACACGAGGTAATTTAGTAGCGTGGAAACTCTTCACTCTATTGCCGGTTATTGGATCCAGATTCCAAGCGATTATTTGAGCTTGGATCTGGCGGCCTGGACTGGATCTTGGGCCGACGGTTGCCTTTGGGGTGTTGTTGTTGCCTTTGCAGTTACTTGCCGCTTCCTATAGCTGGGATCTTCGGGGAGGGGTTGAGATGCTGAAGGATCCACGGGCCAAGTAATGAAGTCCGTCGGATCTTGGATCTGCTCTTGAATGTATGTCACTAGAGTAGGTAGGATCTGGCCAATATATTATCCAGACTTACACAAACTACTAGATCCAATACAACTAAGGTTTTCTTGGTGTCGGGAGGCCAGTGTAGTTCCTCTTCCAGGCACTTTGCGAAACAATTGTGGTATACGGAGCAAATTCAGTTCTGATTTATGTTATGCCCTATACCGTATTGGATCCTATCCTTGTATCCCCAAAAACAGCTGTACGACCGACTCTACTTGCTACTTCCATGCGTTTCCGTCGTCTGCGGTCGTCGTCCACTGTTATAACACCATCAATCCCCAATGTAATCATTTGAACGTAGATCGTGCATCCCATCAATGGGATCACTTGATCGTGGATTGTGCATCCCACCATCTTGTCTCACTTTGGTCCCGCATTCTCGTCAACTCGTATCGTCAAGTGCGCTCCTCGTGCACGTCTTCCCCAAAGGTAATACTTCCTGGATCCACCATACCTGGTCCAGGATCCATGGTAATAGATCCAAGATTCAGGGTAATGGATCCAGAATCCCGATCGCCAATTTTGACTCTGGATCCGCAGCCCCATCCGTGAGATAAGTGAGATTACTATTTATCGGCCAGCTGGACGGTCTCCGCTTTGCCGTAATCAGTCATCGCCTGATCGTATTCAGTTTCCCGGTCTCATGGCAAATAGCAGGTTGGAGCCAGTCCGAGATCCGAAATAGTGACCTCGGTCTTTTCTCCCTTGGTCAATTCACATCTCCGACATTTCAGTAATCCACTTCACCACACAGTGCAACCCGACCCCAGAAACGCCAGAACTAGAAGTCGCCGCTGGAAACAGCCAATCGGTTGTGCGCTCAATGAACTTATAGTTGCTGTTTGCATTTATCTTGAAATAAGTATTTAAATTGTTGCATCGATTTTCGTTAGCCTGTCATGTGGGTATGTTTCTTGTTTTAAGTATTGAAAATACGCCGACCACTAGAAGTCAATCGAACGGTACAAGTACGCGTGCTGTGGCTCGGCTTTCCAGCTGCACTGGATATCTACCTCTTGGAATACTCGGAAGGAAGAAAAGAACCCCGAGAAGCAAGGCTCATGGTGTCTTGGGCAAACCGAAGTAGTACAAACGAAGAAGCGCGCCCGAAGCATCACAGCCAGCTCCTGTTTCACATATTCAGTCGTGACAGGTTTGAACAAGATGTTGTTCCAAAACACGATGGGTTCAAACGGAGGCATGTGTGAGAAAGGAAGCTCGGTGATGTCCTCGCAGTACAACTCATGCTTTTCATGAATATGTCTGCCTTACAGGCCGATCTGCTCGCCAAGTTTGTAGACGTTCGCACACACCTCGATGCCGATCGCCTTCGACACCTTGGAAACCAGCACAACTTGAGCGATAATATTTCCAAGATCCGCACCAATTCGCACTTAAACGCATATAATTCAGTGGTGTGTGCTCCACACTGCAAAATATCGACGGGGTAGGAAACAGGAACACGATGTGATTGGCCGTTTCAAAATCAGGTGGGGCTTGGGTTGAACTTCTGTCATGGTGGCATTTTGCCCCTATCGTGTCCGATTTCCTCAGAGGTTTTGGCACGACCTTTAAAGGGGTCAGAATACCCATGTTGACCACGAAAGGGTTAATATCTTGGCACTGGTTATTGCAATTCTGCCCAAATTTGCAAAAAAACGGCGCGGTTTGGCAGTACAAAACAAGTAGCCATGAAATCGCCCAGTTAACCCCCTGGCGGTGATTGGTTAATAAAAAGCATAGTATCAGACTCAGATTGCCCTTGTCGCAGACGCTACCGTCCACCAACTTCTTCGGATTGGTTTCGGTTGTCCGTACCCGGCACGAAGTTGGAAGTCGGATACTCGGTCATTTGACATCATTTAGCCTGAAATGCATGCTGAATTTTAAATTATAGCAACATTTATTAAATCAAATATATACCCCCATTCATCACCAACAGACGTCCCGGACACCACCACAACTGAAAACGTCCAGATTTTCGGGGATTTTAAAAGTGAAGATATACATAGTTTACGGGGTTGGTGGGGTTATCCAGTGGCTGCCGTTGTCCGTATCGTCCGGCCGGCGTACTCGCCCGTTCCTTCAGGATGTGAAGCTTTCGGTTGCTCGTAACCGGCCACGTAACTTGACCGATCGGGTACGGTTAACCGTTTACGACCTCTGCCTTGAAGAAACCAGAGTTTGCACTGACAATGGAGGAAGCGATACCGCGGCAACATGCGCTCGCCAACACCGTATAGCATCTACACACACACCGAGCTTGGATATTTAAGGCGTCACCTCGCCCACATGATCAATAAGTCAGAGCACACGCTAAGCAATTGGCTCTGGAAGTACAACGAGACAGGGTATTTCAGCGTACCAGAACCACCAGAGAGCACGGAGGCCCAACTTTTATGGCTATTCAACTACTACCAGGAAGCTGGAAAGTCTGCCACAGAAGTTGGCGAGATCCTGGCAATATCCATTCTCCTTGCCTAAGACGCATTCAAGCGCGTGCTCGGAATCGACACCTTGAAAGCGGGGTCAGTCCGATAAGGATGAACCTATTTCCAGAAGCGACAAGATCCCATGAAACCCCTGCCGTAAACTATTTTAGACTTAGCTAGATGCAAACCCCGACGGGGACGAGGACGAACGACACCACAAAGCTCATTTCGAATTACCCACCATGCGGTAACTCGATTGTACGGACTGGAGTCAAGTCGAAGTGGGATTCAAAGCGCCGCACCCAACCGCGGCATCGACCAACCAATCATGGATCAATCACGGGCGAGAAGGCCAGCATCTGACGCCACATCAGGAAAGGACAGCGTGATGGCAGGTATCTGATACTAGAGGAGGCATGTTGGCCATGTGGCCGGAGTTCTACGTCAGCCATCTCGGCATCATGGAAAAGCGGAGCCCAGACGGTGCCGACACAAGAATATCACTTCTATCCTACCGGGACCTCGGTAAAGGACGTCCCTGACCGCGCTGACTTTCTATCTACTTCGTATAACCCGCTGGTGGACATAGGCCGAAGAATCCATTTCCTGAGTACCCGATTTCCCGGCAAAATCGTGCTGATGATGGTGGGCGACGTTGCAAGCGCCTTTCGTCACATTCCTGTAGATGCAGAAGAGGTACACATGTTCGGATCCTGTTTGAAGGTTTCGTCATCATCGAACTGGCATGTTGTTTCGCGTGGTGCGGCACACAATCCTACTTTTCACTAGCTGGAATGGTCGTTAATTATTTTGTACGTGTCCGCGCACAACACGCAGTCATACTTCCTCGCAGAACCACTCCACGACAACGTATGGTGTGACGATCATTCCTGTATTGGAGTCGACGAAGGTGCCATATGCCTCAAGATCAATTTAGCACTTCGAGATGCCATGTCAACCGTTCTTGGTTCGACATCAGTGAGGGAGAAGAAGTTTACGTCATGAAATGTGACTCGGGTTGGACTGGGATACTTTCTCCGGGACGGTCTCCATTCCACAGAAAAACTTGGACAAACCACCACATTAATTGCAATGTATCGTCGATGAAGCCTTAACCCTCCGTCACTCGCTAAGCTCCTAGGTTGTCTCCGTCACGTGGCAACCTGTTTCCCACCGGCGCGAGATTTATCAACGGGTCAGAGATTTGAATCGCGTTGTCCCTCAAAAGTACCAGCAGACTCGATGGAAGATCTCTTCTTGTTCAGATATGTTTTGCAGCATCTTGAACGCTTTAACGGTGTCCCAGTATCAATATTCGCTAAAGACTCAATTCCGGCGCATCATGTTTACATGGGCGCCTCTGACGAAGGCATATAGACACTAGAACCCTCACTACGCCAGTTTCTCAGACGTCGACATACCTCCGAAGTGAAATCACGTATTTCTCTGTCCCACGAAATTAAGACCATTTAGTTTATTTTGTGTACCACACAAAATAAATAGAGCGATCCTATTGGCTAATAGCAGGTGATTGGATGACATTTGGAGCAAATCGCTCTGCCAGCCCATAAAACCTCGTGTTAACCGACGCGTAATAGAGGCTGTTCGGCTTGTTTCTGACCGTTGAGCTGTAGAGGTATTCATCAATACCACATGTTAAACACGTCGCAAAAGTTTGGTTGAATATCGCTATAAATCTTGAGAATTACGAAATAAAACCTTATTTCATCTTGCAATGCTCCGCTTCTTCCGCTGTTATCTGCTCACACAGCCTCGTTGTGAATAACTAAAATAGACAGCAACGCGCGCACTGTCACAAGCAATCCAACGCGGGCACTCCGGCCTTTCATGTCTTAGTATAACTCAAATTAGAGAACATTGCACGAAATGGTCTAAATTTTATCGGACAGAGAAGTATCAAGGACAAGTCCAGGGACTTCTCTATAAATTCCAGCGAGTTGTACAGCGCTGTTCGTGCCGCACTCCACTTGGGAAAATTTTAAGGTCATCCGACAGCCCGAGAAACAGTCGTTTTATTTTTAATATCGATATTATGAGTCGATGGACTTCCTCCCACCACCACGGCTGGCTACGAGGTAGCCCTCGCCATCGTGGATCGCCTGACCAATTGAGCTCATTTCCTAACGACCCATTGACATCAACAGCGGCTAGCACGACTCAGCTGTTTTGCTCTTCTTATCAGCGTCATCACGGTCTGTCAAGCTCGATCGTCTCAGATCGAGACGCGCAATTTCTGCAACTATGTGACGGTCCATTATGAAGCTCCAAGGAGCTCGCTTCACCTCAGCATTGCATTTGAAACATCGAACAATGACCAGTCTGAAGCGACCATCAAGTTCGTCAGCGAATATTTACATCACTTCGTAAATCCGCACCAAGACCATGGCACCAACTCCTGCCACTCGCAGAGTTTACCTACTACTCGTGGACGCATGCTTCTATTGGTACGTCGCCTTTCATGGTAAAACTCAGTTAACATCCGCGTTCGGTAGCGGCTTGCTCAATTTCGGGTTCGCGCCCTGTTCTCATCGCTGACCGTTCGGAAGAACATTTCGTCTGAGACATTCTACACCATTGGCTTCGCCAAGGCCCAAATTCGCAAGTCTAAACCCGATTTCTTCATTATGTTGAGAAATTGCCGCCAAAGCGAGCTACCGCCCTTCTGAAGGAGGAAGTGTCCAGGGCACACATCCCGTGCGCCAACAAGACGCTCCAACGGCCTCGAATCAATTCAACTTCCTCCAGTGAACTGCTCGATCGCAGATCTTCGTTGGTTTAATAACCCTCCCCACTACTATTTAGTAGTAACAAAAGCTTAGCTAGGAGCTCGAGCTAGAACTACTTCACTTCACTTCATCAATCAGTTTTCAGTTTCCCAGTATCTGCACAAGAGATACTCAACCCACGCCGCTTTATTCCAGAGCAAATGCCAAGTAACAGGCGAAATTCACGACGAGCTTCTCCTTTAGCATATCTACGAATCTCCAAGTTCAGCTCATTATCGTAATTCAAATCGCCATGACTGCTACCATTCGGTCATCCTGCACAGCTTTTAGATTGCGCAACCAGTTCCGGAAGAATGGGAAGACGAAAGCCGCACAGGCGACTTAGCGAATAATCAACTTCAAGCGAATACCCTTAAGCTATTGACATCTAGTGCTCCGACTTAATTCGAGCCTTTGTTAGCGTCGCCTCAGAATGCGCATGCGTAGAGTCCATCCCCCCGCAGGAAGTTTTGGGATCATGATCGATGACGCCTAGGAAGCAGAGTCACCGAGTATGTACTTGTTTTTTCAAAAGAAATCTTGTTGATTTTGGTTGGGTGGACTGTTTCTCCACACGCGATTACCGAAACACCCCACGACAAGATGACGCACATGAGTAACGTCACCACACACTATTCAGTTTGCGGGCTGTTGGCACCCGGGGTCGCAGTTCGGTAGTTAAAGGAGCATATGATTCTTAAAACCCAAATATTAGATGTTATATTATTACGTGAAAGCCGCAGACTGCTAATTTTGGTTGGTTTGATGCGTTCATCAAATTGAGCGGATGCCATCAAAATCGCATTCTAATATCGAGATACACGCATGTTAACAACTTCCGTCTGAAACTGTGAAATTCATGATATATTTTTTTAGATATAAGTTAATATTCCTGTTGTGGACGGCAGGATCACATGGATTGCCAGTAGCCGATAATATCAGCACTATCGGCCGACGACCCGATAGGAAGGACGGTCACCTCCAGACTGCAACTACCAGTCATGCGGAGACGACATAAGTAAATTACTTGCTTTAGCCCTACTAGCAGATACATCGAGCTTCTGTGCAGTCAGGAGGAGCGCGGAAGCAATTGGAGGAAATTTTGAATTTCATAGTGGCTACATTCACATTGCGCTTGTATTGTGCTTTCCGTCTAAATTTACCGTATTTTGGCGAGTGGGCGAACCGACCCAATACAAAGTCTTAGTCATTTGCGAAAGGCCAAATCTTGTCCGTATTAAGTACGAGGTTGTATTTTGTGATGCCATAGTCAATCGAAGTGCTTTAAAAATTGGTCGATTGCCTGCGTGATTTATTCAATGAACCGCGCAAGGAGTAGAACGCACAATACTCCTTGACCAGGTAATCGAACAATTGCTGAGTGGCGAGGCGGATAAACATCAATAAAATGCCTTCAGTGGTGCTGCATCTGACACCTTGCGCTCTTTTCCTACGAGGCTCTAGACTGGACATGGAAGTCGCAGAACACTTGGTGCGCCTGCTTCGAATATATGATTTCGCACATTTCCGTCAGCTTCAAGAGCACGTACATCTCCACAGCCCACATTGTAGCACTGAGCGGTGATATCTTCTCTCCTAACGTGGTCAATCAATTCATGACCCTTTTTCACGATGTTAAGCAGAAATAGGCATAAGTCTTTACCCACTTGGCGGATAAAAAGGAAAAGGGTATCCCTGACTCAACAAGACACAAACCTATTTTTACATGAGCTCTCCGATAATAACAGAGCAGTATTGACAGATATATGGGTCGATGAACACGATTTGGCCCAAAATCTGAGTAATCAATTGATGAACCTTTCAGTCTGGTGTACCACACAAATACCCATACAAGAATCAAGTCTTCACTAAAGCGCTACTATCGCCCCAACTTCGTCAGCAGCTCGTCAGCCCCGCAGAGACGCGCTGCTTCTCTTCGCGTGCGCTCGCGCTACGGTTATTCACACTAACGCCTCTTCCAGAACGTCTGCGTCTCGGCGCGTCGTGTTTGTCTTCTTCGCTTTCTTTCTTGAAATCCGCGGTGGTGAGGTGAGCATGTCTGGCTTACGAATAATTTTGTTTCGTGCATCCATAGTTTTTCTTGAGCCTCGCTATCGGATAGGAGACGGCGGCAGTACTAAGATCGATTCACGAGCGTGGGCCTGCACACGCATCCAGTCTGGGTTTCCATCCCTGTGATCATTTGCTACGTTGCGACGCTGCGCAGCTGCCCCCGCCCCAGTACCCACTTTGGCTGCGACCGTTGTGGTCTTGTCTTTCCCTGTACGGCCGGTCCCCCTCAGACACTTTTTGCAGTTGTCGTTCCATGCTTGGGATTGACGGTGGAAACAGTCCACAGACGCGGAAGCCCTTGCCCGCTGCGGCAACATTGGCAACTTTACTTGAGTATGCGCGGCTCGCAATAGCCACGGCTTCCTTCTTTGAGACTTTCAGAGCGTGAGAAGAGCGTGCTACCCGGCGTAAGGTCTTCGTCACCTCGCGTTTAAATCCACGAAAAATTGCGACGTCGAGCGGTTGGACTAAATGTGTGGCATTTGGCGGAAGCTGCACCAGCTTAATACCACAAGCCGCACATATTGGTATTGCAGCGAGGCCTAGATGGGAAGAACATCCACCACACACAAGAACAATGGGTCGCTTGACAGGACTAGGAACACTCATAGAAAAATGTTCGATCCAGTTCTTGAAAATTCCACCAGTCATGAAGGCTTTTTCGGCGGTGATCGCACCTGAGCCGTAAATGTTGCATCCATCCAAGGTCGTTCGACCAACACGTAACCCAGGCAATATGTAAAGCGGAGGAGCCGCGTCTCCACACGCATTTACAGCGGCCACCACAGATAGATGAAATGATATGTCAACAGATCGCGTCCATACATTTGACGAACCCCGAAGCGCCACAACCGAGGTGGCCTGGTGTTTGCTCACAAAACTTGTTTCGTCCATGTTGTAGATTCTACACGCCCCCATGTTGTGCTCGATCATGGGTTTGGAGAGCCTGTAGAATAGACTAGCGAGGGCAGCCTGGTCAGCGCCTTGTCGTACGCGAGACAGCGGCTCTGCTGACCTGGTGCACAGCTCGGGATGCCGCCCAATGAAGCGCTGATACCACCCGTGGGTTAGCTCGTCGTGTGAGCGCGTAGACGGATACGCCAATTGACACAGATCGTTTGCCACCTCCAAAATCTCCCACGGCTGGACTGGAAGCAGCACGCGCTGCATTGCGAGTATCCACTCCACAAGATCTTGCTCAATATCGAGGCGAAGAACTGGTTTTGGGCCTGGTCGTTGGCGCTCCCGCACCTCACCAAGCCGCTGCGGTTTGACATACCGCTTTAGCGTCGACATTGAAACTGTAGACGAAGCTACGACACTCGTCATCGGCTCTCCGTCTAATACGCGCTGAGCAGCAGTTCGCAGCTCGTCCTCAGTGAATTGAGCGCGCATGCTGGTCTGGGGGAAGGGGGATCTGAGCGTATCTGAGAATGCAGGGTCATGAATTGATTGCCTGGTCTTGCTAATTCCTCGACCAATCAGCGATAAGTCGATCGAAATACAAATACGTCATTGGTCTAAAACATCTAAAGGGCCATGAAGTGATTGGGTCATGAATTGATTGACCACGTTACATAATCCAAGTCAGCAAATTCACTTTGTCGGCGAGCTACGTCTCCGTTCTAATGACGACGATTGTTTGTTTATTGCTCAATTGCAATTATTGCAATTATGTGTTGCTAAATTGAAGTGGGGTGCAACATAATATAATGTTGCTTGTGCAACTTAACATTATGTTGCAGGATGCCAAACTACCTTGACACCCTAAATGACAGTTATTACGAACTGCGAACTGCGAACAAGTACATTCACTGCGTAGTGTCCTTTTCGCGTGTAGTATGGTTCACCTTTCGCCTGAAGCTTGAATCTAGCGGGAGCAGCGTACCATCAAACTTACAAAATACAGTTGACGAAATCGTACTTGCGGGAAATGCGTTGCGAGATGTAAGCTCATCTTCAACAGTAAACACACGATGCCGTCTTCACCTTCAGATTCAGTTAAAGCCAGCGACTCTCGCAGTCCTTCCGGTAGCTTCATGTAGATGTCTTATTCAAGCATACCATACAGGAATGCTGCGTCGACGTCACAATGCTCGATTTCGAACCCCAGCGCAGTCTTTGCCAAGGTGGCACGAATCGAGTTCAGGCAAGTCACGGGCGCGTACCTGTCTTCATAGTCGACGCCCTTTTAGTTGTGAGTACCTTCTTCAAGAGGCGATCCTCGTGATGAACGACTTATCCCTTCTCATCGCGCCTTAAAGCGAATTCTCAGCGGCAGTCGATCGCGCTGGTGAGCTGGTCTTGGTACCCGCTTCCATGTCTTGTTTAAAGGGTGCGACGTTAACTCACTTAAGATGGTCTTCTTCCCTTCGTCTTGGTCCTTGCTGGTAGTAGCCCCAGTGTACGTCCTCAATAGAAGCCATCACTTGGCCACCTTCAAATCCAACATGTTGATCGCTGCTTGGGACAACATGACCTCGTGTTTTGACGCTTCATTCCAGTAGTCGACGGTGCCGCCACTTGCTTCTTGGTTGCGTCTTCTTCCTCCGGATCAATCGTCGCATCAATATGGCGAGCACGTTCCCTCGTAATCAGAGTCACTTTTTTCATATGGGGCCACTTCACTGCCTGTATACATGTCACCACTTTCCAAAACGGCCAAACTGTCTTGTTTCTTTTTAGTCAACGCGTTGGGGTTCCAACTCCACGTTTTCGTCGTCGTTCGAATCGATGCGCGTGTGTCCGAATCGATGCGCGTGGTGCCAAATGGTGTCCATGAACTTTGTCCGCACGATTTGCACCTTTTCGGTCACCACGATTAAAAACGCGGTAGCCTTTCACACCATCCTCGCATTCCACAATACGACACTTGAATGCCTTCGTATCAAGTTTGCATTGTTACTCGGATGGGACGTGAGCGTACTGAACACCATCACATTTTCATGAATTGCGGCTTAGTATGGCTCCAAATTTTGAACGGTGTGGTCACATGATTGGGACCGGGTTGATGATCCACGCAGATGGCTTCAACCCACCACTTCTTCTCCATAAGCTCAATATAGAGCCTACTGTGAGCCATCCTACGAGCATCCGGTTCATTCGGTCAACCAACCCTTTTTCTGATGGGCCGTCTTCTCATGTTTGATGCCGTTGCAGTCGAGGTAGGCCTTGACGTGGCGACCCGTGTACTCGCCGCCATTAGTCAGAACGCAGAGGCTTGATTGTCTTGCCCAATTTGTTCTCAATTGCTGCCTTGTAAATCTAACATTTGCTTAACACCTTCGACTTCGCTTTCAAGAAGTGAAAGGTCACGTGATGTGAGTAGTCTTCGAAGAACGCAACAATGTGCCGGGGGCACCTTATGCTTGAGGAAGCGAAGCTTCTAACAGAGGCAGACGCCTAGCATCTCTGTCTTCTATCGCACTAGGAAACCCTTGCTTTCCGGGGTTGTTCCAAATGACTTGCGAACTTCCAAGTTAGAGTTAAACTGTTTCTTTATTTACATTGCTAAATAGTTCCTAGATACTGTAAACTGCCTAAGTAATGCACCCTCGAAGTCACTAGTTCGAAATGGGTGGCTCTCAAGCTATGCCGCCTTCTCTTAGTACGAACCCTATTTAGGCGACTAATGGTGGTACCCCATCTATGTGTTCAACACCATGTACCCATGTACCTACGTGTACCATGTATTCACGTACTAATGACCTCGACCGCAGCGGCATCAAACATGAGAAGACGGCCCATCAGAAAAAGAGTTGGCTGACCAAATGAACCGGAGGCTCGTAGGATGGCTCACAGTAGGCTCTATCTTGAGCTTATCGAGAAGAAGCGGTGGGCTGAAGCCGTCTGCGTGAATCATCAACCTGATCCCAATCAAAAACGATCAGTTTGGACGCGGTGCGTGACGAACCATGTATCAAAGGGATGATCCAGTCTTGTGTCCTGTCTTAGCACTACGGCATATTCAGCGTGCGCGTCGTGAACTTCAGCAGACATTATCACGGTATTTAACGTTGGACTTACAAGCTAGCGAGGTGGCCATTGCTCTAAATGATACCGGTCGCGCAGCCAAAACACCGGCCAAGGATTATTCGACACACTCAGTCCACAGTGGTGGTGCAACAGCCTTCATGAGTGGTTGGGCCGAAAGCCTCATAATCAAGCTTCTCTGACGTTGGATGTCCAATTGTTTCGAGGAATACCTCACGCTAGCAGCCCATACCACAGTACACTTCTCATCATGAACACTCTGATGCGCAACGCGTTGAAACTTGACAGCCAAACTCAAGGACACGCACCGCAGTATCAAGGGGGCCGCTCACCACGTCCAATCGTGGGCAGGACACGAAAATAAACACGAACGTTGCCCTCTCAGATCTTGTTACTGTGCGAAAAACGTCTGTATTGCACATTGTTCAGTCATAAGGACTGACCTGGAAGGTGATTGAGCGCCGCGCTATCCACATTAAAGAGCGAGACGTCTTTCGGTCCGTGGAAGAGCTTAGTCATGTTGATTGGTCTAACCAAAACCTCGTTTCCTGGATGATGTTTCGTTCGACAACAGGGGACCGTTCGGAAGCGCGGGTATGCTGTTCGAGGAAAAAATGTAGCTATTCGGGGCGAGTTTGCGCGGAAACCATGGGTGTCAATATTGGCGTGCATTTGAGTTAACGGTGTCATCGACTACTTCAACACGGAACGAACTTTCTCTATTGTGGAGTTCACCAAGTGCTGTAAAGATCTCGTGCACGGTGCACACGGAGCGATTCGCCAATATTCTGGACCGAATTCTGTCTTGATCATGGATGGGGTTTTAATTCATGTGCACACCAAAATCATTCATTATCAACGAAGCGTTGACATCGTACCCATATTTCTGGCGGCATACTGCCCCTTCTTCAACACGATCGAGTTTCTCTTTGGGTATGTATAGCTGTCATTTCAGCGAATCAAGCGGGCAGGATTAGACACCATTTGTCGTCGAAACATTTTAACGCTTCAAACATTTCAATATGAGTCGAGTCATCGATCACTACGGCTGGAAACTACAAGCCTACTTCGATCCGGTAGAGCCTTACTCAAATGACAGCCAAAATGTACGCAATACTAGTGAAAGCAACGAGGATGGGCTAGATTTTGCGAAACATTAAATTTGAAACTAAGCCTACAGTTTTAAAACCGCAATGCATGTTTTACTCTGCGTACCCCCATACAGTTGGACGACACTGAGTGGTGTTAGGCAGTCGTGGCGCCCGAATGCCATGTCCAGTTGTGGCGAACCACCCAATAGTCCCGACATGAACGTGTTGGACCTAGCTGTTGATACCGCTGCCCAGGCACGCTAGCTGCGCCTGGATGTCAAGACGTTGGATGGGTTGGTAGAGAACGTGAAGGTGACCTTCAATGAGCTGCCACCGGCAAGCCTGAAAGCAGGGTTCCTAACGCTATAGTGCGTTATCAACGATTGAGTTGCTTTAGGCGGAGACAACACTTTCACTATTTGACGCATGTCAAAGTCCAAGATTGCCTGGGAGGGAAGACTCTCCCGGAGCACAAAGTGATATGACCGCGTGTTTTCTACCCGTTCTTTTGTGATCTGTTGTAGACGACCATAGTGAAAGCTAATGACACAACACGACTATAGTTTCGGAACAATCAAAAAGCGGAACTTGAAAATAGATTTGGAACATACTGGTAAGCGCTACGTTCAGTTGTTGATCATGGCAGATGGGGTGCCGCGCATCTCGGACGATGTGACAGCCGACCATGTCTGTGCCGGCTGCTGCTGATGAGAGCTCACGACTTTCCTCGTTACATGGAGAAGCCCGTCAAGAGTATAGGTGTCATGGACTTGGTGCACACGGACCTAACGCTCCGATACAGACCAGGCTGAATGTAGGTTGTCTGTAATAGGGTGGAGCCCGATTGACGGTTGTCACCGCTTCGAGAACATTGAGTGTGACACACATGGATACATTGGTACGTGATACATGGTACATGGGTACATGGTGTTGAACACATAGATGAGGTACCACCATTAGTCGCCTAAATAGGTTTCGTACTAAGAGAAGGCAGCATAGCTTGAGAGCCACCCATTTCGAACTAGTGACTTCGAGGGTGCATTACTTAGGCAGTTTACAGTATCTAGGAACTATTTAGCAATGTAAATAAAGAAACAGTTTAACTCTAACTTGGAAGTTCGCAAGTCATTTGGAACAACCCCGGAAAGCAAGGGTTTCCTAGTGCGATAGAAGACAGAGATGCTAGGCGTCTGTCTCTGTTAGAAGCTTCGCTTCCTCAAGCATAAGGTGCCCCCGGCACATTGTTGCGTTCTTCGAAGACTACTCACATCACGTGACCTTTCACTTCTTGAAAGCGAAGTCGAAGGTGTTAAGCAAATGTTAGATTTACAAGGCAGCAATTGAGAACAAATTGGGCAAGACAATCAAGCCTCTGCGTTCTGACTAATGGCGGCGAGTACCCGTATCCATGTGTGTCACACTCAATGTTCTCGAAGTGGTCACAACCGTCAATCGAGCTCCGCCCAATTACACCGTCCCATATCCAAACGGGAAACACCGTTAGATCCCATTCTGAAAAAGGTTCAGAGAATCCAGCGAAACCCGAGCACAACGTGCGCACTCGAAGGCAAAGCCTCATTCTCGAAAACGCAGCCGACCCCACAAGCACTGGCCCACGGCCATGACGAAGACAGCAAACACCAAGGCGGGCCCATCGGGCGACGCGAAGAACACCTACGCACATACGGGCCGTACGGGCACATCCCAGACCACTGCTGACCACGCTGGCACTGTGAGCCCGGCGACTCCAAAGCCGACATCCCCGAGAGCGCTGAAAAGAAGGCCGCCACTAGCACCGGTCCGAACGATGATACCAGGAAGGAGAACACCGCTACTCCTGCTCCGCAGACTGATTCCAATGACGCGCAAGTGCTCGCGAAGAGTGAAGCCTGTTCCCGGCGACGCGCAAGTGCCTGCATAGGTCAGCACGGATCCCCAGCGCGCACAAGTGACTGTTGAGTGGTGCCTACGATCTCGGCCCCGACGACAGGACGCAGAACGTGTCTTGAGTCGATAGATGCCGAACTGACCGCGAAAAAGCCGATATTATCGAAGACGAACGGGCATTCGGCCAAAGTCGAGTCGGCCAAGAAGAAGAAGTACAAGAAGGCCAAGTCTGAGGCTCGTCGAGCATCGGAGTCCGCTTCGTGCATACGTTAGCGGCACCTCGACCAGCAATCGGGGCCCTGCTACGTTGAGAACTCGAACCTCGTGGACGACAAGGACCGCGTAGCGGGGAAACCTGCCGCGCCCAAGGCGGGTACATACCAAAGACTTCGCCGAAGCGACCACTGGCGACGTAGAGATGGAGGATGTTGAGGACAAGTCGTCGAACAAACTCTAACGGGACGACTCCAAGACCTCCAAGGTCCCGGCGCCTCCAGAGTATGTGGATCTAGAACTCCAAAAGATCGACTATGGAGAGTCTGACCTCGACGACGGGCTCACACTCGTGGCTCGTCAAACCTCACGAAAATATAGCGCGCCATCCACCCCGGGAATTCAGCGACTCCTCACAGCTCGGATGCCGCCGCGCACTATACACTCCAGGCCAAGGGTGCCGAAGAGGGCGAAACCACCGACCCCACCTTAGCTACGCTCCCTGCGCCGGTGATCCCCAACGCTGAAGTTGAAGACTCGATCCATCGAACTTGCTCTCAGAGATCCGCGACTTTCTGCGACAACATTCCGAAGTGAAGCGTGCTGCCGCTGAACGGACTCGTCATTGTGATGCCCAGACGTCGGCTCCACGTACACACGACCAGTTGCTGGCACAACTTGTCCGGTTTCTTCGAGCATACTCCTACTACTTAAGCAGAGCCGTCGGCAAGCGGTAGCAGTGCCTAGCGTCGTCGTGTGCCCCATCAACATCTCCGAGGACACCGCGCTTACCCGTGCGTATAACGAGGAGCAGTTCAAAGCTTGGTTACGTCACTGTGGCTACCAGGCAGCCGACGTTTTGAAATCTCCACATCGCTTGGGCTGACTGGTACAGCGACGTCTTTGCTTTCGCATGGCGAAGATGTTTACCGACGACACGTGGAACTCGATGAGGTTGTGAAGAAGTTGTCCAAGTCGCAGCATTCGTATCCTGTGGAACCATTGAGCGTTTTTGATCTCCCTGATCCTGAGAATCGGCCTCGTGATACGCTTTAAGCATGCCGACGTAAAACGTTGCGTGCGTTGCCATTGCCGATGGCAAATCCAGCGTGTAAGCATTGCCATGGACGCTGCCGACCGTGAAGGGCCCCACGAAGCGTGGCCGGAGCTTGGTGCTCCCAACCGCAGACACTGTATGGATAGGAAGGTTTTTCGCATTAAGTAAGACGAAGTCCCCAATCTAGAATACCTGTGTGTTATTGCGCCCATGACCGTCCCTTTTTTCCTTTTATAGATATTGGGCAGCGGCCATTGCATCCCGGACGCGCGTGCGAATTGTTTCGCCAGTCTCAATATACGAAAACCGCCTCGCGGAGGACTGCGCGGACCTCTGGCGTCATCTAGGACAATTCCCCCTTACCCAAACTAGAAGCCGGTGGTGACGCTAGTGGGGTGCGTGGGTGCTGTAGGCCTTTGACGTAAAACAGCGTGAAGCCCAAGGACGCATGCACCGCATTGTTGATCGTAAACTCCACTTGCGGAAGTTGAGCGCTCCTCTTTGTGGGCTCTACCACACAAACACTGCGCAGAATCTATTCGAAGACACGATTGACGAACTCAGTCAACCATCGGTCAAAAAATGGTGTCTGCGAAATCGTCTCGAAAGAGCTACGCTACAACGACAGATAGAGTCGGCGTTCCCGCGAAGACTTCATATCAAAAGACAAGAAGGCACAGCACCTGCCCATCAGCTCGCTGGACGACGCAACAATCAATGCTGGCGGCAAGTACAATCGCTCCTGGCTCGTGTATGAACATATGAAGCGCGTGTATGCAGGAAAAGGCACCGAAAACATTTTCCGGGCTAGAAATAGCTTTCACTCCCTCAACTACAGTGATGGCGACGATATTCAGGCTCACATGAACTTGCTGTAGGAGAAGACAGCGACTCTAGCTCGGCTTGGGCGACCCGTCGACGACAAAGAGAAAGTTATGCAAATGCTCGGGTCGCTACCGGTGTCGTGGAAAAACCTAGTGATGGTGTATCAAAATCAGGATGGGTGGAAGTGGCAAGACCTGCAGACATAGCTACTCCTCGAGTCAGACACACGCAAAGACGTCACACCCGCTGTGGATATGCCGGCCATATGGACAACATCAGAGTACAAGATGGGAGGCGTCATCGCTTGGACAACCCCGACGGTAGTGCTATCGCCAACTTTAGGGCAAACACCTAGTCGTCACTTCAACGGTCGCCCCGCATTTCGTGACCAGCAGAACCAGCATCGCGTTCATCCTTACCGGCGCACGGAATAAGGGACGGACTGCCGCTATTGTGGAACAATCGGTCATTTTATTCGTGACTACCGCCTAAAAGTAAAGCATGATCAGGAGAGAGGCATTACTACGCTAAACGAACCAACTTCGAGCCTGATAATGACCGCAGATGAAGAAGAAAATCTGCCCTTGATGCGTATGATGTGCTGACAGTTGCTGTATCCACGAAGCAGAGCGGTGATAACACGGAAACCGCGTTGCAGGCAACGACAGTGGAGGATCCAACCAGGGCGCGGGGAGTTTGGATACCAGATTCGTACTGCACGCACCACATGTGCTCTGACAAGACTTAATAGAGCCTCTGGATCAGAAGGTATATCTTGGAGACAACAACAGCGTCGACAATGTAGCTACCAAGTCGGCTACCTTTGTTGTTTTTGACGATATTTTCGACGAAAACTCGACCGGTTTGTAGTCTTGTGCGCGTGCGTACTAACCCTGTCTGAACCGATCGTATCCTCTTTAAAGTAATCGAAACGTTTGCGCCAAACTTCATACATTATGCAAATACAAGGGCTCTCTTCAACTCTATAATGGCCGCTTCCGAGGGCGCAGTGTGGTTGACGCCTTCTTCGCGGCGAAGCATGCCGCCGGCATGGTTGCGCGCGTCCAAGGCGCCACACTCGTCTCCGACGTTCTGTGTGCGCAAACCCAATGGGAAGTGGCGCATAGTGCACGCCTTCAACAAGCTGGATGCAGCGACCATCCCGGCGTCTACGCCTATCCCAAGGAAGGAGGTGTTGCAGAAAAACATGGCTGTCTGCTCCATGTTCATTGCGCTCGACATGGTCGATGGGTATTATCAGCTGCTGATGCGAGAATTGGACATTCCTCTCACAGCAGTGAGCACTCCCAGCGGGATGTTGTGGGAGTGGTTAGTTATGCTCCGTGGGCTGTCTAACGCACTCGAGACGTTAAATCGCTTGGTGACACAATTATTATGCCCGTTGAGGCGCTTTACGCAGACCTACTTCGACGCCATCTTCGTTCACTGCCGCGCTGAGAGTGACAAGTTCGCCGCATTGGACATGTCCGTGACGTGGTGACGTGCATACCCGAGAATCGCCTGTATGCGAAATCAATAAGTACATAGTTCGTTCCTCTTCGAGCATGTCCGGATCTCTGACCGGCGGGCTTTTCAGCTCCACCGAGTCTTTCTCTTGGCGAATGAGGACTAAGTTCTCGAGTTCCACGGCTCATTCTTTGCCAGCCAAGGCATGCCGATGCTCAGGTCGTACCGCTCTTCCATATCAAGGACAATGAACGGTCCAACCGAGTTGAAGTCGTCCATTTGACAGTCAGAGAGAGGAGAATATTCCGCGTCGATACAATCGAACCAGTCGCTTGGCGACCATACATATTACTATTACATTCTAATGCTTTAGCACACAATGCGCTGTTCTTAGCCACACTTGTTTTCGTTGCAAAATTGTACGATGCTCCTGAGTTGATTACGATTGTCATAGGTTCTTCGCACCCTTTGACGCTGGCGGTGACAACCGCGAGGCAGTTACCGAATGATCGGGACTTCCTCTCCCGGACAGGGAGGTGGCGACGCCACCACTGGCCGAGAAAAGCGAAGTCTCCCCGCAGAGCGTCCCGCACCTACTGGAAGTCGCCGTTTTCCACCGACGCGGCCTTAATTACATTGAGAGACAGCGACACCGAAGTGGCCTTGCCATGATTGACGCGCGCCGGACAGTTGCGATGGGAGTGACCCATCTGGTTACAGCTTAAGCATCGGCCATTCGCTCGAGGCTTCGTCTAGCGCACCGCTTAGGCCGAGGATATCTCCATGGGGACAGGACTTCGGTCACATCCGAGGGACCCACATGTGCGGATCGCCCACAGTGGTCTTAGAGACGAGCGAGGTGCATGGCTTCATTGAAGGCTCTAATCGGCGGTGGAACAGCTCCATCCGCACCGGACCTTTCGGACTCCGTCCATCAAAACCGTCACCTTGATGTCATCAGAGAGGAGCGCGCCGGCCATCGCCTCCTTCACTCTTTACGTTCTGCAAACCCACGACGTAGATATGGATGATGCGTTTACCTAGCTTGCACCGCGAGAACAAAGAGCGATGGCGGTATGCCACATTGGCTAGCAGAAACTGCTGTATGAGTTATTGATCCTTGAACGACCCTGACACAAAGTATCTTGGAGACGAGGTCTCGCTGGCAAGCGTGTGTTTGACCTCCGAGGTTGGAAAGAGCGAAGGCCTCCTGGGACCACGCGTCGTAGATTTGCCCGGCGCTCAGCGCTTTCTCGATCTCGCGGAACCAGAAGACTAGGCTGTCAACCTCCTTCCCGAACTTGGGGGCTGTCATCTAGACTGCGTTAGTCGACGACTGTAGTGTGGTGGACGTCGCGGAGTCCGGCCCGGAGGATTGCGGCGCGCTCTACTCTCGGCTCGCACGGTCGCACACGCTGCTTCTTGAGCAGCCGTGCTCACGAGAGCGATGAGGTACGACTCGTACTTGTCGAACCGCTTAGCGCGGGTCCTCCTTTCTTCCGGAGGAAGCAAGGGGGATCCAGCAAAACGCTACTCGTCTAGGAGGCTAACCATCTGCACCGACGTGGTCCAGTGTGCATCCGAGCGATGAGGGAAGTCCTGGCAGGCTGACATCCTGCTCTCTAAGTCTTCCATACTCAAAGGGTTCTTGAACGTTGTAGTAATTCGCGACGGTCGTGGGATTGGCTACAAGTGCTACCAGGTGTACAACGCACCTTGTGCTTGAGGGAGCGAAGCTTCTAACAGAGACAGACGCCTAGCATCTCTGTCTTCTATCGCACTAGGAAACCCTTGCTTTCCGGGGTTGTTCCAAATGACTTGCGAACTTCCAAGTTAGAGTTAAACTGTTTCTTTATTTACATTGCTAAATAGTTCCTAGATACTGTAAACTGCCTAAGTAATGCACCCTCGAAGTCACTAGTTCGAAATGGGTGGCTCTCAAGCTATGCCGCCTTCTCTTAGTACGAACCCTATTTAGGCGACTAATGGTGGTACCTCATCTATGTGTTCAACACCATGTACCCATGTACCATGTATCACGTACCAATGTATCCATGTGTGTCACACTCAATGTTCTCGAAGCGGTGACAACCGTCAATCGGGCTCCACCCTATTACAGACAACCTACATTCAGCCTGGTCTGTATCGGAGCGTTAGGTCCGTGTGCACCAAGTCCATGACACCTATACTCTTGACGGGCTTCTCCATGTAACGAGGAAAGTCGTGAGCTCTCATCAGCAGCAGCCGGCACAGACATGGTCGGCTGTCACATCGTCCGAGATGCGCGGCACCCCATCTGCCATGATCAACAACTGAACGTAGCGCTTACCAGTATGTTCCAAATCTATTTTTCAAGTTCCGCTTTTTGATTGTTCCGAAACTATAGTCGTGTTGTGTCATTAGCTTTCACTATGGTCGTCTACAACAGATCACAAAAGAACGGGTAGAAAACACGCGGTCATATCACTTTGTGCTCCGGGAGAGTCTTCCTCCCAGGCAATCTTGGACTTTGACATGCGTCAAATAGTGAAAGTGTTGTCTCCGCCTAAAGCAACTCAATCGTTGATAACGCACTATAGCGTTAGGAACCCTGCTTTCAGGCTTGCCGGTGGCAGCTCATTGAAGGTCACCTTCACGTTCTCTACCAACCCATCCAACGTCTTGACATCCAGGCGCAGCTAGCGTGCCTGGGCAGCGGTATCAACAGCTAGGTCCAACACGTTCATGTCGGGACTATTGGGTGGTTCGCCACAACTGGACATGGCATTCGGGCGCCACGACTGCCTAACACCACTCAGTGTCGTCCAACTGTATGGGGGTACGCAGAGTAAAACATGCATTGCGGTTTTAAAACTGTAGGCTTAGTTTCAAATTTAATGTTTCGCAAAATCTAGCCCATCCTCGTTGCTTTCACTAGTATTGCGTACATTTTGGCTGTCATTTGAGTAAGGCTCTACCGGATCGAAGTAGGCTTGTAGTTTCCAGCCGTAGTGATCGATGACTCGACTCATATTGAAATGTTTGAAGCGTTAAAATGTTTCGACGACAAATGGTGTCTAATCCTGCCCGCTTGATTCGCTGAAATGACAGCTATACATACCCAAAGAGAAACTCGATCGTGTTGAAGAAGGGGCAGTATGCCGCCAGAAATATGGGTACGATGTCAACGCTTCGTTGATAATGAATGATTTTGGTGTGCACATGAATTAAAACCCCATCCATGATCAAGACAGAATTCGGTCCAGAATATTGGCGAATCGCTCCGTGTGCACCGTGCACGAGATCTTTACAGCACTTGGTGAACTCCACAATAGAGAAAGTTCGTTCCGTGTTGAAGTAGTCGATGACACCGTTAACTCAAATGCACGCCAATATTGACACCCATGGTTTCCGCGCAAACTCGCCCCGAATAGCTACATTTTTTCCTCGAACAGCATACCCGCGCTTCCGAACGGTCCCCCTGTTGTCGAACGAAACATCATCCAGGAAACGAGGTTTTGGTTAGACCAATCAACATGACTAAGCTCTTCCACGGACCGAAAGACGTCTCGCTCTTTAATGTGGATAGCGCGGCGCTCAATCACCTTCCAGGTCAGTCCTTATGACTGAACAATGTGCAATACAGACGTTTTTCGCACAGTAACAAGATCTGAGAGGGCAACGTTCGTGTTTATTTTCGTGTCCTGCCCACGATTGGACGTGGTGAGCGGCCCCTTGATACTGCGGTGCGTGTCCTTGAGTTTGGCTGTCAAGTTTCAACGCGTTGCGCATCAGAGTGTTCATGATGAGAAGTGTACTGTGGTATGGGCTGCTAGCGTGAGGTATTCCTCGAAACAATTGGACATCCAACGTCAGAGAAGCTTGATTATGAGGCTTTCGGCCCAACCACTCATGAAGGCTGTTGCACCACCACTGTGGACTGAGTGTGTCGAATAATCCTTGGCCGGTGTTTTGGCTGCGCGACCGGTATCATTTAGAGCAATGGCCACCTCGCTAGCTTGTAAGTCCAACGTTAAATACCGTGATAATGTCTGCTGAAGTTCACGACGCGCACGCTGAATATGCCGTACGAATTCCGGCCCGCCGCTTTTCTGGAACTTTCAACGGATGGAAAAGCCCGGCAGCCTTTCGCAAGACAGCCGTGTTGCGCTGACATAGTTCACAAGAAGCAACGTAGTGAACGATGTTGCCATTCTCTTCCAGTATAATTTCTCCAGGACATGCAGCATGTTTTGCTTGGGTAGGATGGCCACGTGTTGGAACATCCTGCTCTTCGAATTGTACGCCCTTGTGAAGACTTGGAGAAACGAGAATACAGAGCCGACATTGGTCGAAACTGGAAATATAGCAATCCGTTGACTAGTGTAAATATCACGACTAACCGGGGCCTTTTCTGCCACAAGGTTTCGCACCATTGGGCAGAAACACTTGTCCGCAGCGTATCTGTGACAACATTTGT
Organism: Phytophthora syringae; assembly: GCA_012656105.1. Taxonomy (NCBI): domain Eukaryota; phylum Oomycota; class Peronosporomycetes; order Peronosporales; family Peronosporaceae; genus Phytophthora; species Phytophthora syringae. The sequence continues at coordinate 83,549 of JAAKBD010000390.1, read as the reverse complement.
TATCGATGTGGATTGCCTCTGAAGTCTGAAGATGCAGTAGCCCTCAGGTTCAACCGCTGTGTCATCGAATTGATTAACGGGGATCGACTGATTGCTCGAGTAGTGTCGTCATTCCAGTCTTCTCGCCAGGAAATCGCGTCTGCGATGGCATTAGTATGCCGGGAACCCACTTGAAACGTGGCTGGGACAGTGCAAACTCGTTGAGCCAACGTACTAGGCTTTGAGAGTAGGTCTGCTGCTAGATGCTCTCGATCGTGTGATGATCCATATTCAAGATGAAGGGTCGACCCAGCAAGAACATTTCCAGATTCTTATCGCGTGTAGCGCGGACTATGGTTCTTTTTCGTGGTTCGGATACACTAACTCTGGTTTTGATAGCTTGATACCGCCGTAAGAAATGACTTGATAGCCACCTTTGTCATCACGTTGGTAGAGGTAGCCACTCATCGCGAAATTTGAAGCGTCAGCATTAACGTGAAATGGTTTGATGAAATCCGGATGGGCCAGGACTGGACGTGAGGGCAGCTTTGTTTGAGTCTTCCAGGGTTCAGCGTGATATGATCTCGGGGACGTGCGTTGCGGGTCAGATCCGTTAGGAGCGCCACTTGCTTGGCAAATCATCACAAAATCGTATCACGTAGACGCCAGTCCCGATGAGCGCCTGCATCTCAGGCGTGGTTTGGGAATGGTCAATCGCGGATACTATCACACTTTTTAATACCCATTCCCACACCGTGCCGTCTGATATAATCGCCTTGGGACGGGATTTTGGTTCACAAAATACACACTTTTCAATCTTAATGTAAATATTATCTTGTTCGTTACGCCCCAGTACTTTTTCGTGAGCGGCAAGATGGTCGTCCATTCACTCCTTCTCTGTAACCACAAAGAGACACATTCATGATGAATGCTGTGAAGTCTTAGTTTGGGAATCCAATGAGCTGGACTGATAGAGCGCAGGTCCAGCGTAGGATAAAAGAGACGCGACCGGCACCGAGATCCAGCTTCAGAGGACGGCTGTGGTCCGTGATCTTGATGTGACGTTTTCAAGCAAGCGCCAGTATGATAATCTTTAAGGAGGCTCCAGAATCAACAAAGCAGAACTTGTGCTGCCGCTCAGGCTCACCAACTGCTCCTAGTAACCATAAAACGATTTTTGTCGGAAAAGTCAGGACTGCATCGTACACGAAGTAGTGCTGACTTTTTCGTATCAATCATACATGCATTGGGGAAAATGGGGTTCATTTTGGATACGAGCCGCGTGTGCCTCCTTGCTTGAGAAGCAAAGTGCCGATTGGCAATCCCTAGGGATGGTAGGTGGGTTGAAACTTGGTCGCACGACGCGTGTTCTGCTTGCTGCGACCGCAAACCGAAAATGAACCACAATGACTAGGGGACACTCTTCCTGCCGAGGACTCTTGTCGCGCGGCGGTTGCCTAAAAACCGGCAGTCTTGTCTGAGCGCTTTTAGATGTGGACGTTGATAGCCTTGCTGGCCAAACTGATTCATCAGGAAAACCCATTATCCGCTTGTTCCGTTCGCTACGCTCAATGCACGCGGATAATACACAATCCGTGCCAGCCTATAATACTGTCGTATGGTTATAGGTAGTGCAGCCTTTCTCGGCAGGGGACCAACCGGAAGGTCTAGTTTTGTGCCAGTGCCCTTCGTCCGGCTTCAGGAGTCTGGTAACCCTTAACGCCACAGATGCAGCTCTACACTTCTGGTGCTCCTGGGGCCGGGCCTTGGACAACCGGTGGTGTAGATCGGGGATTATGGGGTATACCCGCACCTCGACCACGTGTTTGTTGTTGTCGACCGTCTTGACATCCAGGTGTGCTAGCGTTAGGAGGTCCTGTCGGAAAACGAAGTCCACTTGGTTGTGAGTATTTTCGAATCGTTGTGCGTGCTTGATAGTATACTGAAGGCGCAGGAGCTTGTGTCCTGGTGGAGATTCTGTTTGCACAGCAACTCTTGACAAACTCCGGGATTTCAGCTGTTGGCAGGGATTGACAGTAGAACGTTTTTCTTCCAAACTACTATAGTAGCTACCTATTAGTTACTTCAAAGCTACTAGTGCGATAGTAGCTTCCGTTCAGCCTTCTTGGTTACTATAGTAGAGCTACTATAGTAGTTGACTATTAGTAGTCGACCCCTAAACGTGATCATATAAACGCGCTGATTCCGGAGCATCGCGTCACCATCGTTGTTAGCCTCCATGCGCCGGATCTCCTTTCGATTGTGCTTCAACACAACCTGCATCTCCGAGCGATGATTGTCCGTTCGCGTGCGAAGGTTACTTATCACAATCCCTCCAGTGGAAAAGGCCCGCTCTTGAAACGCGTTGGAGGGGGCCCTCCCCAGCCAAACACGGGCTAAGGTAGCAATTGACGGGAATATACCGCTACCCGACTCGCAAAACCAGCGCAGGATATTGACGTGTTCACACACAGCTTCAACCCTCCAGTAAACGACACCACCACGACGGACCAACAGCAACGGAGTCAGGTCATCCTTGGTCATTGTCTTGTCTGCTGCCTGCAGCAGCGACAACAACCCAATCGACCGAGTACCGCTCCCACTCGTGCAAGACCTGGTCAGCTTGTTCATGAAGAGTTGACGATGGAGTGGTGTCTGGTGCTGCCATCGGGATTGCAGCTCCACAAATCACATTCTCATCATCAACAGATGGAACTAGATCAAAGTTCGGCGATGAGATGGGGGTTGTGTTCTGGGCTGAAGTACCGGAATGAGCGCTCATCGCGCAATAAACTTCTCGATGCGCGTCAATCAACGGCTTCTTGCCAGCTGCGATGACCCGTTCACTATTGTCGCCATCACCATCCTCATCGACAGCTTCGCCTTTGTCTTGGTGGGAAGGTCGAGTTAGCGATTCCACTGAAAACTATGTCCGAGGATCAAGCAGAAGAATCAAAACCGTTTCAGCGGTGGCGGAATCAATGCGCTGCTCAACTTGACATTTCATACGCGCCAGACAGGTATACGCGAGGGTGCTGAGGTCTTCGACAGGAACCGCATAGCGCGGAAATGAATCCACAGTAATCGTTGTGGTTCTAGGTGCATCCAGATCACACACCCAAAAACTTACTGCTGTGCGGTCGGTCCGCCGCAAACTTCAGTAGAACGATTAGCTCCGATGCTACGTGTTCAGTACGCTGCACTTCGACGCGGGCAAGATCGGCAAACAATAGCCTCCATCTCAGTCATCAGACGCCAGTCTGCAAGCGTCAGACACTCAGACACCGACGCGTCGTCGCCCTTGTCGCGCTCTGAAAGTACCCACGAAACGCCGAGTAATTCACAATCGTTCTCTGAAAGAGCTTTACTGTGAAAGCCACACGCGTGTCACAATCCAGCGTAGTTCTCATTTTCGGCAGACAGTAGAACTCTTGGACGTTTTCCAAACGCTTGCAGCGCTACTGCGTGCTAAAATACTTGTTCAAGGCGCGCACACGTTTGATTAGATTTCGGCCTTCCTCGAAGGCACCTCAGACCGTGCAATAGCGCTTCTCTCGCTTACGGGTGTAGGTCGCCGGATCATAAATGTCGATCGTTTCCTTGTTCTCGCGCTTGCCCATCGCGTACTGCAGGCACAAGTTCAAGGTGTGCATAGTGCAGTCGGTAGGGACAGAGTCTTCAAAAATCTTGGAGACTTTGCGAGCACTAGTAGTCGTATCCGACACCGTGAATTAGCTCATAGCGCTGATATCGACCCCAAACGCATCGTTAATGCGGGTGGAGATCATCTTCTGCAAGTGCAATTACACGTGCGATGAGTTGCCAACCGTAATCAGCAGTGCGATCTCGCGATACTAGCACGACTCGTCGATGAACGAAACGGAGGTCCCCAACACGCCGAGCTTTCCATTCGACGCGGACCACCCGTCATGATGGAGATTGAAAAACGGTAACTCGTAGGCTGCCTTGAACTCGCGTAGCAGCAACGCCTTCGTCATCTCGCAGAATTTAGAGTAGACAGCCACCAGCAAATCTCGGTATGTCGAGGCAGGAAGAATCTTAGCATCAGGATCGCCAGTAAGCCGTTGAATTAACAGCTTGAAGTCATCGGTCGCGACGGTGTTGTACAGCAATCCTGCGCTGATCAACCAGTGCGCAATGTAGATGCCAAGTTCCCGTTGTGTCGGTGCCCACAGTTTTTGAAGAGTACGACGCCGTTTGGGTGCGCGATCATTGGTCGTAGACGGAATGACCCTCTTGAGTTCACGAGCGTGGGCAATTCCCATGGCTTCGTCAACGTGACGGGCAGCTTTCTTCAACTTCATACTTCCGTCAGCCTTTCCAAGCGGGTGGTCCTCGTGAAGTGCTACCATGTGCGCCCTTGCATTGGCAGTATTACCCCAACGGTGCAGTGCGGCTTCCCACGCATTAGGAGCGGCGTACGGACTACAGGTCAGCTGCTTGGCATACAGAAGGCAGATGTGGGTGAATGCGCCCGCGTCTTGGTCGTTTGGCTTCACGTAAGGCGTCGCCAGATGGTGAGCGATATCCCACACATCATGGCGGAAATTATTTTGGCGGAAATGGTAAACCTCTGAAGGAATGCCGAAAGCATCAACTTCTGACGATGCCGAAGAGAAGGTTGAGGATGTCGACGACGCAATCGAGGCTGCAGTCAAGTCCACCACACCAGCTGCAGACAATGGAGATCCCGTCGGCAGAGACGACTGGTCGAGTGGAACTAGGAAGCTTGGGAATCCGACAGTAGCGACGACTGACTTGATGGATCAAATGATTCGTGGGCTTCTGCCTCATTTTCAGCTGACGCCAAAGGAGGAGTTGTTGCAGTCTTCCATTTGTAGACACAGGAATCGCTGCAAAAGCGCTCAGATAATATTCCCCAGTTGTACAGCTCCTTGCCGCATATGTGGTGGACACCACGTCCACACACCACACATGGGTTCGTCGTCGTCAACTCTGCACACTAGCAGTCGGGGTTGGCACACTTCATAGCGTCGAAGCTGAGCAGGCGGCGGGGCGAAGGGGGCTCTTGAGCTGATGCAAATTGCACAATGCGAATACCACGACCCAGTAAAATGAGCTGTTTTTTGTCTACAAACGGTCCTGCGGTCATGTGCAAATGTGCGACGAACCGTTGATTCGTGTGACGGAATGCCGGTAGCAGAACGCTAATCTGCCGGCCGAACGACACGCCAGACCCCACGATGCTGCCGGTCCAACGACGCGCCAGCTCGTGAGCCAGCAGCAGGACACTCGAACCAGACTGTGTTGTTCAAAAGAGAATGTCGCCAGACCTCACTCTCAAAATTATTCTAGTAATCAGTTAGCACTCAGTTATTAATAGCTGATCGGGAGATGAGCTAATAGCTACTATAGCACTATTAGTTTGCTCCACGGCTCAAAGTAATAGCTACTATAGTAGTTTAGTAGTAGCTTGATATTACTTATTACCACACTAGTACTATCCGACAACGTTACTGTCAATCCCTGGCTCTGTTGGTTGTGAAAGTTGCAACATAAACTTGGACGTGTACTCCAGTTGTTATCGAGTCACTTGCAACTCGAACATCTTGGTGAGCAACTTAATTCGAACTCACTGTCTCGGAAACAAGCTCGGATTTGTTTTTTTAATATCAAAGACCAGGCTCGAGGACCGTCGCCGACCAAGGCTTTCAATTTGCGGCATCACGACATAACGTCGGGACCAACAAAAGGGACAGCCATATTCACGAGCCGACAGCCCTCATATTGTCGTGGGGTGGTGTAGGCAGCAAGGTGTTCGTCAATTTCAATGATCCACTTCTTCGAGTCCTCATCTTGTTTTTCGAGGAACTTGGGCAGGTTGCTCGCAGCTTCTACTGGTTGGCTTTCGACTGCTGCACGAATATATCGCTGTCAAAAGTAGCCTGTTGCATCATGAGTGTGGGCATTTGCTGCTGACTGTTGGTGATTGTTTCTTGCATCCGTTGCTGGCTTGTCAACATGAACTGCTGCTGCATCGACATCATCTGAATGATCCGCGATATCATCTGCTCCATCAAGGGAGGGGTCGCACCAGTTGATGAAGTACTAGAATGGGCGTATTCACTGACCGACACCTACTCACTACTTGCTGCTTGTTTGGCATGCTCGGATCTTCTGCGTCTTGCTCGAAGCTTGTTGAAGAGTCGTTTCGCAGGGTCTGATGGGAGCGGAGGTTTGGAGACGGGGCTTCTGAGTATCGAGCGGTCTTTTGCCCACGCAATTGGCCTAGCCGAGAGTTATAGTCGATCTGTTCAGAGTAAGCACTCTAATTTCGAAATTGTCATGTGCTCTAGGGTAAAGCGACGTGGGTGAGTCTGACTTGTGCAGATACTGGGAAAATAAAAAAACTGATTGATGTAGTGGAGTAGACCTAGCTCGAGCTCCCAGCTAAGCTATTGTTACTATTAAGTAGTGGAAGTATAAAACCAACAGAGATCTGCGATCGAGCAGTGCTCTGGAAGAAGCTGAACCATTCAAGGCCGTTGGGTCGTTGGATCAGGAGGCAGTCGATCTTATTATTTTGGACCCTTGAACAATGGGTTCATACGGCCGTCAATTTATGTATCACCCAGAACTCTGGTCAGTTCTGGATGCACCTTTGTCACACACCACTTCCACAAGGAAACTTGTTCCAGATGAAAGAATAATCAAGTATCCAACATATAATCTCCAAATAGAGAATACAATATGCAATCCCTTCACACAATAGTCTTATGGATCAAATCCCAAAGAGGTGTCTACCGAATTCCTCCACAGAACGTCTATGGGAATATAGAATGCAAGGGGTCTGGTAGAGGGCACCGAGGCAACTAAACATGGATTGCAAAGGTTCCCTCAGAACCTAGGCAACTAGATATGGTCCTCTCGTATCACCGTTTAACTTGGACTTGAACGGGGGCGAGAGTAGTTGTGACGGATACTTGCAATAGACATGGCACGTCCATAATCAGGCGGTCGATGAATGCCATCTGGCGGATAAAACAGCTCCGCGCGAACATTTGCGTCTTTGGTGACAAAACAAACTCAGCTAAAACAAAGTATTCTTGTAAAGTCTCGCCTAGAAGTCTTCCACACGCTACTTTCAGGGCGCGGACATATTAAGTCTTGGTTTCACTAAAGGTTCGGGTGGCATAAACACCTGTGGGAAGCTTGCTAATCAGTAGAGGCGCAAGCGACCCTCCGTGCTCTGCACATCCTGTTCGGTCGTCTTAGTCGGTCGTTAATGGCTAGGCTGGATTATACTTGAAATCTGGAGGGTCTCTGATGGGTTGCGATCGTGCACCCTTCAACCTGATGTTTCTCCGTCTGGAGGTTTCGTCTTCATTTGGAAATGAAAACTCATTTCGGACAAGATACTGAGAATTGCATTCGGGACACGTCACCTGAGGAACATGTTGTCATATGGTCAGGCTTTGGAGAGCTGCCTTAGGTCGATTGGGCAGTTGGAATATAACCCCTTCTTGAGATCATTGGGGACTGTTTATCCATATATTATGCACCATGTCATGTTTTGGACCAACCGTTGTTCATGAAATGCCGTTCTGTGTCGCCCCTCGCTCCCCTGTCGTTCCTCGCTCTGTGTCGCTCTTGTTTTTCTGCGGTGTCGCTCGCGTGCTGATCCCGTGTAAAAGGTTCCTGCAACTGCCTACCAGCACCTGAAAAGTACCAACAACCGCCCAATAGCTGCAACATGCGCCTGGAAGAGCCGATAAGTGTCAACAAACGCCCAGATGCAGCGCGACAACTGCCTGTAAATTCTAATAGAGAGATGACGCTGGTTTTGCTAATAACTGGTCATGTCACCTGCGAAGTAATAAATATCGCCACCAGATGAAAACGCCTTGCACGGGCAGATACGCCAACGACGACAGTAGGGTATCCAGACTGATTGAGCTTGTATGTAGCATGTATGCTCGCTAGCGTGTGGTAATGTCTTAAACATGAACGGCGTTGTTACGCCTACAATGAGAGGATGCTCGTCGGATCCGTCACCGAAGGCAGGTTTACCATCCTCGCTCATGAATTTTGAGCCCGGCAGCCAAACCTTGCATATCCTCCACAAAATGTGTCTATTTCAATATGGCTCGCTTGTAGTGCTAAAAAAAAGTGCTGAACCAGGCTGAGCGCTGGAGCCGCATCACACTCGGGCTCAAAGCGATCCAAAACGTCGATCCTGACCCGCTTCGGCATCGAACGATTTTTGATAAGCTGCGTCGCATAACGTTTCATACTGCATGTCAATTTCGGCGCTTTTGGTGGAGCTAAACTGGTCTTGTGTGTCCACCCCTGCAGAAGACGTTGCTATCTATTGCTTGTTATCTGGCACGTAAGAATTTTCGCTCGCCGTGAAGAATTCGCGTCGGAAAAGCTGCTGCATGCGGCCGACTTGCAGGTCAATAGTCGATAGCGCATGTTGTGAAACTCCAAATTGAAATCCCAGAGGTGACACTTGACAACGTTACATGTATTCGTGACATAGCACTTGCAGCTATCCACCCACTCATCTTGATCTGCCTCACTGTGTCCTGACGATACTTGAGTCCAGTAGAAATGCCATTTCCCAATTTCGCGCTCATTGGACTTCAGGCGCAATCGTGAGACGCAAATTCCTGAATGGAAATAAATAGTCAACTATGCTACTGAAACATATCTGGTTCCAGAGGTCACGATGACTATTGGTCGACAGGCACTGTCGTGTGTGCTTTCTCTACTTTTTGTGTACTGCCCACACCAGAATTTGATTTGCCCAACGATGTGGTTGTTTGTCCTTATTTTTTATTTGTGTTTACGGTGTTTTCCTCCTCGCAGAACGATTGCTGGTGACAATCATATACCTTCAGATGAGTCAGCCAACCGTGTTGCAAGCCACGTGATCGGATCCTGGCATCCGTTTATCTATGCGATGGATAATCTCCGACTGCCCCGCAAACGACAGAGTGCTTATGGGTTTTTAGAACAGTCGGGTTCAACTTGTGACCTGGTCTGTTCTATTTTGCTGGATTGTGAAGCAGCCAAGGCAGTATCTCCACAACGCGCCTTGCATCTTCAACTTAGAGTCCACGATTTTACTATTCCTCTTCAACATCAAGTCGGTGACGACAAGTCCATTACTATCCTTCGACGAGTCGCTGCTATTACTGTCAGCCTCCTTGGCTTTGAGCCATACGAAAGTGAGGTATTTATCGTGGACATTCCTGAGGGCCACGTCGTCCTGCTTGGTATACCGTAGTTCTCATCGGCTAACCCCGACATCAATTGGTCGGAACGCACTGCTCATCCTCGCTCAACCACTACCGGTCTCGCCTTGCAACAGTGCGTATAAGTCTCTCGTCCCCAAACAGCTGTTCGTTCTCGTCAGCCCTTTGTTCGACGTGCTCCGTCGAATACCGAGCACGGTACTCTCAACTATATTTGTCAGCAGAGATATTTATCTGCACGTGGAATGTCTCGCTTTGTATTCACCAAGCAGCAGATTTTTTTTTTTTACGGGTATCTGATATTGAGTACTGCTTCTTCATATCTACCACCGATACTCCAACATCTGCACCCATGCTGCTTTGGGATAATTTGGTAGATAATCCCGTAGGCCCACTCGCTATTGGCTACATGGACAGAGTTTTCCATTCTGAGCTGCCATCCGTCCCGCCATGCCGGTTCGACAACATGGAGGCCACGATCGAGCTCGGCGACGAGGTTTTAGTACACCGAAAGCAGTATCCCCTATCTGCCGCAATGCGCGTTGTTATCCGGGCTGAACAGTGGAGATGGTGGCCGCCAAGAATATACGGCCTTCCAGCTCACCTAACTGTAGTGTCTGTGTTCGAAAAGCGAGCGGATAGTGGCGAATCGTTCATGAAGTATTAATGTGAAGATGTCCACGCAAATACAACCCCTCATAAAAACGACTTTTACCGTGTCGTGGCGACAGGACGTTTGTTTTCTGCTATTAATCTACTGTGGGGCTTCTATCAGGTTCATCTTCGCGAGGACGCAATTCCCTATACTGCATTTGCGATCCCCGACGGCTTATACAAATACCTCGCCACGCCTATGGGTATTTCCAGAAGTCCATCGTGCTTCGATCGCATGCTCAACTTATTTTCGCTGATCAAAAATACTTCCGTAGAACCTATTTTGACGACATATTCGTTTTTATCCCAAACGATTCCATTGAGGATCACCTCGTCGGTCTAGAGACTGTATTCGAGCGTTGCAAGGGCCAACAGCTCTTCATCAAGATCTCTAAGTGCACATTCTGTACTTTAGAGATTTCCTGGCTCGCGATCGAATACAACGAGACGGCGTCCGGTTGGATCCTTGCGGCTTCGGCCTTTAGTGAGGTCAATCAGAGGCACAATGAGCTCAGTAAAAACAAGGACACACGCGCAGGACGTAAACACAGGTCCCTAAAAACGACTGCATCTCGTGCTTGTTCTTGGGCACCGGCCAGCTCAGCTTTTGCTGGATCCCGTAAATATGACGAGGTGCATCATAAAGTCGACTTTCGTCACTGGCAGTACTCGCAAACCCATTTTACACTTGCCCCATTTCACGTGAATAAGCATGCTAGTGACTTTGCTATTGCCGGCTACTTTTTTAAGTAGCCCGGCTCCGAACTATTATCGCGTCTCTCGAGCAGACAATATTCCCGATGCGAGAGATAGAGCTGCTAGCTGCCATTCATGTCATGCGACTTTGGAAAGTCTATTTCATCGAGAACCCGTTCTTCATCAACATAGATCACATAACGGTCGAGGGTTTTCTTACACAGTAGACATGTTTGCGACGCCTGGCTCGCTGGTTGGACGAATTGGCACTCTTCCAGCCTCGCTTCCGATGGGTTGCCGGCTCGACGAACGTAGTCGCGGATCAACGTCGCGTAACCCACTTGAGCCTAATGGTTCTTCTCGATCGGTCAGCCTCCAGTCGGCTCTCCAAGCTTTGACAACGCCATCCGAGGATACGGAACCCCATGCACTCCTCTACCAACGTCTAAACAATCTAGTATGCCTTATCAATACCGCCTGAAGTACCCACAAGACCCACGTGTTGGTCCCATTCTTCGTTCATCAAACGACAACCCCATTGAGACAGCAAGCAGACTCTCCTATTATTCGTTAGAGGCCGGTATTCTCTACTTCCAAGTAATTTCGGCGGGCCCGCGGCGTCTTTGCATTCCGGACGACCCAGAGATGCGAAACCAGCCACTGTTTAAGGAACCTGATGCTGTCACAAGAGGCTATCCTGGTCAAATCAAGACAGGACTTCTCGTGGAGTCCAAGTTCTATTGGCCACGCATGTTCACGAATACTCAGTCTTACGTGTCTTCTTGTGAGAAGTGTCAGCGCAACACGATTCCTCGCGGGAAACTACCAGGGCATTTTCATAATCTCGATGTTCCTAGCAGTCGATGGAGCGACATCAGTATGGATGTCTTAGTGCGACTACCACAAACTCGTGATACGAAGTTTGATTCAATTCTCGTCATCGTCGATCGACTCACGAAGAGGGCCAAGTTCCTTCCAACAAGCACAGACGCATCGGCATTCGACGTGGCTACATCTTTTTTCGTTCTACCAACGCTAGCGTGGATTACCCCGCACGATTGTCAGCGACAGAGACGTGAAATATACTTCAACACTCTGGACTGGCATCATGCAACTACAGAACACACAGCTTCGTCTCAGTTCAGCATTCCAACCAACTACTGACGACCAATCTGAGGTGACAAAGAAGTTCGTGATCGATTTTTACGTCGTTTTATCGGACCCCATCAGACTGAATGCATCAATTCGCGCCCACCCTCGGCAATTGGAATGACGCCAATTAAGGATGACCTAGGATATCAACCTTATTCAGTCCTGGATCACGTTGTTCCAGTTCTGCCGAACGGTTCTCCAGCAGCAACCAGTTTTGGTATCTCCAACGCGCACTTCTTATTGAAGCCCCGACTACAATTGCAGAAGCACAACAACGCATGGGCAAGTCTTTCGATCGACACGGTCAACATCAAACGTTTGTTGGTGGAGACAAGGTTTTGCTCGACAGTCAGAATTTGGACCTCGCACGTGTTAGACTAAACTAGGTGCCTTTGCAGTGTACCTGTGGCGGTTCGATATGAAGCGAGCCGGGTCGGGTACACCTACTCGACTATATGCAGTAAACTTTGTGTTGTGCGTTGGTGCCACAAGCACACCGAGGGTTATGACTCGGGTGTTAATGCAGGGCATGCTATTCTGCAGCGAGGCATCCGGCGGTTTACCAATCCCGTACTCAAGCAGCAGCCAGTCACACCCTCGCTGCTCGGGACAATTTTTCGGTTCGTGGATTTACGGACACCTCGCCGGCAACTTTTATGGATCGGGCTGCTACTGGTTTACATTTTCCTGTTGAGAAGATCCGAGTATTTGTTCATTGACAGGAACCACCACCAATATGTGCTTCGGCTGGGGGCCTCGTTTTCAAGACAATTAGGGGCACGCTTCATGGCCGCGACAAGCGGAAGTGGTGAGTATCCGGCTTATGGACGAGAATAACAACCAATTTGGACACGAGGAGCTGCGGTACCATAATCGTTCAGGAGTTGACGTTCTGTACCCAGTGAAGGCAGCTCGTTGTATCTTGAAAGGATCTCGAAAATTTTCTTCGACATTAGTGGTTCTCTCTTCTACAGTCCCTGTCACACCGCCTCATCTGGTGACGTCGCCGCGACGTTTGGCATCACCTCGACTGCTGCATCCCCGCCAAAGTTCACACAGGACTGTCACTGCGGTGGTCACCTCGAGTATCTACGTCAGCGTACGGGGCTTGTCGAATCCTCGCACGCGTCCGGCTGGCAACACTGTCTGGCTGCGTGCCGCTATCGGCTCCCGGAGCCGTTCTCGCTTTCTTCTGCTGCCCTGGCTTGGTCGCCGCTGCTACGTCGTCGTCACGTACATCGCTCCGAGGTACGACTGCTGCTCGCTTCCTCTTACTAGTGCCGCCTGCTTGGACGGCCTCGGCTTCCGTAACTTGACGATGTTGCTGTTGTTGTTGTAGGGAACCGTCGTACACTGGCACTTCGCGCTCTGTTGGTACAACTGACCCATCCTGCTCAGGTACACCACCGTCAGCTCCTTCTGTGCTGGGTGATTCTTCTGCATACTCGTCCGCCGCTGCGACCGCTTCCTCATGTAAGTCTAATGCCATGTCCTTTGCCATTTGGTCCAACAGATTTCTGGGGTATTAGTACGGGAGGAGGAACGAGCAGTGGATCACGATCTCCCTGCCCGACTCCAGCATCTTCACCAAGAAATTGTCGTAGCCAACCGCCTCTATGATCTGCCCCGGGCCGCGCCACCTGTGGCCAAACTTCGTTATGCCGGGAACCCTCTCTGGACGGTAGACCCATACTAACTGCTGCGGACGAAACTCTGCCTTCTGTCGTACGTTCCGACGATTATAATAATTCGCCTACCGTGCTTGCTCCTTATGCAAGGCGATTGCAGCTAACTCACGTGCCGTCGTCAGGTCCTTCATCAAAACTTCGTGGTATTTAGCCAGTGTGCTGTGCGGGTACGTCAGCCTGCTGCGTCGCAATAACTCCCCGGTGTGCGCAACTTCCGGCCCCTAAACAACTCGTTCGGCTGATAGCCATGCGTGGCGTGCGGCTATCTGTTGTATGCGTACAGAGCACTCGGAATAAAGTCGTCTCAATCATCTTGTCCTTCACCCACGTAAAGACTTACAATGTCCTTCCAGGTTCTGTGGAACCTCTCCACCAGCCCCAACAAGTTCGGCCGGTACGGAACAGGAGTCGCCTGTTTGGTTTGGAGCAGCTCCAACAGTTCTCTCGTCACTTTGCTGCCGAATTCCCGTGCGCCGTCCATCATCACTTCCCTCATCGGGCCGTACACCAAAACGACTCGATTCATCAAAAACTTTACAATGGCCTCGGCCGTATGCTCCGACACTGCTTCCGCCACCGCGTAGCGCGTGATGTACTCCACCGCCGCGATCACGTTTATCTTGCCGTGAATTGGTTCTGGTAGTGGACCTGCCACATCGATAGCCCAGCGATCTCCGACGTCCCACGTTTTCACACTCCGCAATGGCGGGACGACCATCCTCGGTCGAGCCTTCCTCGAGCCGCAATCCTGACACGACGACACCCATGCATGCACCGCTTCCCGCATGTGCGGCCACCAGTAGGTGCGCCGGAGTCGTTCGTAGGTCTGCGGCCCGCGCAAGTGACCAGCCCAAATGCTGTCTTGCGCTTCTTTGAACGCGAGCGCCCAATAGACAGCAAGCAACAACATCCTGCTCTCGCCGTCGCCGACGCCACGTGCACCATGCCGTCTTACTTGATGAACACTCGTTGCCCTCTGTACGCGCCCTTTTTCTTCAATGTCTGCACCATTGCGGACTTGGCCTGCTCGCGGATCCCGTCCTCGTCCGTGAACTGCACGATGCCGAGTTCTGCTGCCTCCACTTGGTACCCGGACGCAGCACTCATTACATCCTTGGCCGCCGAATCTATTTTGTCTGCCAGTGCTGCAGTGGTGACCGCAGCGTCACCACCGACAGCAACACGTACAACTGCTGCGAACGGTACTTGCTGTACTGCGGGTGTTCCTTCTGCAATGGCTGCCGCCATCATCGCCATAGTGAGCCCCTGGCTCTCGGGCTCCTCGTGCACGTCTGGCTTGCACTGCCTTCCGATAGCGGGATTATCTTCCTCTGCCTTGCTTTCTCCTCGCCCATCATCAGCTCCTCGTACTGGTCCTCGTGATAGCGCGTCAGCTACATGATTTTCACGTCCTGGCCGGTATATCACCTCAAAATCGAACTCCTGCAGCGTTAATGCCCAACGGTGCAGTCTTCCCGCAGGCTCCTTCGTGGTCATCAGCCACTTTAGCGCCACGTGGCCCGTCACTATCGTGAACTTTCGGCCGTATAGATGGGGGCGGAACAGCTTCACGGCCCATACAACAGCTAAGCTCTCTAGCTCTGAAATACTGTACTTCGCAATCGTCGGGCTATTCACCTTGGAGGCGAACGCGATAGGTTGGTCACAGCTTCCTTGATCTTGGGATAGCACAGCACCAAGTCCAGCTTTCGATGCGTCCGTCGACAACTTAAATGGAAGAGAGTAGTCTGGGTAGATCAACTCGGGCTTCTTGCTAAGGCATTTCTTCGCCCATGTAAACGCTTCTTCTTGTTCTGCACCCCACTCCCACTCGGTTGTTTTGCACAGCAGCTTCGTCAGTGGCGAACATCCTTGCTCCAAAGGACGGCATAAACCGCCGATAATACCCTGCCAACGCAACATAGCGACGTACGCCAGGATCATCACTTGGTCGCGGAAAGTCAGCCACCGCCTTCACCAACCGATCCGTCGGCTGAATACCTGTTGTCGTCAATTTGTTCCCGAGATACTCCATATGTGTCGCCCCAAACGAACACTTGGACGCCTTCAAACTCAGGCCGGCTGCCGACAATCTCTCCAGTACGATGGCCAGCTCCACCACGTGCTGGGCCACCGTTCCCTTGGTGAAAATAATCACGTCGTCTAAATTGACTAAGCAGCATATCCATGTCAGGCCTCGTAGTACGCAGTCCATCAGCCGCAGAAAGGTTGACGGGGCATTACAAAGCCCAAATGGCATGCGGCGGAATTGGAAAAGACCACGCCTCGTAATGAATGCCGTCTTATGCTTGTCCTCCTCGGCTACGGCCAGCTGCCAGTAGCCTGCATGTAGATCTAGACTGTGAATCGTCTCGACCCATACAGTGCTTCCAGCGTCTCGTCCACCCTTGGCAATGGGTAGACATGCACGGTCCCGTCCTTCTTGCGGACCAGAACCACAGGAAGCCCCACGGTCCAGAGCACCTTGTCCCGCAGCATACCATCCACCTCGTCGTCAATAGTCTTATTCTCGGTCACCGCGTGCCTGCGGTGACGCAACATGATGAGCGCAGCGTTGCCCGTGTTGATATGGTGCACGATGGGGTATCAGCTAACGGCGGACAGCCTTCTTTCTTCTCAACAATACCGGCATATTGTCGAAGTAGTCCGATCATCAGGTCTCGGCCAGCAGGACTCATCTCCCCGATGTCCAGACTGTCTTCATTCTTCAGCGGCGGCGCATCGCCAATCTTGAGCCCTTTCACTCATTCAGCGACTCGGTTCCGTTCCAGCTCACCATTCATTGACAGCAACTGCATGGTGTCGTCCGTTGGGACCCACGTGCCGAGTACTTCTCGAGCCGGTAGTTTCTCCTGACGACCCTCAATGTTGAGTACCGCCACACGGATCAGTCCGTCGCGCACGGTGTCCACCGTCGGCGCCAATAACAAGTGTCTCTTCGATGTCGGCTTCGGCACGAAGATACCTATAGTACCCTCGTCCGCATCAACTTTCACTCGTAGGATGCTCTGCGTGTTGGTGGCCAGCTTCACGGTCTTCGCCAACCTCACCGTAGCTGCCCATTCTCCCGGTGCTTCCAGTAGTGGCGTCACGCCATGACAGCGGAACGGGATGATGACTTTGCGGTCCACGTCGTCGTAGTACTTCATCTCCCGCTTCCCGAAGTCCAATTTTGCTCGGCGCTCAGCCATCCAGTCCTCCCCGATCAACATTTCACTGCCTTGCCCTTCGACCAACAATGCGTTGACGGTCACGCGCTGCTGGTACACTGTCGTACCGACGAACTGCCACACTCCCAGCACCCGAGTTTGACCACCACCAAATCCTTCAATGATGTCCACCGGGGGCTCACGCGTGAGACACCTGCCATACTTCCTCAGGTCGCTGCCCGCAATGCTGTACTGGGCACACGTATCCTGCCGGGCTTCGATGGTGCGGTTACGCGACACTAGCTGTGCTGTAGGCAGGCTCAACATCTTGTCACTTCCACAGCACGCAGTTGCGCGGATTACCGTCTGCGTCGGGTACCAATTCCACGTCACCGTACCCTCCTTGCTTCACGTAGTCGTACCCGGTGCGCTTCTTGGACTTCTCCACTTTGGCCCGTTCTTCTCGTCCAGCAGCAGCGGCTGCCGCTATCTTCCTGCACATCTCTCGTTTCTCCTGCAGTCGATGCACACGCCGCGGTGCACGAAACTTCTTCGCTTCCTTCAACGCCTCTTTCTCATGGACCGCATGTCGGCGAGCGATCCTTCCTCCTGGAGATGCGTGGGCGCGTCTTGCTCATAGGTCCGCACGTGTTGTTGCCACACGGCTTCTCCCATGGTTTTCTGCCGCATCGCTTCCGCTTCCTTGGCCATCACGGATACTGTCGGCTGCGACTCACGGTTCTTCAGCTTTGGTCGTCGCCGCTCAGCCTTCTCCACGACGGATATCACCTTCTGTAGTGCATGTTGCTCTTGGAGTCGCGGTTCGTCGTTCATCGTCTCGTGTATCTCGGCCATGATGCGCTGCATCAGCTTCTGCAGCAACCTGGCTCGCTCTCGCTGTTCTTCTCGGAACTCAGCCGCGAGAATCCCATTGGCGATCGCTATTGCTTTCTCTGCCCGTCGCTGTCGTCTTCTCCGCGAGGTGGTACCTCCACCACTCGCCAGCCATGGCATCCGCAGCACACCTCGCGGAGGCATACACACCGTCCTTGCGACCGTGGCTGTCTTGGTCGTGTTCTTTACTGAAGCTTCTTCCTCTTCCGTCTGTGGGGTAACGCCGTCGCCCGTGGACATCGGCTCCACATCTTCGTTCGCGCTCAGCGCTTCTTCCGCTTCGGCCGCACCCGTGGTAGCGTCGACACAGTCCTGTTCTGCTCCTTCTTCCTCTGTCAGCGACTTGCCGACATCCTCTTCGTCAACCGCCGGTTCGGCCGCGCCTTGGACAGTAGCATCTGCTTCCTCCTCTTCTTGTCCGCGTCGTCGCTTACCCAGCGCCCTACTCGGGTTCTGGTCCGTGGTGCCACTCTTCCCCTTGGTCAGGTCACGGGCAGCGGCCTTACCGTCACTCTTCCCCTTGGTTTGGCTACGGTTCAGGTTCCTGGGCTTCTTCTCTCCCGCTCCACCTTTACCGCGACCTCGCCTCCTCTTCTTCTTCCGCATCTTGTCCAGGACGTACATCTGCGGCTCTTCGTACGTCCCCATGGAGAATTCGTCTCTCCTTGACAGCCGAGCCTCCGCCTCTACTGTCCCGGGACGTTTCCCGCAGCGGGTGTGGGTCTGCACGGGAGCGCTCGCTGGTTGTGCGGCCTGCGTCGCTTGTTGGGGGTGGTGCTGGTTGCTGGCTCATCGGTGGTGCGCCGCCGAGCCGTACTTGTCACTCCTTCCACCATTGCCCGACCTGTTCGCAGTACCGGCACGAGGATTCCTGCTTGCGCTGCAGAATCGGTCTGTTGTCGGCCGGCGGCCCGTACGTGCTGTTGTCGAAGCTTCCTCGACCTCCGCCGCGTCCTCCGCTGTTGTAGTTGTTACGGCCACCGCCACGATAGCCGCCATAGTTACTGCGGCCGCCAGCCCGATCACCGTAGGCTTTGTCGTACTGCTGGTTCCCTGTTTGCACTGGCTGGGCTGCTACTGCTACTTCGGCGGGCGTCTCTGCCTTCACTTCCAGCGCACGTGCCACGTTTGGCTTACTGGCTTCTGCTCGTGTGGTCGGTGTACGCGCAGCTACCGCTTGACCTAGCCCTGCTGCAACGGTTATCGCTTGCAGAGCAGCCAAAGAGAGGCCGCCATCCTTAACCGCCGAGGAACCGGCCAATCCAGTGATCGCTTTTCCTGCGTCGTCGTACTTAGGAGCCGTGTCTCCTCCGAATCCCAAATCTAGTTGCGCCCAGTTAATTGCCGGGCTCACTTCGACTTTGACATCCGCCTTTCGTGGTGGCGCGGTACTGACCTTCCCTTCGCTGTCTTGCTCGACCCGGTACTGCTGCTTCGCTCCTTTCCAGCTCGTCACTTTCCGGCCCTCGCCGGACTCACCGTACGCTTCGACTAGGGCTGAGTGACGTCGGCCGTAGGGTACGTACGTGCGCCGCTGCCGCCTGATTGTTCAAACCGTCGCAGAATGCCCCCAAATATGACTCCGTTCACACTCGTTTTCCGAACCCGATGTTGGTCAGGCTATTTGCGAAGCTATCCAGGCGCTCACCCGGTTGCTGAACTTCTGGATCTGCCAGGCAGTTTCCTTCCGCGAATATTTCTTGCGCATTGCTCGTCAGGTACTCGAACGTGTAGTCGTCGTCGTTCATGTTTTCGCTCAACACGATTAACCATTTGTTTGCATCCCCCTTCAGGCGCGCTGTCACACCGTAATAGAGTTCTGCTGAGTCCCAAGAGTCACCGCTCAGCATCTCTTGTCGTCTTACGGCTTGCTGCACCGTGGACAACCATGCCTCGATGGATTCGTTCGGTGTCCCTTTGAAGTCCTCGATATCCAGCTTTTCCACTCTGTTCCGGCGGTCGTGGACGACCACTGACGGTGCTGGTGTCGCTGGTGTCGCGGGTGCCGCTGGTGTAGCGGCTACTGGCGGATGGATCACGAACCGCTGCATCATGAAGCGCTGTTGGCCTGGGGTCAGCACGTCCCACCAGTTCATGGCCTCCAGCGAGTCGTCCTTGGCGTGGTCCTCTTCCTGCTGTCCTGGAATGATCGGACGTTCCGGTCGCTGTGGTTGCTGCGGGCGATCGTCGTGGTTGTCGCGTCCGTCGTCATCATTCCGGTCATTGCCTTCGTCGCGACCACGGTCGTTGTTCCTGCGTCCGCCGTTATTTCTCCCGCGGTCGTTGCCTCGACGCCGGCCGTTGTCACGGCCATGACCATTGCCACGACCGCGACCGCTGCTCCGATCACGATCATTATATCGGCCATTGCGACGGCCACCGCTGTTATCCCGCTGGTGGTTGCCGTTGTGGTTGCTGCCGCGGTAGCTGCCGCCATCATCTTCGTCCTCCGTGCTGCTGCCATCGTCTGGATCACCGCCTCCGGATCGACTTCTCCCTGCGGCATTGCCGTGCCCACGCGTCTCGTTCGCGTTGTCGCGATTGTCGTTCCCATCAGTCGCACTGTTATCGCCGTCACCGCTATCTTCATCATTGTCGTCTGGATCGTCATCTGGATCGCCTGTGCCAGCTACCGTGACCGCCACCGAGCTACTGACTTCAACCTCGTTGGTGCCGCCATCGTCGTTGTTCATGCGGAGCCGTGTTCGGGTTGTTCTTTGCCGCTTCGCCCTGTGCTTCGCCCTGTTGGCTGTGAGCACGTTCCGTCGTAGTTCAACGTCCGCTGCCGGCGGGTTCGTTGGTATGCCGGCTCTCGTCATCACCATCTTGATAGCTGAATATACTAAGTTCTCTTCTCTTGCTTCCTCACCTGCTGTTGTTTTTAGTCGTTGCTCGCGGAGCTGCTTGCTGTTGCTGGCGTAGATTCACGCCTTGGGACCAAGCGTCGTGAAGTCACACCCTCGTCTTCGGCTTCTCTTCTGCTTCGGCTTGCTGCTGTTCGGGGTGACAACCGTGTTGGTAGGCCCCTGTATGACTACCAAGTAATAGTCGCGCCCAGCTATGCGTATCCACCCCGTACCGTACCGGTCCTGGTCCGAGCTACAGACCAGGTGTCCGGTGGCAATATCCACTGACTGCTGATAGGCAGGCTAACTACAATGAAATACACACAACAGTCAGCTTCACCTATCCACGTGGCCGCTCAGGTGTGAGCTGTCGACCCAGAGATCTCACTCGCTAATTTACGGTCGCTCAGGTGCTCTGTCGACGGGGCTAATCTACCCGAGGGGCTACGAGTACCCTTTGTGACTGTCGAGACGCCTGTTACCGGGCTGCTGATACCGTGTACGACCTAACCGGGCTGCTGATACCGGTGCACGGGGCTAGTCTACCCGTCTCCTATTCTCCGCACACTCTAGGTCTAGGCTCTGCACTGATGGGTGCTGTCGTCACTCGGCTTCGGCTAACTGGGCTGAGCGCGGCGGCTACAGCGAACACAAAGACGGTTGGCGAGCTCGGCTACTGCCGTCTTCTGTGGTATTCGTTTGGTGTTCTACTCTCTTCACGGCGAAAGTCGAACTAAACTGCTCTTCCTACACTACAGATGTACTGGGCCCTGGTGCCCCTTCGGCTCCGTTGTCATCCGACAACCGCGCCGGTCCGCGCGAAGATCTCTATACTAATTGCCTGTCCGGCTCTTCTGGATCCACTGGATCTTCACCCGGTTGCTCGTCGAGGGTCGGCGCATCACCCTGACTGCTGGAACTCTTCGTCATCCTCCGGCTGGTATCCGCTGTCGTTGCCGCTGTCTCTCCTCCTGCACTTCCACGACGGCTGCTTCTTCCTTGTCTACTGTTATGGCTGGGGGTGCCATAAGTCCTTCGGGCTTATTACTCTCTTCCCCTGCCATCGGGTCCACTGGATCTTCACCCGGTTGCTCGTCGAGGGTCGGCGCATCACCCTGACTGCTGGAACTCTTCGTCATCCTCCGGCTGGTATCCGCTGTCGTTGCCGCTGTCTCTCCTCCTGCACTTCCACGACGGCTGCTTCTTCCTTGTCTACTGTTATGGGGGGTGCCATAAGCCCTTCGGGCTTATTACTGGCTCTTCAAATTACAGCTGAACCGATGTTCGAATGTACATGTATGTTAATTCTAATAGCGCGAACGATCCAAAGGGCAGCAGCGATTCGGACCTCTATTGCGTAGACCTCGGAAAAGAGCTAATTCGGTAAATTACGGACATGAGTACGGCATTCGGCACCCCGATATACACTCCTAAAAATGCGAAAAAAACCTGTTATACCTTATGAAAATCGTAAACAATTCACTAGACCGTAAGAAGTAGTGGGTTCAAAGACGGCGGCTGGTCACTTCCGGAGAGCCGACAGAGCCGCCAGGACTCGGCTGCTGCCCGCCGCCACAGCGACGACGTGCGCCAAGCGCCGCTGCCCGCTGCCGTGCGCCAATCTGCTGCGGGTGGCTGCGCTACTGCCCGCCGAACGCCACTGCCCGCCGACGTGCGCCAAGGTACTGCAGGTGGCTGCGCTACAACTTGCAGACGCGCGCGAAGCTTCTGGGGAGCCTGCACTGCCCATGTCCAGGAGTACGAAAAGGTCTATTGTGTAACTTGAACCCACCTGTATGACTGAATATATCCTTTGAGACTGTTATATAGTCAAACGGCAGTGCGAGATGACGACTGACAAATCCTTATCGACTGTCCCATGCGAACCAGATGAAAAGCTCTGTTGACCAATACTATAGCTCAGATTTTGTAAAGCAGGGCCACTCTTCCCGACGAGTATTTTGACGAAGCAGCACAACTTTGTTACGGGATTGTAGCGCAAAACCGGCTGCGAATTAGCTAAAATGGACCTCATTTTCGGGTTCAGCGGTCGCGAAAATGCCTTATATCTAAATGTCGATATAGGTTTTCGCAGTGCAAGGCCCTTCTATGAGTGACCAAAGCTTGGTGTCAGGACTCCTGAAGAATACAATAATAACCCAGACCAAGAAGGATAATTCCATGGGACATGACCGATGTACCGGTTCAGTACCGGTGGCCAAATGGGATCCTCAAAACGTTTAATTGCGTGGGCAAATATACCGGTACGGTACCGGTGAACCCAAAATATGTTGATACGAGCGCAGATGCTGGGGATGTCGGTGGGTACTATATTATTGATTTAGTATTGTTGTTTACTTTCCAGTTAGAAATCAGTAGCCTGCAAGACTGAGGTCAAGTCGGGGATACACGTATATATTGAAACCACTTGAATGCCGTATTTACGTCTGTTAGAACTTTCTATCAATTCACATTTTAAGGTTTTAAAAAGTATTTGCCAACGAGCTATTATGCATGTAAATACTTGTTGAGCATCACACGCGTGGCGTGATGCTAGAGGGTCGAATCCCCAAAATTATGTGAATGACACAATTTTGGCGTGCGCCCCCTGCGGCTTTCGTATCAATATTATTTCGAGAAGAGGTGACGGCGATGGCAAAGATGAAAACAGCTGGAGCGGGGAGCAAGCAGAGGGCCCGGAGGGTAAGCCGTGAATATATGTTGTCAACTTCCTCTGTCCACGTATCACGATTTATAAATAGACCCCTACCAAGTACGTTTCTGGAGGCAACTTCAACCTAATAAGCTATCGCACAAACTGGTCAATGTTTCCCTGAACAGCTACTATGCGCGGGTTGCAAGCCATGGGAGTCGCTGGTAGTCATAATTTGGCTGCTACCCTCCGGCGGATTTCCAGCCTGCCATCAGCCACTTGGTCGAGTTCCTATGGACCGGTAACTGGCAGGAAAACCTGCCGCTGCTGCTCATGGGAAACGGAGCCAGCGAACTCATCAACCTGGTGGTCCGCAGTGTGCAGCCCGGTGGGCTGGCATCCGGGTGGCACCCTCACGCAGTTCAAGGAGTACGAGCGCTCCAGCAAGGCTGACAGTCGCGACGCTGGTCTGGAACGACCCCAAGGCGGCACTTACGTGTTTCGTGAAGTTCACGACGTGAACCCAGCCAACTCCATGGGTGATTACATGGTCGTGGACGAGATGAAGAGCAAGTCCGCTACTGTGTTGGAAGAGACCTGCAAGTTGGCCAAGGAACATGGCGTGCCCGTTCGCAGTGGCAAGCCCGACTACAACCCGACCTGCAAACGCAAGTAGATTCACACAAATACATTAGTCACATAGTCTCGGCAGCAATCCACCTCACGCTCATCATACCTCTACATAACCTGCGCCAGCGCGTGCGCCACGTGCTCCTGGTGGGGCCGGACGAGTTGTAGCATCCCTAGCGTCCTACCGACAGAGCTGGCGAGTAGTGGCGTCCTTAGCATCCAAAAGTTCAATTTCGTGTGACTCCCACCATCCGGGGGTAATTACCACGGTTGACTTCTTACCAAATTCATGCAGGTTTGAAGATTTTGCTACATATTAAGATATTAAGACCCCAATAAGGGCAAAGGCCCTCTGCTAACGCTACAAACCAAACAAAAAGAAGCGATTTATGCCTTTCGGAGGCGGCGGGTTTGAAAGGTCGCTTTCTATGGAAAGAAGAAGTTACCTCCACGTTAATGGCATCGATCATTAAATAATGATCGAGAGCCGTTCTAAATCGGGAATGGACCGGGTCCTTACTCAGAATTGTTCGTCAATAGAGTTTTTGACCGCCTATGTTGCCCCCAGTTCTCACGATTCCAAACGTACACCTAACCGATTTCAAAATCTTAGGCTTACCGACTCGTAAAAACTAAATCCGAATGCAAATCGGAGTCTCACCATTATAGGGGGCAATTATTTTGATACTTTCCCTATCCCAGCCTTCGTGCAGCCCTAGTTCCATGAGACATGACCGATGAACCGGTTCAGTACCGGTGGTCAAATTGGACAACGCGGCTAAATGTCAAAAGACGTGGTCTGAGAGTTGCCAAATGAAAAAAACCAAACTATGTGACAGAAGGCGTGGTCGTAGTACTAGCAAATGTCAAAATTGTCAGATCTACGCGTACCTCTAAAACAGTACACACGTCTGCCGTTGCACCCTCCCAAAGCCGGTTGGATTCGGGGTGGCTGCTGGCTCGCTTGGTGTGGCTCGGCTCGAGTAACTGGGGCGTAGGTGGTAGACTAGGAGAACGCTAACCCAGAAAAAATGAATTGTTCCCGTTGTTAGATCCCACTTATCAGGCTCTAGGAAGATTTACTACTGAGAGCGCTACTCGCTCGTCAGCACCTTGCCGACGTATCATCAAGGTGACAACCTTCGAACTTACTCACCTGGCGGCCACTACACGCCATCCCTCCCGTAGCGTACACCTCCTCCTCATTGTAGTCGGCTCAGCCTCTGTCGACGGTCCTGTCAGCCGTCCTCGCCACCCCATGTATTCCACACCAACTGTACCCATTCTGGGTACAGTGGTGCTTTCGGTGTGCGATGGTGGGTTGGCGTCTGGCAGAAGTGCACCCAGCCCGGGTACGGGACATACCCCCGACTGCCATATTTTCGTCCTCGTCAAGCTTCTCCATGATGATTAATCTCCAGACGACAGCCACACCCCACGTGGTACGGCTTCTTTAAATGCACTCCGTCCACGTCAGTCGGCAGTCGAGTGTTCTGCACTCTCGCGACTGTCTTCACTCGACAACGTAAGTCCTGGTCACCTCGCTCGACGTCTTCCGGAACAGCTCCCCCGCCTCGAGCGTCCTGAAAGTCCTCCAGTCCGTCAATGTATTCCTGCTGGAGTTTCTTCAAACGTTTAGCCTCACGACGAGATCGGCGGGCAGCATTTGCTCGTACGCTCTCCAGCACAGGGTCGATAACGGCAGTGTAGCCAATGCGTTGTAGTCGCTCGTCGTCGTTTCCTTGTCGCCACGCGTGTGTGATTAGACCGGTCAAGAGTCCCGTGTACCAATGTGCCAGCCCCACGGCGTCCACTGGAACGTATGCTTCAGCAAACCGCAGATCGAAACAACCACCGTGGTGACGACCCCCCATACAGACGTATTCCAACAGCTTGTAGCAGGCCATAGGTACATGGATGATCAGCGAAAGTAGAAGCAACAACACCCAACAAAATCCGACGATCACCGCTCGGTTCCACACGGCACTGCCAGCCTCGAACAGAACACGTCCGTAGTTCGCGACGGATGTCAGCGTTTTCAGGGCCAAGTCCGGTACGTACTTATAGTATGTCATCTTGGCTGCCGTCCACCAAGCGCGGAGCACCTCACCATACTATCCGTACTCCATCTCTTTGTCCGTGAGAACTTGTTCGGGACTGAAAATCAAGCGCCCCACAACCCAAATGCGTACGCCGGTCCGTACAGACATTGAGCGCCTCGCTGCGGGCCATTTCTTGGAACCGCGACACAAACTCCGCGATCATCCCCAAGTTCATGCAAATCACCCTCCATACTTCCTTCAAGAACGTTACAAACACCGCCCAGAACGGCGTGACCAAAGTTCAGCCGGCAACGACGGCCAGAGCCGTGAAACAATACATCGGGAGGAGCTCGGGGTGAGCATCCTCCGCGACCTCGAAGTTCCAGGGCCACACCTGTAGCATTCTTCTCCGGTCGCTAGCGCAAATTCAGTAATTGACCATAGTCAACGGGTGCTCATTGTTTTTGCAACGTTCTCGAGTTTCACCTCACCGCTCCCATTCCCGTTGATTTCCCCACTTTTCTCAGGAACCGTTCTCGGGGACCGTTCTGCCGATTTCTTGCGTCCTTCAAGGACATTTCTTGTTCTGAGCTCCTTTCCCCAACTGTCGTACCCGCATCGATTTCTACCTTCCAAACAGCTCATTTCCCCATTTTCAGTCTCCAAGTCACACGCCACTCTGGCCGCTGCCAAGATCTCATGAGTGCTTGCAAGCCCCTCGGCTCGCTGACCGGGGACGACCTCATCCGCCGCATCGCTGAGCTGCTCGAGTTCAACGTTGGAGAGCTCACGGCCGATGCGGAACGGACCGCCAGCGCTCGGTTCTGGGCCAAGATGCGCCCGATCATCTCCGTGAACGAGTTCTCGACGGGTGTGCCAGTGTTGGACGACTTGACCTTGGCCATTATCAAAGGCGACCTGGAAGCAGCAGCGAGAGCGTTCGCAGGAGTGGTGTCCCTTCACCCTTCGCCCTCCCTGCAACGCGCTGGAGGCACAGCTCCCGTCCTTCCAGCCTTCAACGACCTCGCGAAGCGTCCGGCGTCACCGCCCAAGAAGCCCGAGCCTCTTAGAAGCGTCGCCCGGTCGTCACGTCAGGCCAAGCCCACACATCTCGAACATTCTCGTCCACCACTTCTCCGCCGTCGGCAACCCGATCGACACGTTGGCGAACGCGGCCGCGGCTGCCGCTGTCCCGCCAGTTGCTGATGACCCAGACGACGAGGCTAAGTCGGCGGTGGACTTTGTTTATTCGCCACGAACGCCTCCCAGTGTTCGACGAGACCTTGAACGCCTCTACGAGGGCGCCTTCGACCGGGGATTGGCTCTCGAGCGCTAGGCATACACCTGGATGGATTAGTACTTGTGGTACGACCCAACTGAATTTCCTGAACTACACCTCGCCCACTGGCGATATTGGATAGCGATATGGGCTACACGCCCCGCTTCCTGACAATGCCTCCCAAGCTCAGCGTCGAAAACGCAAGATGTGGGCCATCGCTGAACGGCTGATCTTCTACAGCTTGTGCATCGAGCAGTGGGGATGCGTTCTTGCACCGAGTGGAGAGCAGCGGCCACAGCAACATCTTGTGGTGGGGAGGTCAGCCTGGCAAGACGAGCTCCGACAAGTCGTACAAGGGCCCCGTCAGTGAAGACTTGGGCGCCATCTTTCGCCATGACAAGGAGGCGTACTCCCAAAAGATGCGTCGCGTTTCCAAGGTGGGCAGGATGGACCAGGACGGCTTCAAGACCATCCCCGAGCTACTCGAGTTGACGGGAGCTCTGGACCCCGACCAGCTGAAGGCCGAGAGCCGGCTTAGCGACCGAGCCCTCATGATAATCCTGATTGACGTCACATGTCCCCTACTCACGCCGGCGCATTGGGTCGGCAGCCTCACACAGGGCGCCTGGTATGAGCTCATGAAGAACGAGCGCATCAGGGATCTCCATATCGAGCTTGTACGCGAGACCGACGAAGGGCCCAAAAGCGTTCCCCTCAAATTCCACATTGACCCAAGTGAAGTCGTGAAGGCCACACACACGCCCTTCCGACATTTCGACGGTCGTTACACGGCGCTGCCACCTCAGCATCTCGTTCCTGAATGGGACGACGCAAAAGGAGCTGTCGTGGTTCCCCGACGTTTAGTCCGCTCCTTTATGGCAGAGGCCATTGACGACAGTGACGAAGGCTCCCAGGGAGAAGAGAGTGACGCCCAGCACGACTCCCGTCGCGTTGTCATGTAATGTCGCCTTCCAGTTCAGCCATTCTCGTTTGAGTACGTTCGCCTAAGTCACTTTTAATTCTGTTTCCCGTAAATCGTTTCTGCATTCCTTTGTCTTCTCATAAATGAAGCGCCCAGCGCACTTCTTTTCTTCCTCTGCTCCGTCCTACGACCTCGGGGTCGTAGAGCTCCATAATCTTTCGTAAAGCACGGCCATTTGCCAAGTAATCAAAAATAAAATTCACACTTCTCCATGAGACTCCCCGAAGTCTCACCAGATCGTCGTTTCCACGTTCTCCCTTAGGAGTCAACGACCTCTCCTCGCTGTTCGTCTAGAACAGCAAGTCATCTTCTTTGATGGCATCATTCTCGTCAACCAGACGAGCGCTACATCGAATCTCGGGTCACCCGTTCTCCGATTGCCGCTTATCCTCAAAGTGATCGATTAATGTCTTGTAATCCAGCAGCAACGACTCTGTACTTCTCCAACACGTCTCATACGACGCTGTCAACACCAAGTACTGCTCATCCCGGTTCTTGACTCGCTTGGACAGGATATCCACGATGGCGCTTCCTACTCCGGAGAACGCCGTTTCCTCTTCCCCGATAGTCAAGCGTTCCACATAAGTGGTGGAAGGTAGATCTTCTTCCGTCAAAGGCCCGTTGTCGTCCGTACCTAGATGCCAGCGGGGACCTCGTTAGGAAACGGGCGGCTCATACGTCCCTTGTACTTCTTCAGCCGGTTCACGTGACGGAAGATTTGTCGGGACCCTTTTCACTATTGGTGGTCGATGCAATTGGGCCCTTAGTAACCACGCCTCGAGGGAATAAGTACATCCTGGTATTTGCGGACTACTTCACACGATGGATTGAAGCTTTCCCCGTGAAGTCCTTGGACACCCTGTGAACTTGATGGTGGACGAGGTTATTTCGCGCCATAGTGTTCCAGAACGCTTGTTGAGCGATAGGGGACCGAACGTCATTTCCAGATTGGCAAAGTCCTTCTACGAAACCCTCGTGATCAAGAAGCTGTTCGGAGCGGCGTATCACCCGGAGACACAAGGAGTAGTAGCGCGATTCAACGGGACCTTGCTGGGGATGCTTCGCTTGTTTGTCAGTGAAACGCAGACCGAGTGGGACATCTACCTTCCGCGCGTCCTGTTCGCGTACCGAACGTCGTACGACGAAGCTCTGAGAGAGTCGCCGTTCTTTGCTTGTACGGGAGAGACCCAGTGCTGCCTCTAGATCTGGCGTTCTCAATACCAGTGAGGAATGGAAGAGCAGCGAAGTGGCTGCCTACAGACGGAAGTTGTTCTTGTCGCTGCGCGATTCGCGGCGCATGGTCGAGCGTCAGATGATGAAGGTGCAAGATAGGCATGAACGACGTCTCGGAGCACAAGTGGCCGTGAATTTCGAGGAGGGCGACGCCATCTGGGTGTACCAGTACTTCCGGGCGCGCCGGAATGAGAAGAAAACTTCGCGTGGCATGGACCTTATCGAGTGGTGGAATCTGTCGGAGAGAACGCTTATCGAGTGGCGATTCCCAGCCACCCGAACAAAGTGATGCAGCCCGTTTGTCCACGGGCGGTATCCTTTCCCACTGCCGCATACGGAACGTACTCAGTAGCATCTCGTTCCTGTTTTCGTACTTTGTCAGTTGTCTTCGACATTCCTCGATGGGCGGAGAGTACATGTCCATGTCAGTAGTGCAGTACGGTCTTGATGAACGGTAGCACGCTAATGGTTCTAGCGTGTCCTCCTCGGGCATTCAAGTGCACGCGTCTTATCAAGACACAGTTCTTCATTACGTAATGCGGGGCCATTTGAAGGGTCTTTACTCGTAGCTGAGCGTCCAGAGTCAACGCCCCCAACTCCAGGAACGCAATCAAAGTCAAAATCCAAGGCGTCCGCTTTGTTCTTCGATGAAGTGAAACGTGTCCAAACCGAATTCATCTATCTGGGACTGCTCGGTCGGTTCCATAGCGTCTTCGTCGGGAGCAAGGCCATCTTTTTCCCCGTCACGGTCGGTTCGCCCACCTCCTTGCTCCCCGACTTCGAGTAGAACAGGGGAAGGGGTGATTCCATAGTCTTCCAACACAGGGACGTCTTCTTCCTGTTCCCCGACTAGAACGCTACCATTGCCGAGAACCGTACCAACAATGCGAAGTTGGCATGCTGGGCTATGGAACTCTCGCAGTTGAAATTCAAAGTGTTCCACAAGCCTGGAACTGATATGGGCCATGCCGATGGTCTCTCAAGACTCCATCAGACCACGGTGGGAGCTCTGACAATGGCTGACCTACTCAACGACTCGAACGACGATGACATTGCATACCCAGGTCAACGCCTTGTGATCTGTGAACAGATCGAACTCTTGCTCGTCGAGGTAACAGCGGACTTTTCGGGTCGTCCACACGATCCCCCAACACTCGATCTCTGACGTGCCGTCTTCTTAGCGGATCCAGTTTTCTCCGACCCTACGAGCAGCTTGCTCGCGTACGCGACCACGCGGTATCTACCGTCCACGGACTGCATCAGGCACGCCCCACTGCTAGCTTTGACGAGCCCACGTAGAGTTTGAAACGTTTCGAAAATCAGGGTACATCAGAATCGGAGGTTCCACGAGACGCCTCTTCAATTGCATGAAGGCAGCTTCACAGTCGTCCGTCCACACGAACTCGGCACCCTTCATCTTTAGTCGCTCGATTGGCGTCGAAATACTAGCGTACCCCGGAATATAGCATCTGAAGTAGCTCGTAAGTCCTAAGAACGCTCGTACAGTATGTATGTCATGCGGCCTCCGCACATTGATCACCGACTTGACTATTTCAGGATTGGGCAAAATACCCTGAAGGCGTGACAATGTGACCCAAGAACGATACTTGGTCGCGTCCCCAGCGACACTTCTTCATCTTTAATTTGAATCCAGCATCACGGAACCTATCGAGCACTTGTTTCAACGTTACCAAGTGGGTCGGGAAGTCGTCGCTAAACACAACACAATTGTCCAGGTACACTAGACAGGTACGCCACTTCAAGTCCACGAGAACACCTTCCATCAACCTTTCGAAGGCCGGAACTGCGTTACACAAATCAAATGACATTACTAGCCATTCGTATAATCCATACTTACACGTAAACGCAGTTTTCTCCACGCTGTCTGCTTTCATGGGGACGTTCCAGTATCCCTACGCTATATCCATAGTCAAGCAAATCTTAGCGTTCCCCAAAACGTCCAAGATGTCATCGATGAGGGGCATAGGGAAGCAATCTTTCACTGTGATCGCATGCAGGTGACGGTAGTCGATACAGAGCCTTATTCCACCGTCAGGCTTCCGGATCATTAATACGAACTGGCCCACGGGCTGGTAGACGGTCGAATGTGTCCAAGGTCCAAGTACTGCTGAATTTCAGCTTCCATGACGTCCCCTTCGGTTTTCGAGACTCGATAAGGCCTTCGTTTGAACGGAGCATGCGTTCCCGTGTCAATATAAAACTCCAATAGATCGGTCCTCCCCGGCGTCATGGACGTTTCAACAAACATGTCCTTGAATCCGCCGAGAAGCTCGCTCATGAGGAGCTGTTATTCATCACTCAGTTTCGATCTCGTAAACCCCACGTTCAGCTCTTCGGTCTTTACTTTCTCGAGCTCAGGCATTGGGTCCGTATCGGTCTGGCAGAGGGTAAACGCCGCGCTGATGACCGAATCCGTCCAAGTAGTGCCGCCCGAACGCATTCCCGTTGCATTTGGCGGCAGTTACTAGATAAGTTTGGCTAGTGCTCGCCCTTCGACTCTCACCCCTCAACTTCAACGCTAAGGTAGCGTCAAGCACTCGGAAAGGACAAGGCTAACCCCCCAACAACAAGGAACAACTCCGGATCACGCATTTCTATTGCGGATCCACAAGATCTACGGCAAGAAGCACAAGATCTACAACTACGCCAATCCCTGTGAAGACTTCCACACGGATCCACCCCTCCCACGTCCGCAGAAGGACGTCCAAGCTTCTACAACTGTGCACATCGCGACAACGAGAGAGCAGATCCAGCCAACCGACGTTTACACAAGGTGAACCTATCAGCAACAACACGGCCAGCGGAGTACCCCTCCGATAGTCGGTGTCCGGCACAGTGAACTAGAGGGTTTCAGTCTATTAGTCAAATTCTAGATGATCCACTCTACCACAACTGTTTTTCGCTTTTCGAGCAGAAACTCTTCAAAGTCAGCAGGAGTGAAATGTTGGAGCTCCATTTGGCCGTATTCGTCGAAGTAGAGATGCGATTCGAACATTTTAGTGTCTACAAGCCATCGTGAAATCATACGAAGACTTCCTGCGTACGACTTCTGCGTCCGTGACGAAATACACCCTTCCCGCACCTGCTGCGCGGTCATCTCACACGCATTGTCTTCAGTGACCTCTTCCACTGTCACCACGTTGGCTGGCGTGCCGTGGCACTGATGCACGTCTATAACATCGCAAGCCTGTTCGTCTCAGAGCTGTTTGGCCCGAAGCAGACAACTCTTCGCCGCTGGTATGAGTTGTTTCTCCAGAAGGGCATCGTCAACGAGAAGGCCCCACGTGAAACCAGTTCCCGATGGTCTCCTGAAGTTATCGCTGCTGTAGAAGCGTACGTATTGGCCCACCCGACCTTCTACATCGAGGAGTTAAGAGAGTTTGTGATCAAGAACTACCCGGACATTGCGACTGTTTCAACATCAACAATTTGTAGAGTGTTCAACTTCGACCTCAATCTCAGCAGGAAGGTGCTCTCCAAGGCCGCCAGAGAGGCCTTACCTGTTGAAATTGAAGTGTATCGCTCGAAGCTTCTCCCGATCTTCTCGTTCGCAGAGCAGCTTGTCTTTCTGAATGAAACGGCAAAAGATGGCCGACATGCTCAACGACGTTACGGTCGGTCGAAGCGGAACACACCAGCAGTTGTCAAGATGCCATTTCGACGTGGCAAGAGCCTCTCAATTCTCGCGGCAGTTGACGTGCATGGGTTCTTCGCGTGGGATTGGACTGAAGGCACGTTTACAAGAGAGAAGTTTCACGACGCGTTTGTAAAGCACGTTATCCCACGGCTCAATCAATGGCCGTTGCCACGTTCTATTGTCATAATGGACAACGCTAAGATCCATACCTACCCAGAACTACAAGATGCCATTCACCAGTGTGGAGCTCGACTTATTTTCCTGCCGCCATATTGCCCGCAGATTAACCCGATAGAGCCGTGCTTTGGGTTGCTCAAGCGGTGGCTGCAAAAACACTCATACTTGCTCTTCCACTTGTATCCTGATCGCGTTCTGGATGTTGCCATGCGGGCGTGAACACGCCGCGAAGACAAAGGCTGTTACGGCACCTTCCATCACTGCGGTTACATGACTACTGGACTCCGACACCAAACGTTTGATGAGCTCCTACGAACAAGCAACAATAGTGAGTAACATTGATCAATCAAATTCATTTCATTATGCTGCATACTATGTTGTCTTCGCTTTGCTTCTCGGTCTGATTTGTTTTTGGTAGCGTTGCAGAGGATCTCGCACACGATATTTTCGTCCCAGCTGAATGTATTCGTCGTCCCACAGCGTGACTGTCTTCATTCCGGACTGCCATCTGACCACCGGTAATACTTCACGACGCCAGGTGCTACGCTGCATGGTGTTGCGAGTTTGCAGTACGGGATGATCGCCACCAGCGACGCGAAGTTAGCTCGGGGCGATCGGCGCCTTGAAAGGACTCTGCTAGATCATGGACTCGTCTTCGGCGTGGTCTTCATCATTCATCTGACCGTTGGTCGGCTGCGCTGGCGTGAACTCGTGAAATATACCTCTTGCAAAAATATCGTGATCCGGAAGACCGAGCGCCCGGCGCAGCGAGGGGACGTTGACTTCCAATGGCATCCATAGCCCGTTGAACTTTACCTGAATGGTCGCTGTCGGTTGAGCTTCTTCTTCTGTGTTGTCAAGTCGGTCGAACGCTTCACGCTGACGATCTAACTCCATAGCCTACGCCGTTGTGTTGTCTTCTGGAACCTCAAAAGCAGCTGATTCGGGTCTCCTCGCGCGAACCGCATCTAGATGATGCGAGGTTATCGCACCAAACTGCACAGCGTTCGCTGTCTCGTACGCCATTCTCTGAATTCGAGCATGATCAACACGCCGTGCAGTAGCTCGGTGAAATTGTTCGGGTTGCGCTGCGCGCTGTACGTACAGGAAGGCTTCGAATCGAAAGTCGCCAAGCTGGCGAATATCGTCGGTAGTCAGTAGTCGCCACCGATGTTGAAGTATTTGCACGAAGTTGGCAGGTGTCAGCTGAATGAACTTGGCCTGTGTATCGTTCTTGGCGCGTCTGAGGTAGATAGAAGCGTCTACTGGCAGCTCCACGGTGCATCAGGACCCGTGGTGAGAGCTGCGAACTTTGCGATGCACTTCTCCTTGAACACAGCGTATCCCTCGCCGATATCAAACGTCTCGTCACTTATCCAGCCACCCCGAGCTCGCGAAAGTGGCTCCCCAACTCGTACGACCAGTACAGCGTCTGCCTTGGAAGGAAATGGTGGCCGTTCTTCATCAGGGGTCCTAAGGCTCCGACAGCCCAAGGCGGCCGTCCTGCGACTGCTCTCCTGTCGTTATGCGTCTGGGACCAGCACTGGCGGAGGCGACTGCTGTGTTGCTTGACTTGTCTCCATAGCGATAGATTTTTTTGCACAAGTCAGTTAGTCGCAACACCTCACACGAAAAGAGCGAACCGCAGAATGGCAATGCTCGATGAGTTTATTCGATTGTCTGTCAGTGGAAGAGAATCAGTGCAATCAAGTCAGTTAGTTAGCTTAAAGAAGGAGAAATAGAAAGCGTCAACACGTCTTCCATACCTTATCTGAGATTGAGAACAGCCGCCGACTCGTGCTCGCCGCACAGCAATCGGCTGTACTGACCGCAATCGTTTTCCAAGTCTAACATGTTCGAGAACGTTGTGCGATGCTGGCTGTAGCCACAAGTAAGGCGCATCTGCATCCAGAGCACATTCACACGCCAAAAGCAAGTTAGCGAGGTGTCAGTGCCCACGCCCACCGTGTAGAGCAACCAACCTGTCGCGCAGTAGACTGCCCTCTCTGCTTGGTAGTACACTGCAAACACTGCTCCCAACTGCACCCCTGTCAATGTCACGGAGAAGAGCGTGTGAGTGAGTATCTACCCCTTACCGTTCACCAGGTTATAGCTTCGTACCGGTTGTCAAACGTTTGAGCGGGCTTGCTTGCCGCGAGGGCAGCTTACGGTGACGTCGTAGTGGAATCCACGATGGTGCGCTTAGCGGAGGGCGGCCCCTGTGTGCACCGCAGAGCGCGTTGAGCAGCAACTACTGCGAGAAGGCAGTAGTCCTCCCGCCTTCGCAATCCTGCTCCCGCCGTCCAGTCAGTGACTGCCTAAAATGGGCCCAAGATAGCCATCCCTATCCCTATCGAAGGTCCGATTTGTAAATCGGACCCCTTGCCAAGGGGCCAAGGGCCTTGGAGATGGCTTGCTAAAATAGGCGGCAAAAAGCTCCCGAATGATAGTCGCTTCCACGCATACTCTCCTCTAAAGTACGTTTCTATTTACGGCTGTGCACCCCTCCACGTCCCCTACCCAGTCCTTTTCGCCTTTCGGATCACTTTCTCGTTTCCGATTGGTGGAACGTCCCCGCCCTCTCCCCCATTGGCTGCCCGCTTTTGCGCGGCAAACGCCATTTTCCAAATATGAAAATCCGCCTTGGGTGGCAGAAAAGAACTCGACTTCGACCTCCCGCTTCCCCCTTTAAAAACTCCCAGTCAGCGCCAATGACCCCTACCGCCACCGAGTCGACGCCCGCCGCCGCCGTGGACGTGGCCCCTACCCCCACGCGCTCTCCGTCCAGCCGCAAGGCCAAGACGGCCGCCAACGCCAAGATGGAGGAGCCCGAGAAGCCCAAGAAGGCCGCAGCTGCCCCCAAGGCCAAGAAGGCTGCCGCCCCCAAGGCCAAGAAGGCCGCCGCTGCGCCAAGAGTGGCGAGGCCGGCCCATCCTACTTCGAGCTCGTGGTGGACGCCATCAAGGAGCTGAAGGAGCGCACGGGCTCGTCCCGCCAGGCCATCGGCAAGGTCGTGGAGAACAAGAAGGACAACTACGCCAGCCACCACCTGAACAAGGCGCTGCGCTCGGCCGTGGAGCAGGGCAAGCTGGTGCAGGTCAAGGGCTCGTACAAGCTATCGCCCGAGCTCAAGAAGCCGGCGGCCAGCAAGAAGAAGAGCCTCAAGGTGTCGGAGGCTTCGGCCAAGACGGTCAAGAAGGTGGCCAAGAAGTCCCCCACGGCCAAGAAGGCGGCGGCCAAGAAGACGGCGGCCAAGAAGACGCCCGTGAAGAAGACGGCGGCCAAGAAGGCGCCCGTAGCGAAGAAGGCGGCGGCCAAGAAGACGGCCACGAAGAAGGCTCCGGCCAAGAAGGCGGCCGGCAAGAAGGCGGCGCCCAAGACCACGAAGAAGGCGGTCAAGAAGACGGCCAAGAAGTAGATTTCCCTTCTCGCTCCTTTGCTCTTCTCACTGAGCTCTGCAATTGCTTCAAGGTCGGTGATTTATTCCGGGCGAGGGCTGCTCCCTACACTCCGCGACCCTCCCCACTATCCCTCGGTGTTTTTTAACACCACCCATTGTGTATAGAAATTGGTTCCTTTATCTGTCGGTGCTATTAATAGGATGTCGTGGTCTGGCTGGATTCGAGTCGGAACTTGTCAAGAGAGTACCACAAGTTTATTAGGGGCGAGTCCTAATGTAGGAACTGGCCAAGCTGCGATGGTGCGTGGACATTGCTGCGTTAGACTTGAAGCATGAAACGAGCCATTCTTGGGCTGCATGTAGTATCACCAAGTCCTGAACAATGCCGGTGGCGGAAACTGCTGCAACGGCTTTTAGGAGCTCCTTCCTGCGATGCATCAAATGAGACTGCGGCAGAAAGCACTTGGAGCTGCTCATTCCCGAACTTCCTTCGTCGGATCTACAAGAAACCACCAACTGCACCAGAAGAAGAAGCCTCCAAGATGCGTCTGTTCTATCGTGCTGTGGTGTCAGCATTGGCGCTCGCCACGGCATCTTCGCTGACTGCCGCGCAGTATTCCAACACCAGCAGTTCGGACACTTTCGATGCCGGTATTGAAGAAGAGACCTTTGGCGTAGGATGCGGAGGGGACATGGAGTACCCGACTGCCACGGACCAAGCGACAGCGCAGCCTCGATTCGCGTACTTGGTCACGAATCCACTGGCCCAGTTCGTGTCGGTGCACTTTAAGAACTTCAACTTGCCCGAGAGCGACTACGTACAGATTCGCCCGGCAGACCCTGCGGCCCTCGACAACCGCGTACTGCAGTACCGTGGCAACGACTCCAGCGGAGCATTCTACTCGGCTGCACTTTCGGTCTCAGCTGTGATCGTCGAGCTCTTCACGGAAGACGCAAGCTCGGCGCAGGCTGTCAACGCGTCACAGTGTCTTGGCTTTACGGTGGACAGCTACCACTACTTGGGACAAGGATCGACGTTGAACGGCTCCAAGGAAGAAGTCTGCGGAGCTGACAACAGCCTGGAAGCGCGCTGCTACGAGTATTCCGAGTCCAACATGTTCCGAGCTTCCAATGCGGTGGTTCGCCTCTTGATCAAGAAGTCAACGGGCATGTTCTTTTGCACGGGGTGGCTTCTTGGCAGCCAAGGCCACCTCGTCACCAACCACCACTGCATTTCGACGCAGGCGCACGCGAGCAACACGGAGTTTGAGTTCATGGCCGAAGGTGGCAGTTGCAATACCGACTGCGCTCGTGCTCGCTCGTGCGTTGGAAACGTTCGCGCCACGTCGGCCACGCTGATCTACGCTGATGCAGGACTCGACTATGCTTTGGTGAAGCTGCCCATTAACTTGTCTGGAGAGTACGGATACCTGCGCCTCCGCTCGAGCGGAGCTGTCATGAATGAACGCGTGTACGTGCCGCAACACCCTTCAGGATGGGGGAAGCGAATTGCGATGAAGAGTGACGGCGGCTTCGGAAAAGTATCATCGCTGACTATGGGCGGGTGTGCGAGCAACCAAGTTGCCTACTACCTGGACACCCAGGGAGGGTCGTCGGGTTCACCCGTGCTGTCGTACTGGGATAACACGGTCGTGGCCCTGCACCACTGCGGTGGGTGCCCGAACACGGCGATTAACAGCTACAAGCTGGTCAACGACATGAAGTGGCGTGGCATCCTTCCTTCGGACGCTTGCTCGTAACTGGCTGCTGCTCATGAGTTATCTGCTTGAAGCAGTTTCTGCATGGGATTTATTCTAAAGCATTTGTGTTGGAGCGTAGCGACGCCTGACAAGTGCTGTCTTCGAGTATAAGGACACCTTCATCAATACACACCATTCTTCATGACTTTCTTGTGAGCTTGTTTATTTTATGTTTCATGACTACGGTATTGTGACGATTTTCGAGTATTGAATTCCGAGCGAGGTGCTTCTTCACACTACAAGTAGTAGGCAACTGACGCTGGTCACGAATGTGCGAACATGCCATTATTTTCGTAGCTGCATGGCCAAATCATGGCACATCCGTATCATCGCAGTCCGAGAACCGAGATCAAACACAACCGCAAACTAAACCGGTCAGCACTGAAGAGGTTTGCATGAACGTACCATTAAAAAATCATCGACCTCCAGGGACAAGCCAATTGTACTCTGACTTGGTATGACTCGCGTCTTTCATCACATTCTCGCCTCCGCTGCGGCGTTCACAACAACATGGACATCACTGGCAGCCGCACAGCAATATGTCAACACGAGCAGCTATAGCTTCAACAGTGAAGCCGCCGGTGTTGAAAGCGAGAACTTTGGTGTGGGATGCGGAGGCGACATGGAATACCCACCCACCGATGACTTCACTGATCAGCCTCGGTTTGCGTACTTGATAACCAACCCGCTCGCAGACTTCGTCGCCGTCCACTTCCAGCACTTCAACTTGCCCGAGACCGACTACGTGCAGATACGAGCAGCCGATCCCGCAGCAAGCGAAAAGCAAATTCTTCAGCTCAGAGGAAACGAGTCCAGCGGCGAGTTCTACGCATCAGCCCTCTCTACGTCTGCAGTTATCGTGGAGCTGTTCACACAACTTGCAGACCAGCCACGAGCTGTCAATGCATCGCAGTGTGTTGGCTTCTCAGTAGACCGCTACCAGTATCTGGCTCAGGGCTCGTCGCTCAATGAGTCCAAGGAGGAGGTTTGCGGTACCGACAACAGCAGAGAGGCTTCGTGCTACAAGTCCTTTCCCGATGCCTTTCAAGCATCCAATGCTGTAGCTCGCCTTCTCGTCAAGAAAGCCGAAGGTGCTTTCTTCTGCTCGGGCTGGCTCATTGGCAGCGAAGGCCACCTCATCACCAACCACCACTGCATTTCAACGCAAGCCCATGCAGACAGCACCGATTTCGAGTTTGACGCAGAAGGCCCCCTTTGCAGCGTGAATTGTGGCAAACCTCTTGCATGCAGTGGCTCGATTCGTGCCAAATCTGCAACGTTGATCTACGCTGATGAAGAGCTAGACTACGCACTGGTAAAACTACCAGTCGATCTATCGAGCGAGTACGGCTACCTTCAACTCCGCTCCAGTGGCGCTGCTCTGTCGGAGCGTGTTTACCTGCCACAACACCCTGCTGGATGGGGAAAGCGTATTGCGATGAAGTCCGACAACGGCTGGGGAACGGTGACGTCGTTAAGTATGGACGGATGTGCAAAGGAGCAAGTCGCGTACTACCTCGACACTCAGGGTGGCTCGTCGGGATCACCCGTTCTATCGTGGTCGGATAACACGGTGATCGCTCTGCACCACTGCGGTGGCTGTCCGAATACAGCAACCAACAGCGACAAACTGGTAAATGATATGAAGAAGCGTGACATACTCCCTGCCAACGCTGCTGTGTGATACACGATAGATACAAGACCTACTCCAGAATAAATGCGCTTCGCCCAACTCGAGAATCTCACTCCCTGCTTTTGATCTGTCTGATAATTGTTGGGTCTCCTTTTGGTGAAGCGCTCCACCAATTTAGTGGGGCAGTTCACGCAGGAACTTGTTGGCAACAAAAGTGTAGCCTCTCAATCCGTCCAGCGCTTGCTGGTCACCATCACTATCCCATGTTGGCTGCTAACGCCTTTCAAAACGACTCGGGGAAACTCAATTGTTCATGGGATAATGCAACTCAACCGTTTTTGGTGCGGTGGAGCGATGATCTTCGCTTTCGGTTGTAAATTGCCACCCAGCGGAACACGTCCCATCCGTTGAATTCCGTGGAGGTTCCAACTCCTTCCCTGCATCGTTCGAGTTAAAGTTATGGCTGCATACCAACACTACTTTGCCGGTGGATATGCGACTGCATGTAGTTGCAGAGAGAACAGAGCCTCTTCGAGAAGTCATTCGCAAATCTACCGTCTCCAACTCATCTCAACAAGGGCTCGAGCGTCATGCCTCGCTTGTTCCACCGAGTTGCGGCTTTCGCCGTCGCGACCTGGGCAACCATCGCGAACGCTCAGTTGGTAACCAACAGCAGCCTTCCTGCCGGTGTCCAAAGCCTGAGTTTCGGTGTTGGTTGCGGCGCAGCAATCAACTACCCGACGTCCACCGATGGCTCAAGTACTCAACCGCAGTTCGCGTACACGATCACAAATTCGCTCGCGCAGTTTGTCTCCGTTCACTTCACTAACTTCAATCTCCCCAAGAGCGACTACGTGCAGCTCCGTGCCGCCAACGCCAATGACCCGGAGACTTCCGTGCTGAAATACCACGGCGACGAAGCAAGTGGGCAATTCTACTCGGACGCGCTTCAGACGACGTCCATTATCGTAGAGCTTTTCACGCAGAACACCGACCCAAGTGTGGGAGCTCAAGCCGTGAACACCTTCCTGTGCATGGGTTTCACCGTCGACAGCTATCGATTCCTGGCCCAACCTGCCAGCAACGAATTGTCGAACCAAGAGGAGGTGTGCGGCGCCGATGAAAGCCAGGACGCAGTCTGCTACTCGTCATACATTGAAGCTTACAAGGCTGCGGGTGCAGTAGCTCGACTCCTGATTCACAAGTCGACCGGATCCTTCTTCTGCACGGGGTGGCTCGTGGGCGATGAAGGGCACCTCATTACGAACAACCACTGCATTTCGGAGCAGGCTCACGCTGGCAACACGGAGTTCGAGTTCAACGCCCAAGGAGCGACGTGTAGCACAGACTGCAACAAGGGGATGGCATGCGGTGGCAAAGTTCGTGCACGATCTGCTACGTTGATTTACGCCGATGCAGCACTCGACTACGCACTCGTCAAACTGCCAATTAACCTGTCAGGAGAGTACGGATTCCTTCAGCTCCGTTCGACTGGCGCTGTAATGTCGGAAAGGATCTACATTCCCCAACACCCTGCAGGGTGGGGCAAGCATATCGCCATGAAGACCGACAACGGGTGGGGCAAAGTAACGTCGCTCAACACCAACGGCTGCGCCAGGGAGCAGGTTGCATATATGCTTGACACCCAGGGTGGGTCCTCCGGTTCGCCAGTCCTTGCTTGGAACGACAACGCGGTTGTCGCTCTTCACCACTGCGGCGGGTGCCCCAACACTGCGATCAACAGCTACAAGCTCGTAAACGATATGAAGACGCGCAGCATTCTCCCGAACAACGCTGTGTACACGGCTCAGACTACAGCACCCCTACTCCGGCCCCGACGCCAACCCCGACACCCACCACCAGGGCCCCAACGCCAGCACCCACCACGATGGCTCCAACACAAGCCCCGACCAACGCTCCAACGCCGAAGAAGACGACGGTGGACGGCACAATCACTTCAACATCTACATTCACATCCGTCGACTACGTGGACTTCAGACTTTCATCGGGTGCAGACGTCGAGCTCGATATCCTCTCGGTCGAGGAAAAGACGAGCGGCGGAACCACCAGCTACGTGGATCTCAACAAAGACTGCAACGCCGGCTATCTGGACACCAGCATCGTGTTGTTCAGTGTTGACAGCAGCACTGGAGCACTAACCGCAATTGCGTCGAATGACAATTCCCCACGGGCTACGGCAAAGGCGATGGATCCGTAAGCTCTCTTGACTCGTATCTGAAAGTGAGACTTTCAAGAGGCAACTACCGGTTGGCGGTCAGCGCGTCAGGACTCACAGCAGCACAAGCGGCAAACAAGCAAATGCCCTTGTCCTCTGCTGTCCGGGCGTGCAACCGACGAACCTCCAACTACGGCAGCTATCGACTCACGATCAACACGAGCGCAACCGTGAAGGCGGCCGCTCCAGGCAGCTACATCGGCTCTCAGTGCAACGTTGTTTCTCCGATCAAGCCGTACTCAAAGTGCTCGTACCACCGCGAAGCAGCCCTGGCGTATGCTACTGGAGTGGAGGGGACCATAGTTCGCAGGCAAAGTGCCGTGTCGGTGGACTACATCCCGTTCACAATCTCCGCGTTCAACCGCATCACCGTGGAGGTGGCATCCTACGGAAGTGCTGATGGTAGACGGTTCCTGGATGTGAACGGGAACTGTGCCAGCGCCTATGTGGACGCTGTCGCCTACCTTTTCCGCACCAACCCGTCAGGTTTGACTGCTACCGACCTCATAACCTCCGGAGACGACGATGACAACTTCGTGAAGCGTACACACCAGCGATCCATCAGCTTCCGTGACCCGTTCATGTCCATTGCACTACCAGCGGGAGATTACACTCTCGTTGTGGGGCGCTACCCAATGACTCTCGAAGACGCGATCGCTCGATCTAGCGCAACTTCGGTCGACACACTGACCCCGAGTCTTGCGGCAAGAAGTCGGAGCGCGGACACTACTTGGCCATCCTCAGCGCTGCGAACAAGATGCAAATCACCTCGCCGGGCTCGTATTCAGGCGGCAGTTGCTCCACTGACGTCGGCAAGCAGCTTTGCACTCTTTAAGACGAACAACACCAACTCACATTCCAGACCACGCTGGATGTAGCACTCCCCAGATCTAGGTTGCTCACTTGCTAGAGCAGGCATAGATATCGTGTACCCTTACCTCCACAATACATATTTGAGTCATTTACTTTCTGCTACCGTAGCAAAAAATCGTTCGCTTGCATGATTTCATTCACTCAGTTCTTCGTTCCTGCACAAATCCGCATCACAAATTGCCAGAACAAGCACTTCTTCCTTCGAACTGTGGTAGTACTTCGTCGATAAATTGATGTTACTGTACGTCACTCATACTATCTTGCTGTTTCACTCGCTGGTTTGGTGGGTGAGCGGCAAATGAGCCACTCGGTTGGAGAACTTGCCCGTCATCTCGTCGTTCGGTCTCAGATCGATCCTCGTGATGCTGCAGTGCGCGATCGGGGCCCCCAGCTGGATAATCTCCTTGGGGACGTCGTAGCAGGCCGCCATGCAGTACTGGATGAAGCTCGTGTGCGCGATGACAATCTTGAAATTCTCCAGTTCCCCTTTCGGACTACGCGTCAAGTGTTCATCGCCATCCCACCGGCAAATGTTCTGGAACGCCATTTTGTGCATCGACTCGCGGTAGTCAAAGCGGTGGAAAGTGTCCACATTTTTCGGCGCGCCGTCCTCCAAGAAGCAGCTCTCGTACTTGTGGGAGATCCACGGCATCTTGCTGGCGAACACGGCCGCCGTCTCCACCGTCCGTCGCAGGCCTCCGTAGATCAGACTGACACTCGGGCGGCCATTGGCTCTCCCCTTGAACATCTTATGCAGAC
Source organism: Phytophthora syringae (assembly GCA_012656105.1). Classification (NCBI taxonomy): domain Eukaryota; phylum Oomycota; class Peronosporomycetes; order Peronosporales; family Peronosporaceae; genus Phytophthora; species Phytophthora syringae. The sequence goes on along the minus strand of JAAKBD010000390.1, from coordinate 39,913 downwards.
ACTTGGCCGTAACTTGAGCCTGCTCTTCTCCTCTTTTGTCAGCTTCTTATCACGGTCACAAACTCGGAAATTAATGTTTTCCGTCTCGCCGTGGCGAATGAAGAGGAGGTGCGTGACGCCTCTAGTTCCTACTTTGGGCTTGAGTTTTTAAGAGGGTGCAAATTTGGCTGCACGCATTTCGGGAAGAGCACGTTGTCTACTTGGTACGTCCCCTCTTTGATCTGGAACGGGGACAGAGTGGCCCGACTCATGCATTTGTGCAAAAGTTGCGGCTCCAGGGGCACACGAGCGGCCACTTGAATTGCCCACCACCAGAGGAACAAATCTTGTTTGGTCTGGAATTTGAGCACCCCGTTTCACTTCGGTTTTGGTACAAATAGTCCACCTGCAAAAGGTGCTCCTTGAAGTCGAGGAAGACCAATTTGCACGACGCAACTGGCAGCAGCGACCTTTTCTGCTGAATTGTGTCTTTGAATTTGCGCAGGACCAAAATGCCGTGGTACAATTCGGCCCAACATTTGGTCCAGTTTGTGATCCCCATTTGCACTCGGCGGGACTCGACGAACCCGCAAAGTACGAAAATTTCCCCTCGTCGCGCAGCCTTTTGCACGGCGTAGTCGCGAACCCCACGGGGCACTCGGGGCGGTCTTCGCTGAAGTACAGTTCCACTTCGTCGATGGTGTAGCGGCGGGTGGTGGACCCGTTTTGCGGCACAAGTTGCGCGTGTTGCGGCGTCGGGTAGTGCGAAGCCAATTGCGGGCGACACGTCTCGAGCTCTTTTGTGCTGGCGAAGTGCACCGACTTGGGGCTCTTGGCGGGCGAGTGATTGGCGTAGGCCACGACGGCATTGGAGGCGACGGCCATCGCAACAGGCGTCGACGCTCTTGCGCGCTAGAGTGCAACTTGCCAACTGACGCCGGTTGGAGACCTTTTTCGCAGACAGGTGGTAATTTATTCAGGACCGATACTGAAGCCAAGTGACTGGCTGGACCAAAATTCGACGGAAATTACTTGCTGAACCCATTTCGGTTTGGTGCAAGTTGCAGCTTTGTCGCCAACACTTTCCGATAGGCTGCTATTGGATGGACGACGACAGGGTCTCTCTCTGCTCTGCACTTGCCGCGTCTCGTGCCGCTCGTTTCTCAGATCGAGCACGTCGCCCAACCTACTTTACCCTACAAGGCAAAAGGGCTCTTTGGTCGGAAGGCATTTCGGTCACGGACCGGAGAAGCACGGGTCCAAAGAATACCACGTGAAACGCACGATACTGGTCCCCACCGACACGAAAGAGAGTTCCCGTAATGGGTTCAATAACACCAGTGCTGACAACCAAGGCGTGTCTTCTGCATCGGCAGCCCTATTAAAGGCATTGGTAACGCCACCTGCCACCTTGCGCTGATGCGCAATAGCACCGCATCAGCTTGCCTTGGACGGGCACCATTACACCGCGCCAAATGAGACTTCGAAGTTCATAGTTGAGGTGCTGCATTATAGGGCGGCGCTGTGTGCGAATGCAGATTCGCGCAATTACCAAATTAACACACTGGACATGGCACGGGTGACGTTAAGGCTGGTGTCGTGGTTTAGATGCCCTGTTGCACTCCCATTCTACTACTTGCGACCATCATACGAACTTCTTCAATGGATTTTAGAGCATCTGTCAATCTAACTAGATCGTCTTCGACTTAGCTGGGAATACCATAAAATCATCGTGTTTGTTACTGTCTTCACGCTGCAGCCCGCGTGATTCATGGGTATGTGCCCCCTTCGGGGCACATACCCATGAATATCGCTAGTTTGGTGCTGCTCGGTTACCGAAGTAGCACGAATGTTGGCTGAATGTAGAATGGTTACGCTTACGCAGTCACGCAATTAATCCAGTGAGGGCTGTCCATCCCTCATTCTTCGGTATTCCCAGTATAACAGACCCTTTCTACACACCCAAACACCAACGTATCCAAACCACCAATCGAAGAGCCATGAGCGAGTGTAAGGAGAGTGGGGACTATTCGTCGCGGCCAACGGTAGACGTCACGGCTGTGGACATTTCGCCCAACCCGGCGGCGCTCACGGACGAGCTGAACCTGGAGGTGGATTTCCACCTGGACGCGCCCGTCACCAACGGCGTGTGGGACGTCGAGTACCTCGTGGACTCGGTCACCAAGCGGCACATTATCAATATCCTACCCACCCCACATTTTAGTGTCAACTTTTTAGTTTTTGTGTACACTGCAAGTTCTCCTTAACCCAATAGACCAAATCGAATTTTGTGTGTTTGTGTACAGCTAGGCCAAGTGGAGGCAACTGACTACGCGCGAGGCGACAACCACTTCCAGTTTTCGGTTCGTTGCGCAAAATGCAAAACGGTGGTGCAAAATAAGACACTGACAAGTTGTCGCGCAAATGTATAGGCCCCGCAAATTAACGTTGCAGGCATCCAGCCCAGCCAGTTGACCAATTGCGGTCTGCTCATCGCCGCCTTCAAGGACGACAAGGGCGACATCTTGGACCTCAAAATGGTCATTCAAGTGTCCGAGCAAAGCGGAAGTCTCCAGAGAATCATCTACAGTCCGCTGGAATAAGAAGTTCGGGCTGCAAACGCAAAGGGGAAATGCAGCGCAACTTCTGTTTTTTTCCTTCACTTTTTGCGGTGGAAATTGAGGTCTTCCACTTATTACGCGCTGGTCGTGCGAAAAACGGCGGAGTGCGCTTGGCGAACACTGCTGAGCATTTCCATGCTTTTCACGGTCTATTCGTTTGCATTGGCAGGGTCAGTCACTAGAAATTGCGGTTTGTTGCAGTGAAGACTCAGTACCTGGTCGTCCACGACGCGTTTCGTTTTCCGAGAGCTCGCGTGAGTTTCCGGATCTCCTGCAACTGCCGCTCCTGTTGCTCTTTCGCGCAAAGAAATAATTCGTATTTTTCTCTCTGGACTGCGGCCACTTTTTGGACGAGCATGTCCACTTCCTGGTTGTATGCGTCTCGGTCGTCCTTGCAAGTGGAAAGCAACAAATGTTAGACTGGGCCCTGCGAGCTTGGTAGGACAGTTTTCTCAGTCACCTTGATGATCTTTGCGAAGATCTCGCGATCGACTTGAAAACGAATCTCTTCCTGTATTGCGGTCGAGATGTGAGCATCAACTTTTCACCCAATTTCAGGTTTGCGAAAGTTTTTTTACCTGCGCCATTTTCGCCCGCTCGACACGAAGTTTCTCTTCACTCGCCTTCACTTTCTTTTTGAAAGCATGACGTTCTGCCTTTGCCTACAAGTTCCAGACTCTGTTAGAAATTATTTCTTTTTCCTTCATTGGCGCTCTTACTTTCTGCAAAATAGACTCCAGAACGCGAACATCTTGGCCAAGCTGTCCCAGAGAGAGTTAGTTAATCCAGTACGACATGAATGAGTTATGGGGGTACTTTATCTCTCGATGTACTCGCAGCATAGTTCATCGCCTCCATCTTCGCATCCTGTTTCAGAAGGTGTAGTACGGTTGGATCAGTCTTCAAGATACTGTAGGGCTCCAATAACATAAACATTACCTCTGCTTTCTTCAGCAAGATGTCAATCTGTTGGATCTCTTTCTCGTCAATGACCAATTTTCTGTACGGCACAACGTGTATAATTCTCATCTACAACTCACAAAGTACAACCAAACTTACAGTCCTGGTTTGCCACCCTTTTCCAGCGCCTTCACTTTCTTCTTCAGCAAGGCGTTCTCTGCACGAAGCAATGATAACTCGTCTTCTCCATCTGCATTATCTAGCATTTGCATTGTGAGTTGAACCAACCAACCATCGCAGTCAGTAGCCTATTGGACGTACGGACGGACTGCTCAATATGAGACGTCATGGGACCACTTAGATCAGGATCGCTCCGCTGCTTCTCTTCATCCAGTTCCAGGGTCTCCATGTTGACTGAACCTTGAAAACGATTCACTAACTGAGCAGACAAAAGCTTCCCATCAATAGAGTGACGTCCGTTTCAGCTTTTCACAAGGTCCTGAGCAACTTGTGTGCCTTCGTTTTCTAGTCCAAGTGTTCACTTCTTCTACCTATCGGTGGCAAATTGTTCGGTGACGGCTTCTTCACATCCGCTGCAGCTACAGACGCTAATCTCAACGTCTTTGCATACTTTGCACGCCGTTCTGGGCTCATATATCGTAGTGCCTCGGAACTCATTTCGTTTTGCTGCTGGTGTTCGCCCTCCTCTCGTTCGTGGAGCTCTTTCGCTTCAAGCACTTCCACCGCCGAAGCGATTTGCACTTGTTCGAGTTTTCTGCAGGTCACTTTGACTTTGCGCTTCACAAGCCTCGCAAGTGTATCGGGCGAGAAAAGCGGGCAGTGCGTGACGTCAATCGCTTCCAGAAGGCGGCAACCGCCTAGCAGAGCAGCGAGTGTTTTCTCGCTCAGCTTTTTGCACGCCGAAACGTTGAGTCGGCGCAGAACGGACGATTGGCCCGCAATTTCGAGCATCCCGTCGTCGGTTAGACGCACACATCGCGAGACGTTGAGCTCTTCCAGATTCAAGTGTTTGGCGATCGCGAAAAGCACATTGTCGGATAATTCACGACAGAAGGCGAGCTCAAGCCGCACAATTTTCGCGCAAGAGTTGACAATGTCAATGATGTCGGCGTCATTCAGATGAGTGCAGCCGGACAAGTTAAGGGACACGATCGCTGGACAGCGAAGCACGACCTCGTGAATGCCGTGGACACTTAACCTGGGACAATAGCTGACGTCCAAATGGATGAGGCGCGTTCCCCCACCGAGTGATCCAGCATATCGTCCAGAAGCCACAGAAGTCCTTGGTCACTAAGGTCCGTGCACGCTGCAATGTTAAGGGACTCGAGTGCTTTGGAACGGTGGCCCACGTTACCGAGGGCCAAGTCGTTCAAGCCCGTACAGCCAGAAAGGTTGAGCTGTTTCAGCTTGAGTAGCAGGTTTTTGTCGACCGTTCCTCGTCCATCGCCCTCGTGGTCGAACACGAACACTCTGTACGAGAGGGAATCGAGCTCTTCGGCGTCCAAAGCTTCCAGTTCCAGACAGTTGTGGGTGAGGACTCGCAGCGAGAGATCCGTCATCCTGTCACAAAGACGACAGTTGACTTTTTGCAGCCCCGTACACACTTTCGCGATTTCTAGTAGCCCTTCATCTCCGATCCGTCGACATCCACCGATTTTCAGTCGTCGTAACTTTGTGGGATTCACTAACGTCATGGCGAGATACTTCATCGCATTGTTGCCGAGTTGGACGCAGAGCTCCACCTCCAAAGCAGCCAAAGCGGGACAAGACTTGCCGATGGTGAGGAAACAGCGATCCGATATCATTTCGCAATAGCTGAGTAACAACTCCTCAAGACGTGGATTGGTACGTACAAGCGCCTCCACTCCAACATTTCCGATTTGAGAACAATGCACCAGATTCAGACGCACAAGCCGATTGCAATATTTGCCAACTGCTGCAAGCCCCAAGTCGGTGATTAAAGTGCAGTACGATACATCGAGCTCTTCAAGTTGAGAACAACAGAAAGCGATCCGTCTCATCGTCACATCTGACACATTTGCGCAACGAGCAAGGTGCAGACCCGTGCAGAATCGATTGCTTTTTGCAATGACCTCCAAATCCTCTTCGGAGATATCAACCACCTCTTTCAAGTCGATATTTCGAGCATCTTCGCCCGATTCGGATGACAAGACGAAGTACACGACGGCCTTGGGGTTATGTAAGTCTCTTAGCCACACCATATTCGTCAGGTGATCTCCGTAAAAAGTAGGAAACTCTACCAGAACTTTGCAGATAACATCTGCAAATGTCGATATGATGGTCTCTTCGTCGTCGGCGTGATCGTACCAACTCATGATATTAACCAGCGAATTGGCTGATCGGGACCCCAAGAAGAACGCAAATGGCATTCGCGCAAGCTCCGGAAGTGCCAATCGACATTTGTCCGAATCGGTAGCTTGGAAATACGTGGGGTAGATCTTCAAGAGACTGTGGTAGCACAGCAAGAACAGGTCACTGAAAATGGGGTCCCGTGGCAAATTTCGCAAGACTTCGGCAATTCCATGCACGTTTTCGGTTGCGACAAACGGTTTGAGGCCGCATCGCACCTTCTTCTTGTAAACTTCTTGCGCGTATTTGTGATCCAAGTCGTACTTGAGCGACGCGCAAATGTTCTCTGCAAACTTTTCCAGCATTCGCTTATCGTCCGGTGCAAATTCCAGCGCTCGGGAAAAGCGACTGGACGCCAGCGCAAACAAATGATCCGACTCACATGCTCGATCGCGCGTCCCCATGACGTAGTGCGCATTGATTTGGTCACGACTCAGCACTTTTCCGTTGTAGTAAGCGACGTGCGCAATATTACCATGAAAAAGTATTTTCCGTCTCTCCTTCGGACCGAGGACAAGCATCCGATCCGCAATGGACGAGCGTCCTGGTTCGACTGCTCGTCCAGTTCTCGCTGGATCTTCCGGTTCACGCGCTCTCGCATCTCTTTAAATTCTGCTGCAACGATTAACCATTTGGCGTCAAACTTCTCACGGAGTATTTGCTTCTTCGCTAAAGGCTCGAAATCCGTGCGTGATGCTTTGGAGGCATCCTTTCTCACGGTTGCTGCTGCAAATTCTGCCTTCTTCGGAGACCCAGAAGTTGCAGAAGTGTCCTCCGTTTTCACGTTTCGCGACAGACGCAAGCGAAATTCGTGCTCGTCGAGTAACTTTGCACTGATCGCTTTAATTTGCCGTTTCCCCTCTTTCGACGTGAAAAGACCTTCACTTCGTGATCAATCTCCTTGAAACAAGTTCCTCTCGCCTCCTCTTCCAAGTCTGCGATATCCTCCCGAGTTTTCACGATAATCGCCTCCCTCTTGTGGATTTCCGAGTCCACAACGCTCTCCACTTCGACCTCATTTTGCAGCAAACCATCCACGAAGAACCGTAACATAGTCCCATCGTACGTGCCTACCAAGTGCGTCCACTTGCCAAGAACCACGTGAGAGCCAAACGCCAAGATGTCGATACTCTTGACGTTGATACTAAAAGCCCAAACGTTCGCTTTCAGAGCGCAGATACAAAAGCGCCCCAGTGTCAGCACCACCCGTCGAGTACTTTCGTACCCGTCACAACGACTCCAAGTCTCCAACGACACGTGGGAATCAACTGTCGACGGATAAAAGCGCTTATCGTAGGAAAACTGAACACAACTTCGTGCTGCCTTCTGAAGCCCAAGTGATCGATTCAAGTCGGCGTTTAGGATAGGACCGTCACTTTCAAGGGTGCAACCAGAAAGGTATTTGCCTCGAAACTCGTGACCGTACGTACCGACATTTGTGGTCTCAATGGTGCCTCGACGGTCGCACAACGTCCAATACCCAGTGGGTTCGTCTGCTACCAGTAGCTGTTTGTATGATGTGGCTTGCTTCACGGTTGCTTGGAGAAGTAAAGAGAGGCCATGGAAAAATACAACATGGACACGTTGTGTTTTACCCGATAGTGATCACCAGAAAGCAGCAGATCGTCCAGAACAAATGTGTATCCGTCTGGGAACTGCCCTACACGCTCCAAACAAAGACTCGTGAGTGGAATGGCCATCATTTCTGCCACTCTTCGAACAATGAACTCGAGCACCGGGACAAGTTTTCTTCGTAAATTTTGCTTGTCCACGTCGGAAACAGCTCGCAAGCCGAAACGAGCACGAATTCCCTCGAAAATGTGCGTATTCCACAGGGTTTCGCTTCCTCTTCGACTGCCACTCAGCAGATTCAGCGACTGGATCAGAATCTGCTTGTTCAGCATTGGCGTCAGCCCCGTTGAATTGGTTTGAGCAGCTTGCCGCATGAAGTGCCGAACAATATTTTTGAAAGTCCTGGCGACCATTTCTCCAAGTAGAAAGCGCCGTAACGTTTCAGAATTCGCTCGACAGTCGAATCGGCCGCCGTACACCACCACATTCTGGATGGAGTCTCCCATGTGAGGGGCTTTGAGAGTGATACAAGTGGCATCAAAGCGATGACTTGGGTCTCGACTGACAGTGCTCGTTTTCCCGTTGATATACACGCGTGCTCCTCGATCGAGCTCTCGAGTAAAATCCTGGGTTGTCTGGATCTCTGCGGTCGAGTACTGCAACGTCGCAGTTCCGGCCAACTGGAATAAAAACTGAGCTCGCAGGAGACCAAGATGCCGCATGTTGATACCGTGTCGATGCATCTCCTTCCCTAAATCAAACTCGGGGTTGTCAAAATACTCATTCTTCTGCGATAATTTGACGGCAAACAGCGGAATCACTTCTTTCACGAGATAGTTTGTGGCCTCTTCCACCCCAAGCGCTTGCTCCTGCCAGTCTGGAGTCCGATATGTTAGCGAAGATAAGGCATCCGGTGACAGAGGAGTCTTGAAGCTTCGAACGAGTTCTGGTCGAAGTTGTCGCCACAAAATCGTCATACCACGAGTGGATTGTAGCAGGTGAGGTGTAACATCGGGGTCTTCAGGAGGCATCGCTCGCGCAAAATTTAGCAGAACGAGTTGCTTTTTTCCATTGAGATAGCCGAGCATATCTGCTGCTGCGTTGATACTCTTCGACGTGAGGTCGTCGTAGCCTCGGGCACTATGGCGACTAAGGTTTAGTGTACTTGCGACGCTGGCCAAGGCCTCGTCGAGCTCTTTGTTCTGGTAAACTACCGTTTTCCCTCGGTTGTCGCTACCAAAAACAAGTTGCTTTGACACTCGTTGAATGTCACCAGACTCGGTCCAAGCGACGACTTCAATCGGGAGTTTTGAAGAGCACAGAACGCGAAACCCTTGAAAATCGACAATGCACTGGAGCGGCACACGGATGTTACCATGGAAACTTAATTCGCGGAGGTAAATGGCAGAATTCCTCACTTCGTGACCACCAGCCTTTGCAGCGTATTCGTGGGAGTTTTCGAACCGTCCGTGGTCGTCGGTGCATATTTCGAAAAGGATGTCATGAGCCTCGTATTTCAGGCGAGAAGTCTTGCGAATGGTGTCTTTGCGTCCATCAATTTGTGATTCCTTTGCAGGTAGCACAGATTTGTCTCGAGACGGCAAATGGAACTCCCGCACAAGAATTAGCGCAACAGAACTCGCAGTTTCAACGAAATCCTGACAAATTTGCAGGATTTCAGTGTACTTTGCTTGGATTTGGTCCGAATCCGCCTCACGGAGCCGCAAAGCGTTGTGAAAACGTTCACTCCATCTTGTGCGATGCTCCGGTAGAATCGGGTAAGATGAACTCACTTTGAGTTGCTTTCTCTCGGTCTCTAAGAGTGAAAACTCTGCTTCTTTCCACGCTTGCATCGCCTGAACGAACTTATCGTGTGCTTCTAGCGCTTTCTTCCGTCGCTGCTCTAAATTGTGTCTCTCCTTCTGCAAAAACAAGCTGCTTGGATCGACATGTTGCTGATTTTCTTCTCCATGACTCACCGTTTCCTGGTTGTCGTTACTTTCCAGCTCGTTCTTGTACCCCATTCGAATCAATCGTTTTGCCACGACGACTGCATTTTCACTGGCAATTTTATGGGTCTCCGTTGTGCTCATCTGGCCCAATATCTGCTCGTTCTCCTGCTGGATTGTACTGAGTAATTGGTGCGTCAACCCGAACTCTAAATCGCTTTCACAAATGTTGACGAGAGCTGCAGCAAGTTGTGTCGAGCCTCGAATAATCCGAAAATGGTCATACAGATCAGCGTCCATAGCATCGATGTCGTACGAGCCGTCAGGACGGCGAAATGCCGTCACATACGCACAGATATGGCGCTTTGACGGCAGTTCCTGCAAGAATTCTGCCAGTTTGAAATCGGTCATTCCGTCACAGATTGTTTTCAGTCGCTCTTGCAACGTAGGAAGTGGTGGGTCTGGAAACGCAAGCACCATCTGCAGTGACAATTCGTCAAGAGTGAACCCGCTCGAGTACAATTCGGGTGGGAATCGACCATACAGCATGTTCTCCTTACGCTTGATCGCTCGATATTGACGGCTTACAGAAGCTGCTTCATCGGTGAAATGTTTCTCAACTTCTTCGCCGGTGTCAGTTTCTGGTACTTCGGGGTTGGCTGATCATCACGCTTGCGCTTCTTGGCATCCGCTTTCTGACGCGCTATCTCGTCGTTCACAGCAATAATTTCCAGCAAAGATCCAACCGAAGCTGACTCTTGTTTCGCGTGCACCAGTTGATTCACTAGACCCTTTGCAATACCTTCCTGAAGGTAACCCAGTTCTTTATGAGGAAGCTGCAATGCCTCTGTATGCTTGAGATACCCCAGCTCTTCCTCCATTTCACGGAACCGGTTTTCCACTTCCTTCTGAGCCACTTGAACAGCTTCTTCCGTCATTAGTGCAAGAACTTGTTCACGACTGAAAGAGTTCCCTTTCGTGCGTAGTTTGACTTGTTTCATGCGGATTTTGGCCTCGAACTTCATTTTATCCACGCTATGGGCAGGTTTGGCATCTCGAGCACTCCACTCCTTCTCTATTTGTTGTCGCGATTCTTCCAGTGCAAGTCCACGAGCATGGTAGAACGCCTGTTTCTCAGCTGCTAGTCGTGCCACTTGCCTACCTTGTTTTGCCCGCCAAGCTGTCTGAAGTCGTACAGCAGAACGTAAAATCACTTCCATGCGATAGTGGAGCAAATTGCGATAGCCTCCGTGATCCAAAGGTACAACGTTGGATAGTAGTTTAGCTCTACGCTTAGGTAGGTACCTTGAATAGTCCGTTTTCAGTGGATCATTTTCTCCCATCGATAAAGCACGTTCATGAATAATAGTTTTCTTCCATTGGGATAATTCCTCCCGCGGTTGCATCAGTTGCCGAGCGACGGAATACTTCAAGTCGTTGACGTTGATCAGTCCAAGTCGGTACTGATGGATCGAACTCATGTGCTGCACGACAAACCGACTTAATTGTTGGTACTTCCACGGGTGTCCCAGAAGTTGACACAGATACTTGGAGCCTTCGATAGTGTCCACACAGTATTTGTTGAATTCGTGCAGTGTCATCACCTGCTTTTCCGGTGTTGGGTCGGTATCATCACTGCTGTTGAGGTTTAAGAATTCGCGCGCTACCAATTCCTGGAGAAATTCTCGAGTTAATACGCGCGGAAAGTGAATGTCGCCAAGTCTTGAGAAAACGCTTAAGACGACGAGAAGAACTTCCGCAAGCGACTCGGAGGTCAACACACTAATACAGGGATGAGTACTGCGAAATTGTTCCCTTTTCCGAGCAAATATCTCAAAAAGAAACTTAATCTTGGCAGACATTGAACAGCTCCCGGCCCCTAAAATCATAGCAATGGCCAGGTCAATCAATTGGAAGGCGAAATTGACACTCTTGCTGGAAGCTAGTGAAGCATTTCCAGTATTGAGGCAGGTGAACAAAGGCTCGAAGAGTTGTTCCTTGTCAAAGATTTCCTGGGCGCGTTCAAACACGAACTGCTCGTTCTCGTGGAGGAGGCAAATCCGCTCCAGTTGATTTTCTCGAGCCTTGATTTGATCTTCAGCGAATAAAACTTGAGAGCGAAGCTTCGCTTCTTGTCCGGGTGCCCGAAGCTTCGACGTTGTGAGCGCCGCATATTCTTCTTGTGCACTAGCAAGTGCGTTTTTAGCCGCAGTGATTTCGTGCTCGTACCTCTCCAGCTCTCGTTCGTGGAATTTCAATCGCAGATCTCCAAGCGGAATGTCAACGCTGCGCACATTCGTCACTTGTTGTAGAAAGGCTGCACACTCTTGCTCTGCTGCTTTCATTCTGGATTCAACGTTCTGTTGTTGACGTCGGAGTTCGGTGTCCTCAAAAGCCTCTTGATCCCTCGTCTTCTTGTCCTGAGACTCCTGAGTTTTGAAGAAGACATCGCTCGGGTCTAATTCTTTCTTCGCCCGCTCAAGCTCCGCTTGTCTCTTTTCCCAATGCTTCTCACGCTTCGATTGAAGATCACTCTCTTTCTGTGTCAACACTTGAAGTTTTCCCTTTTCCGAAGATACAGTCGACTGTAACTTGTCGTTTTGGTACTTGATCTTCAGGTCAAAGATGGCATCTTCTTTCATGTCCAACGCAGTTTCACTCTCCAGAGCTTCGTCAACACGATTCTTCTGCTTCTCGTAGGAATATCCGAAGAAAATTGGACTTCGTGTAGCTGCATCAAACAAGTCAGGGACCGAGCGCTTGATAACTCGCGGTCTCTTCAGCATTGCTTCGACCTTGGCTCGGCCGTTTATTGGCATCTGGTTGGGCTCCTCGCTGGTATGTTCGGCTAAAGCCTCTTGGCTTAGTGAACGTTTGTCTTCTTCTTCTTCATCGTTAATTAAACTTGGTACTATTGGATGAATAGGCTCATCGTGCTCACTTCCACTATCTTCGTCTTCTTCACTTACGTCTGCATCCTCGTCATCATCATCTGCGTCTTTTACAGGATCCTCAGTAGCGTTCAGCTCAGCACCAGAAGAATTGTCGACGTCTTTCTCTTCTGTTTCACTGTCATTATCTCCTTCTTCTCCTTCATCTCCTGCTTCGCTATCATCGCCACTTGCGGCAGAACTGCTCGCGCTATCGTCAGTATGGCCATCAATTTCGTGTTTCGCGGGAGGAGGTAGTAGAATATCTCCTTTGTTGTATTCATCGAGTTCCGCTTTGGCCTGATCTTCTCGCTGCATGGCGAAACCTGTGCATGCTGGATGCCACGCCGCACTGGACTGAATGCTCGACCTCACCGTCTCCTGGAAATGAACATGTGTGGCAGCTTTAAGGAACAAAGGCCACTTTACGATTTCTCGAAGCTCAACGCCCTCGATGGACCCGATCAGATGCAACTTCAGGTCGCGTAGCGCAACAGCCTTTTCGCGCAACTCACGCTCTGCGTTCTGCTTTCTCACCAGAAAATCATCCATTGACGTACTTGACTCGTCCTCAACAACTTCCGCCGCTTCTCCCAGCTCTGCTAGTTCTTCTTCTGTCAGAGCGTTAGCGTCGTTATTCTCCTCTGTAACACTGTCAATTTCAACCTCCAGTTGCAACAAAAGCTGCTCCAGAACCGCAACTTCTTGCGAAAGCTCGTCAACTTGTCGCCGCACGTCCGACGTGTCTGAAAGAACCACCCGAGACGAGTCACCGCCGTCTTGTGCTTGCTTTTTCTTGACACGGACGAGATCCGTGTACCAACGCAGCAATTCCGTGACTCGGACGAGATCCCAATGCTGACAGAACGCGAACGCCTGCAATCGGCTGGCGACGTCTTTACTGGTGCGTCGTACACTGGTGATGTCACCGCTGGTAGGTACCAATTGGCTCTCGAGGAGAACGCCATTGTCACTCGGAAAAGCGTCCTGCTCCAAATGCCTCGAGATTTCGGCGCCCATAGTCTACGCAGGAAGAAGATCAAATCCTCTGCGGCCACCAACACGTTGAAACGCCACAAGAACGCAATAGGAAAACACGACAAATGGAGCAAGAGATAACTAAACCGCTACTGTAGAAAATAAACATGGCATTGTTCGGACGCGTCCTTTCGTCGGATACTTTTTCGGTGGTCGACAGGTACATGCAGCTCGTTCTATTATAACGTGGCGAGTCAAAATGTTTACCTCGCATAAAAAAATATCAGGTGCAACGCTATCGCAATTGGTACAGTACGTGTAGGTATCGACATGATCGGAGCGAACCAATTAACCGAGGAGTCTCCACTGTGCTACAGTAGCTAGGTGCCAGTAAAGGTGACCGCTCTGCGGTGGTCGATGGATTCTCCATTCGGAGCAAGACACACCCGTTGTCTACAACTTCCAGTTTGTTGGAACAAGGATTTGCAAAGGAGTTACAGTGCAGCAGCGGAGGATGGCGTGAAGCTGGGGAAGGGAGACGATCTTAAAAAGGAAGGTGGTTGTGTACGGTATTGGACTGGAAGTCCTGTTGGGGACTTTCACCTGTAGCTTCCACTAGGATTTATGGTCTACAATACGCGGGACATCTGTCGTAGTACTCCCGTATTTATGGCACATCAACAGGATCAGGCACCAACGAAAGAAAAACTTGTTCTGAGCTCTGACGAGTGACAAGAGAACCTCGAAAAAGTCAACGAGATTCCTCTTATTCATGGGTATCTAGTGTCGAACTAAACCATGGCTCAATGCATGTCCCTCAGTCAGGATTCTCACGTACAGGTAGGGAATTCCAGACCTCGTGTTCTCTAGTTTCTTCTCTCGCTGGGCTCCGACGAAAGGCGAAGCATGTCCTCCCTGCGACAACTAGCTTGACCATCGCCGAGGGAAATCCCAGGACTGCATCTCCTGCCTGTAATCACTGGGTCGCGGATTAAATTGTTTTAGTCATTCCGAGATTTCAACGATAGTCCCCATGTTCTCCATCAATGCTCTTCTTCTTGCTGCGATCGTCGGTTCCGTCGCTGCTGCGGAAGGTGCCAAGCTCCCCGTGTTTTTCTTCCACGGTGCGACCGGCAACACCACCAACGGTGCCCTGATCGAGGCCAACCTGACTGCCGAGAGCCGCACGTACGTGGCCCTCGACTTCTGCCAGAACGAGTGCTCCGTTCGCACAGCTCTCTCGGAACAAGTGCAAATGGCCATCAAACAAGTGCGTGAAGTCGTCGCCAAGGACACTGCGGTCTACGCCAACGGCTACCACTTCCTCGCCCATTCACAGGGTGGATCCGTTGCTCGTGGTGTGGTCGAAGAGATGAACGACCACAATGTCCACTCGTTCATCAGCATGGCTGGTGATGGCAACGGCAACTTCTTCGGCCCCCACGCTTCGGATGCAGTGCCTCTCCAGGTGCTTCTGAAGGCTTTGGGTCCGTACGCTATCGATGCGGCCGACTTCGACTTTGCCAAATACGCGGCCGACGCGACCACGCTGAAGGGCAAGTTCCAGCGCGACCTTGTGGAGCTGGTCACCACGAACGACAAGCTGCAGCTCAACAGCTCCATCGCCAACATCATCAACCCTCCGTTGGACAAGGCAGCGTTGACCAACTGGCTGAAAATCAACCCGTTCCTGCCGAAGGTGAACAACCTTCAGGACTGCGGCACCGATGCTGCCTGTGCGGCCGACCAGAAGCGCCGAAAGGAAAACTTCGTGAAGCTCAAAGGTGCCCACTTCTTCGCTTCGCCTGCGGACGACGTTCAGGCGCCGTGGGAGAGCTGTCTGCTGGGCAAGTACACGACTGTGGCCACGCTGGCCGAAGTTGAGACCGCGTTTGCCGATCTCACCATGGTGGCCATGAAGGACACCCCGGAGTACGTGGACGATCTGTATGGTTTGAAGACGCTGGACACTGCCGGTGGCCTGCACATCCACGAGGTGGCGGATGTGTCTCACAACTGCTGGCTGATGGACTACACGTCGCTGGCGACGGAGGTCCCGTGCAAACACGCCCCTGTGTACGATGCCGAGATCTACCCTCTGCTCGTGTAGGTTGCTACATTATAACTTGACAGCAAGTCTTGATAAACCATTAAGCTTTCTGAAGGAGGCCTCGCCTGGAAGAGGTCGGGGCTAAGATTCACAGCCTTGCCGAGCCACCAACACTACAATAAACGGAGCTCACGTGTCTTCTTTCTGTATTGCCCACATGTTGGTGGCACACAGGAGTCCTGTGTGCCACCAACATGTGGGCCAGGACACGCCTGCTTCCTATTGTACTGGCCATAATAGTTGATGCCAAACTTGACGAGCATTTACCCCTAGAAGATGATAACTTTCCATATGCGATAGTTAGATATAAGGGGTAGTTTTCGACGTAGATTCTGATTTTGAGGTCAGATTTGCCGAATTCGGCCTCCTTTTTGAGATATCCCTCCAGAGGTTCATGTCCTGGCCATTGATTTCGTGCATGACGACCTTTCACCAAACGCCGCACTAGATCCGTAGCATAGGACGGGAAAGACGGAGCATTTTGGCAGCACTCCAGGTCAGTACAGCGCTACGAAGTGTTTTCACGAGTAGAGGTCTTGCTTTGCGAATTTACTAGAGCTCAGCACCTACCTTCCAAGGCCGACACCACGCTCCTGCTCACTTATCGATCAACTGCACCCGCTGCTGCTCGGAAAGGTGCGATATAATCAGCAAAAACGCCTGGCGAAGCCCTCGACACGCGTCCTCCAGCAGCAGAAGCATCGATCTCTCTGGATAGCTTCATGAAGCACTGACCGTACAACCTTGAGTATGTCTGCTGTCTCAGACTACGTGAGGAAGCTATCCCGAACTGTCGTCATGGCCTGGATTTACGGTGCAGCCACAATGTGGAGGTGAACGCACGCAGATACGTGATTGGGGTGTGCCAATTTGGCAGTCGATTATACCTGCGTGAGCAATGCATCAAACCGCTTTTCGACAACACGTCGAATGCCACCAAACACCATACTAATGTTCATCGAGAAGCTACTGTCGGAAGCTGGAACTCAATCAGATTATGAGTGCCATCGCAAGTACAGACGACCGTCGTCGTATAGCGCGCTTGCTGGAAATGTTGTGGATTCTTCGAAACAATCTGCACTTTTGTTTTGTCGAATATGGTGACTCCGAGTTGATTGCAGATCTGCTAACGAAGGAGGAATTTCGGGCTACAATCAATCGTCTGGGCAATTGCAAATTGTATAATTCATCTAAAGGACTTCCTCGACGCTAATCGTATCAAAAGGTCCCTTCGGCGATGGTAGCGGACGTTTAGGGCTGCAAGTCGCAGCCAGGGAAAATATACTTAGAGTTGCGTGTGTACATGGAAAACAATACTTAGGAGTTCAAGTCTATTTTTTCGGGACACGGTTCTATGAACCGCTACTCGTTGCTACTTGTTTCGCATTAGCTCTTGCTAAATTCACCGCTACATTCTCATGTCGACTGGAGACTCCTTTTTAATTTCTCCACTAAGTTAAAATAAATGGTCATGATTGCTGGCCTCAGGTCGGGCAGAGCTAGCTGAAATCTGTTCCCCCAATAATGGAAATTTGTTGGTCCAGCATGGAACTTGTTTTAATTTAATTGAGGTATATTGTGTTACTTATTCCTAAACAGAAATTGAACTCGAATAACCATTCCTCACAGGTGTCAAACTCCTGTGAAATGATACCACGCCCCGCAAACCTTGGATCCTTCTCCCCTCGTTACCTTGTGTCCGATCCGTCTGCAGTCTCGCAGCCTTCTTCCTCTGTGTTTTGTCTTCTTTCCCCCAATGTTCGATGTCGCCTGACATCGACTCCATGATCCCTCGTTGTAGCTGGTGTTCCTCATTGCCGTCCGTCATCGAACTTCTCCTGGAATCCATTGCCTCATTGGCTAGGCCATCAGCCATCTTGTTGTAGCGTCTGTAGTCGTGGGTCCAGCTGGCGACTCGGCAAGTTTCTGCCAGCGTCCGTGCCAACCGGTACCAATGCCGGAGTATCTTCGATTTCGGTGCTCGCTTGGCCTTCATCATGATCAGGATGAGGGCACTGTCCCCCACCACATGAACCCCTCGCCATCCCTGTGCCACCACCCGCTGCAATAACCGGTGCAGCCCCACGAATTCAGCAACATTGTTTGTCGTCTTCGTGTGGCTGAGCGCTGTCGCTGCCGCACATGCCACCTTCCAGATCCGCGCGCACTTGTCCTGTTCGAGCCACACACTGCCACTGCTGCCACTGCTTCCTGGCCCCGGGTTCCCCGGGATCCTCCGTTCTTGCTCTTCTTCCTGCTTCGGGTTCCGTAGCACCTCTTGTCGCCATCGCTGCAGACACAGATCCACCACCAAAATCAAGTCCACGGTCGCCGCTGTCAGTGCGAAGCATGGCAGTTTGTAGCGCGCACATGCCTCCCGTAGGGTCGTCCTCAGTCCTGCCACCGAGTCTTGCAGTGCCCGCGTCGGTCGGCCATCCGGGTGTACCCTGTCCACATTCCACCTCCATATTGCTGTGATGGTGACCGCCGTGCCCAGCGCCCATAAATCCCCCACCGCCCTGTGTATCTTGTCCCAGTCGTCCTTGGTGTTGCTGGATCCCCATTGTGTCACCCAAGCAGGCAATGCTTCCAGCTCCCCAGAGAAAATCTGCCGGATGGCTCCGTGTTGTTGCGTTGCCGAGCTGCTCCTGCCGATTTCGGCCAGACCCCAGTAAGTTAGCAGGATATTCCAGTGCGCTGCCGCCTCTGGGCAGTCCAATTCGAGGTGCGCCGGTCCTCCCACCTCTAGCGGCTGACATGCTGCTGAAGCGCAATCGAACCGCGTACGTTCTCCTGTCCATAGTTGTAGCCTGTGGTACCAAGTTCTGGACTTGATACGCCGTGGCGCCTTCTACTCTGTTCAGTCTTCCCCACTTGGTGGCATGCAGTGCCTTGGAGATGGCCTTGTTGCTCTTCTCCCAATCTCGCTGAATACCCTCCTTGATCTTCGCTGCTCCTTCGCCCCCTCTGTCGAATTAGTTGTTTATACTGCCGCCGGGATTGGCGCCATCTCCTGTTGCCTGCCCACACCGGTTTCAGTCTAGTCAGCCAAGCGTGCGGCGTCACCCATACTGTCGCCTCCGCCACCTCCAACAAGTTGGCTACCGCATTCTCGATACTTTGCGTCTGCGGGTCCCACTTCAGTGGCTGCGTTGTTGACCCCCACGTGTGCATGATTGCTGCAGTCCCTTTGCCCGTCACCTCGAAGAGGTGGTTCTGGTCATCCACCTTATGATGCACTCTGAGATACTCCTGCTCCTGCCATCACTGAATAAATTCTGGATAGTTGGCTATCACATCCAAACAGAACTCCCGGAAGAGGTGAGCGTCTGCGCTTTTCATCGGCAGTACCAGCTTAGCCGGCATGAAAATCACTTCATCCCCTTCGCCTTTCGTCACTGTCACAATATCACTCAACCTCCGGTCCCCTGGGGCCCGAATCTTGTTGTAGTGTTTCAGTTTGCGTTGACCTCCCGTGGGGTCCCGTCAGCTTATCGCCGCCAGCGGAATCTCCTGGATAGCCCCGTGGATACAAGCTCCCCTCCTGGCCTTCCGGGCGTCAATTAATTTCAACATGTCGACTCTGTTCGCCCCTTCGCACAGAATATGTAGCCCATCCGGCCACCACCGTGTGCTGGTGCCCGCATTCACCATCAGTTCCTGCCGTAGTACCCTGCTTGCATCCAACTCATCGGTGCCCGGCACCTCTGGTTGGGCCAGTGCCCATTCCGTCCACGCCCTGCCGGTGCTCCTGAGTGTGCTTCGCACCACGGCTGCCACCGGGTGGTCACGTGTTCCGCCGAGCTTCCGTCCCGTTGTTGTAATATCTCCCCTACTTGTTGCATCTGCGGATTTGTACACATTGCCCAATCTCCAACCGCGGCCGCGCTCATCGCGATGAGCTCGTCCCGGATATCCGGAATCCCAAGCCCGCCATCGTCTGCTTTCTGCTTCGCGAGTACTCCGTTGATCCATCCGGCCGGTGCATTCTCCGGCAGCATGAACGCCGCGTTCCAGACGAACTGTCTGATCCTCCAGTCCGCGTTTTTAATTATCTCGTCGGTGGACCAGGCGTGGCGCGCAACGTAGAGTAGTTTTGGTATGATTATGGCTGCCGCAATTGTGCGCGCTGAGCCACCGTCCTGGTCTTCACCTCCGCCAATGATAGCCGTACTTGCAATGCAGCGAATGCCCGCCGCCAAGCTTCCGCAATGACGTCACCTCTTCCTGCGATGTGGCCCAGGTAGCGTGTGCATGTAGTCTCCTTCACCTCCTCACGCTCGTTCAACTCCTCATCCTCTGATATTTTCTCGTCCTCATCCTCAGGTCCTAATCTGACAGCCACCGACTTTTGCAGATTCAGACACAGCCCTGACACTGCCGAAAATCTGCCCACGGCCCTGATAGCTGCCGCTTGCATCTGCTTCGTCGCAATGTAGATTGCCGAGTCATCTGCATAACCAGCTATTTTCAGCTGGGTTGCAGCCTCGGTGGTGTCCAGGTCGATGCCTTTCAGGTTGGTGTCTTTGTCAATTTCGTCATACAGTAGATCTACCGCGAGAATGAAAAGTAAGGGTGCCAGGGGCACCCCTGCCGTGTTCCGCTAGTGACCTTGCGCTTCTCAGACAGAACCCCATTGGCCATGAATTAGACCGTTGTGTCCGTGTGAGTTAGTTCTACCATCCGACAGAACTTAGGCGGGAAACCTTTGCCCGTAGAACCTCTAGCAAAAGTCACGATCCAGTGAATCGTAGGCTTTAGCGCAGTCTAGTAATAAGACTTGTGCTTTCCTCAGCCCGCTCCTCGAACCGCAGATATGTTTTTGCCACCTCGTACAAGTATATCGCCCCATGGATGGTTCTTGCCGGTACAAAGCCGAACTGGTTCACATGCACCAGCTTGACCACATGCTTCCGGACTCGCCACGCCAGGATCCTCGTTAAAATTTTGTAGTCCGTGTTTAATAGGGCTATTGACCTATAGTTCAGCGGGTTGTTGGTATTGCCCCCTTTTGAAAGGCTGAAAATGTATGCTTCAAGAAGCTTTTGGGAGTGCAGCCCTCGTTCATACATGCATTGTACAGAGTCGTCAAAATTGGCGCCAGCAAGTCCGAATGATCTCGATACCACTCGTTACCTAAATCATCCGGGCCACACGCTTTCCCTGCCTTGGATTTGGCGATGGCTGCTAGGACTTCGTGTTCCGCTATTTCATCATCCACGTCACTTAAGTCTTCCTTATTCCAATTGTCACTCATGGATTGGATGTACTCGACAGTGCTAATCTTGTCCGCTGCCGCCCCGTTGAGTATACCTTCCCAGCAATCTGCCAGAATGTTGGCTTTGTCGTGCTGCGAGCGCAATGGCCCCTTGCCATTCTGTTCCAGCGTCGGGATCAAATTGTCCCCATACTTTGTGCATATACGGTTGAAAGATTGTTTCGTCGACGATTTCGAACTCCACGCATCTTTTGCGATGAGCCCCTCGTCTTCAAAGCCCTTCGTTCTACTTGTAGATTGCCAATAGCATCCAACACTGATCTCCGCTCCGTTTGGCACACGGCATCACCATAGTCCAGCCTCGTGAGTTTTGCTTGGAGACGTTTCAGTTTCGAACGAAATCCTCCCGTCATCCTTGCTTTCGCCGTTCGTTTCAGGTGCTTCATTTCGGATTTCAGCGTCGTCTTGAAGGCGTCCCGGTTAGCCGCCAGGTCCGCAGCCGCCATTCTCTCCATTTGCGTCCGAAGTTCTTGTAACCTCTTCTCGATGAGGCTGTGCATAGCTGCGTGGACATACGCCGGGGCCGGATACAGTTTAGGCCTGTCCTTCACTCGCACTTGGCCTTTCGGCGAGTGGAGCTCCAACAAAACCTCCCTATGGTCCGTGAAACACGGCGGGTCCTCCGTCTCCGTGCTGCGGATCAGTTTCTTCATGCTCGTTGCCACGTAGAATCGGTCAATCCTGGATGGCCCGACCTCCCCTGTTTTGGAGGTGTGGGTGTGGGTATGACACGAATTCACGTATTCCTTCCTCGCCCGCGCTCCATTCCTTATTGGCATGTTATAGCGCCCAGTATCCATCAAGCCATTCATTTCCACAAAAGCGTTTAAGCCCACCGCTCCTGCGTCTGCGCCTCCGTCTCCTCCTACCCTATCAAGCTCCCTGTTCATGACGCAATTAAAATCGCCCCCACAGACGAGTTCCGCGTCCGTAGGAAAATTCATCTGCGCCAATTGTCTGTAAAACAGGATCCGACACGCGTCCACCGATGCGGCGTACACATTCACGAAAATGAAAGGTTTCCCTGCAATTACTCCACTTGTCATAATTAGATGCTGGTTCCAGTACTGCATTCCCCACGGCTTCATTTCTTTTATCGCTCCGTATGGATTTAACAGTATGGCAACCCCAGCACTTCGCGCCGATCCCGACGACCAGAAGGAGAGCTTCTCTGCCTGGCTTTGCTTGAAGCCCCACATGGCTGCGTATTGGTTTGCAGCTGTTTGGTGCTCCTTGGTAGTAAGATGTGTTTCCTGTACAAATATTACGTCTCGTTGTCCGCGCGGAGTTCGCTCTTTCAGTCCTTGTAGACATCGTCCTATTTCCGTGATATGCATTGCTAAGCCTCGTACGTTCAGCGTCGAGATGCCCACTGTTCTGTCCGTCTTGTGCATGCGCTTCTGCTCCGCTGCTCTTCTCCTCTCCTCCTCTTCTTTCGTACCTTCCTCCTGTGCTACTGGAAAGCGGATTTGGTTCTGGAGTTGTCTTCTTTCCTGCCAATCCGGCGGAAAAACCTCATCATCGTCCCCTTGCCACTTTTCTCCAGCTGCACCTCCTCTCCCCCCTTCCACTCTACTTGTTGGTGGAGGAGAGAGCCTCCGCCGACACATTGGCCTGTGCCGTCAGCTATTCCGTTCCTCTGGTCGGTGCTGCCTGTGGTTGTTCCGGTTCCTCATTCACGTCCTGGTCCTGGTTCACCTTCGCCTGACTTCGATCCTCAGTGTTGTCCTCATCGTCGAGCTTGCTCTGGTCCTGTCGGCCCTGCTGCATTTGTCCCGGGTCCGACTGGATCAGTGAGCTTGCTCCCGTCATGTCCTTGGTGGTGTCCTCTTCCTTCCTGAGCTGCTCCTCCACTAGTTGCTGATCTGCGTGAGTGGACGCCATCTTCGTGTCGCCGTCTTCTCCGCCGTCCATATGTGCATCATCTGCATCCGCTGGCATTGGTGTGGGTCCAACACCTGTCTGCTGGTAGTTCTTGGCTGCCTTGCGGAAGGCTTTCAACTCTAGCTGTGCGCTTTTAGTCGACGACGCGTCCTGCGTGTCCTCGTTGTCGGGATATTTCATTACGTCGCTGGGCCGTCGTTACTTCCTGGTCCACGTAGCACTTGTACCGGTCTTGGTCGTAGTGGACAGCCTGGAAATGATTACCCGCTGATTTCCACCGCAGGATCAACACATGCGGTAATATCCCTCTTCTACCAGTTCCTGCAAAGTTCCACTGCAATCTTAGAGGACAATGTGGTGACCTTGCCCAGCTCCACCTCGTCGCCCTCCTCCAGCGTCACTGCCTCAAAAGTGTACACCTGCAGCGTCACCGGGTCTGTTTTCGGGACGTCCAGCACGAAAATCGGCTCTCTGGCGTGGATTGCCATGGCTTTCAGATTGGGCTGGGCGCACCCACAGGGTAGGAGGAACTGTCGCCTTGACCGATCTTTGTCTTTGATCGACGTAATGGTTAGCGAGCTCACACATCGCCATCGTTAAATCTCCGACAGTCGATTCCGTCCCCCGCTTGTCTTCATCTCCGTTATGATAGCCTCCTGATCTAGTTTGGCAGTCCTCGCTAGATTAGCCACCATTCCGTGCAGTACCTGCTTTTTCATCAAGTTGGAGGCCTTGATGACATCCGGTGTGAGCTTTAGTAGCCCGTCCGTCTCGTTGTAAGTCGAGGCATAATGCGCTAGCCACCCACATTGCCCTGTCGCCGCTACATCCACCACCGAGGCCCCCAGCATGGCCAAGTAGGTGTCCAGAGGTACTCGTTGTTCGTCCGATTTCTTGGTGCCCGCATAAACGCAGTAGTCTTTGTCCTCCTGCGGGCTGGCGAGAGTGGAGTTTGGGTCCGCAGACAGTGGTGAGGTGACCTCCGTCATTACCACATCGTCGCTAGCCTCTGTCCCTCTCGTTGTGCTCTCCATCCGTTGACCTTGTGGGTTTGGAATCTTCTCCGCCATGTGTTGCAGGAATTGGTGCATAAGACTCTGCGCAGGAGCAGCTTCCGCTTTGCTGCCACATCCTTTTGCTCGCTTCGTTGGTGAAGGCGTCCTTGTCTTAGTACTGCTGCGTCCCCCTTCCTCGTTTCGTCGCTCTTGTAGACATCGTGATTAGCATCCTCCGGCCATTCGCTCGGCACTTTCCTCTTGGGTGATGGTGGTGGTTTATCGCCTGTAACCTCGCTCATCATCGCTGCTCCTTGCTCTCCTGCGTCAGTTGATCGTGGCGGTCTCTCCTCAGTCTTGCCTTCCTCCGTTGTGCTGTGGTGCTGTTTGCCGGTGCGCTGGTAGATGAGAGCCCTCTCCCTCGCTCTGCCTCTGCTGTTGTCGCTGCTGCTCGTCTTCGCTGCCTTGCCCGATTGCTGCTCGTCGTCCTTCAGTCCTTGCCCGTCGTCTGCTTCCTTCATCACTACATCTCTTCCTCCCCACACATCGTCAGGCCACTTGCCATTGGTTCCTTCCTCGTAGTCCCACTCCGCTCGCTTCGAATACTGGTTGTTGTCGTCGCCGTCCTGCATGGGTTGGTCCTCCTGTCCTGCAGTTCTGAGGTGCCGGTGGAGCTCCAGCTCCTTCGGCAGGGCAGGCAGTCTGGCCGTGGTTTCCTTAATGGGTCCCTCCTGAGGTGCTTGCTTTTCGCATCCGAGTGACTCTTCTTGTTGACTTTAGTCGCCTGTACGTGGCCCTCCTGCAGTAGCATTTGTAGCTGCTCCATGGTGGTCACCTTACTGCGTCCGCTGTAGCTTCTCCCCTTGACCCTTGCTGGACGGTACACGAGTTTTGACTGCCTTGGCATGTTTGGCTCTGCTGTCGTCCAGGTCGTTAGGCGCAGTGCTGCAGAACTTGGTGGGATGGTCCGGTGCGCCACACGTGACGCAGGGCCAGTTCTTGTGAACCTCGTGATGGTGCACTACGATCTCAATTTCGTCACTTCTGATGAAGGATAGCATCCGAATTGCCGCCGGGCAAGCTTCCGTTTCTATCCAAACGGTCCACTGCTTGTCGTTGAGACCTGTATGGCGTGCAGCATAGTGTGAACCTTCAGTCCAAGCTGTTTAGTCAGGACCCACAGCATGTCTGTGGACGTGATTGTTCCCTTGCGCACTGCTACGGTGAATTCGTAGTAGTCAAGCTTCACCACCGCATGAGTCACCTTCGCATCCTCTCTTTGTTGCTCGTAGTCGTGTAGAGTGAGCAGCCTGCGCGTCATGGGCATTTTCCAGTTGATCCACTTCTGGGCTGATCGCCTGCCCTTGAAGGTGACGGTGATCACTCTTGTCAGTGGGTCAAGTGTGATCCTCGAGACCGCCTCCTTGAACTCCGCCACCTCTTGTTTCTGCGCTGGAGCCGCTTCTTCCGCCACGCTAATGAATGAAAGGAGCAGTTGTTTACTCAGGCCGTCTCCGAATCGCTGTCCAACCGCTAAGTGCGCGTAAAACGGGTACTCAATCGCCAGGAGCATGTCCGTGAATCGAGCCAGTTCCTCCGGTGTCATGGATTGGACAAGGAAGAGCGGTGGCTGCACCAGCTCTATCTCCCCGTTGATTATGAGGAGTAGAGCTTTGTCCTCGTCCTCACTTCGTTTCCGTAGTGTGGTCATTCTCGGCGCAGGTTGCAGACATAGTTGTCGTAGCCGCTCGTGTTCTCCATTGGTTCTGCCTCCCGCCTCAGTACTTGCTCCACCTTCCACTGCACTCCGGTAAGAGGCAGGAACATCCTCCGTTGGCGTTGCCCTCGGTTTGCTTTCTAATTCGTGCTCGAAGTACAGGAACCGTAGACGGGTCTCTACCTCTCTATGTGGTAGTCTCTCGACCACGATCCACCCGTGTAGCAGACTTCTTAGTTTCGTCACATCTTCTGGAATAGCTAAGTCCCAATAGCTGCTGAGAAGACGATACTTTTCCGCTTGGTCAGCAGGGATGTCGTCCTGCCACTCTCACAGAATTTCGTCCTTGGTCTTGGAATTGTTTTTGTCCTTGTACGTTCTGGCTAGGTGATTCTTGCGTCGAATGTCCCGCACTGCTTCATTCAGGGCGTTGATCGTCTGTAGGATGTATTCCCACGGCGCTCCGCTCTGCAAGTAGTTGGCTACCTGCGCAAACAGCTTGGCCACAACCCCTTTTTCTTGCACCTTTTCGTTGCTCGCTGCCTGCACTGCATGACTCTTTGGTTGTACTGTCGTACGGTCTGTGCGTAGCGGTGATCGTTGTTTTCCCCGCAGTAAACCAAGGCTGCTCCGTCTTGATGAACATCTCAGGAAAGTTGGACTGCTTTCCTGTTTTCCTGTGTTGATCTTCATTGTCGTTGTTAGCCGATGCTGCATCTTGCGCTTCTACTGCTCCTATGCTCGCTGCTGCTTCTTCAGCAACCTTCCGTTGGGTTGCTTTGCTTGAACTCATCTTCATCTCCGTGGCTCGCTGCATCCTTCCTCGCTACGCCCCGCCGATGATGGTTCTTTCCGCGCTTTTGTCTTGCGCTTTGTATGTCCGGGGTTTCGGCGCCCTTCCAAGCCCCCAGTCTTGTGTTTCTTGGTCGGTTCTGCTCCTCTCTCGACTTGAGCGGTCGCCGGCTATTTGGGAAGTGGCATGGAACTTGTTGCTGCTTCTAGTTTAGCATGAGCGGCCAGCAGCATTTCTTGCCGACGGCATTCAATTCACTTGAGCGTCGGTCCGTGTGCTCCAGTATGGCGACTTCGAACTCGGATTGTGAAGCGCTTCTTGTAAAAGACCACCAAGTGTAGCTGCAGAACTGTCAACAAACTCCACAATTTCAGTAGTTGCGTAAGCAAACTCATGACTGTGCGCTTCATTCGGAATCAATCTAAGAGGGGTTATTGGCGCCCAATCTTCAGAAGGAACTGCAGTCTTCTTCTGGAAAAGCTTTCACTTCTAGCATCATGGGGGCTTGATTGACCTTGTACAACGAATGCTCTCATAACAGTCTGCATCGAGTCGAACTGTAACGAGCAACACGACGGTCAAGCGGATGTGCTCGCGCTCGCGACGATAATGGGCACGGGAGGGCTGCACTGCGAAATTGTTGTCGGCTCTGCAAGTGAAAACAATAGCCGTTTTCAGCTCAAGGGGCGTCCTTCGGATAAAGCCACAGGCGATCTTATGAGCGCATCACCACTTTAAACCATGATGCAGTTTGAACCCTGAACCGCTTAGCTCTATTTTTGCTCTGGGTTCAAACCAGTTCAAACCAAACAAAGTAACGGGATCAAACCTGGTTCAAAAATAATTTTGGTTTGGTTTAAACTTTAAACCTGGGGTTTGTTTCAGGCGTGAGAATTCCTGGCATCAACTATTATGGCCAGGACAATACAGCTGCCAGTTCAAGGTGGCCTGGCTAAGATTGCGTTGGGATCGGCGCTCGTGAGACAGCACGCAGCAAGTTGCATGAATGGAATTGCTATCTTGGCATTCTCGGCTTTACAGTTGTTGCTACCTGTGTATTACGGTACATGCGCCTATAGCCAGTGGGTCCGTGACGCTTTCTCGGGTACCCGGGAAGTGCACTTGCTAATTTTGCGTTTTGCACGGAAGACCACTCCACCCGTTCAACCGTCTTCAGCCATGGTCTCCTTTGGCGCTCTCTTCATCGCTGTCGCGGCTGCGATCGTCGGATCTGCTTCTGCCAATGAGGCTTCCGCCTCCAAGCTCCCGATCTTCTTCTTTCACGGAGCCACGGGCAACAAGACCAACGGAGCCCAAATTGAAGCCAACCTCACCGCTGAAGGACGGACCTACGTGGCTCTCGACTTCTGTCAGAAAGCCTGCTCCGTTCGTACAGCGCTTTCGGAGCAAGTGCAAATGGCTATCAAGCAGATCCGCGGCATTATCGCCCTGAGTCCTGCCACCTACGCCAACGGCTACCACTTCCTGGCTCACTCGCAGGGCGGCTCGGTCTCTCGTGGCGTGGTTGAGGAGATGGATGACCACAAAGTTCACTCGTACATCAGCTTGGCTGGTGACGGTAATGGCAACTTCTTCGGTCCTCAAGCTTCGGACGCCGTGTCGCTCCAGGTGCTTCTGCAGGCTCTTGGCCCGTACGCGATCGATGTGACCGACTTCAACTTCACCAAGTACGAAGCGGACCCCACGACGTGGAATGGCAATTTCCAGCGCGACTTCGTTGAGCTGGTGACCACCAACAAGGCGCTGCAGGCTAAGAGTTCTATCGCCAATGTCATCATGCCTCCTCTTGCGGACGCCGCCCTCACGAACTGGCTGAGCATTGACCCGTTCCTGCCGAAGGTCAACAACCTCCAGAACTGCGGCTCAGACGCCCAGTGCAAGACTGATCAGGCTCGTCGTAAGACCAACTTCCTCAAGCTGAAGGCCGCCCACTTCTTCGCCTCGCCGCAGGACGACCTCCAGACACCGTGGCAGTGTTGTGCTTTGGGCAAGTACTCCACGGTGGCTTCGCTGGATGAGATTGAGACCAGGTTCGGCGAATTCACTATCGTTGACATGAAAGACACGGTTGAGTACACGGAGGACCTGTATGGTCTGAAAACTCTCGACTCGACCGGTGCGTTGCACATTCACGAGGTGCCAGACGTGCCGCACAACTGCTGGCTGATGGACTACACGTCGCTCGCGACCAAGGTGGAGTGCAAGCACGCCCCCGTCTACGATGCCGAGATCTACCCCCTGCTCGTGTAGGTTGCTAGACGGTTAGAAAAACATCAAAGCGAGCAACAAGACTTGAGTATTTGAGCAGTTGAAGACCTCAAATACGATTGTGCAGTCAAATGATTACCACGTCAACAGTACTGTACGAATGCCGCTGTAGCGCTTTACAAGCGCAGGGGAATCAGAAGCGATTTGAGGGGATTAGATATGGTGCAAATGGGGAAGCAATCAACTAAGTGTTAATCCAAATATGCCAATCTGATATCACGGGGTATCAAAATAGCGAGGTGTCCTGGCTGACGTACCTCGCACCTTGCTAATATCGGAGCGAATTCAGTCTTGCCGAGCCACCAACACCAAACGAGGCTCACTTCCAGTATTGTTTACAAGTTGATGGCGTGCAGGACACGTCTGTTGCTTACCGGTACAGATGCCAGTTCAACGTGGCCCGGCTGGGAGATTACGTTGGGATCGGCGCCGACTGCTATCGCAAGAGACAGCACGCACTCTCAATTACTATAGCTGTGACACAAAGCTGTACATCATCAGAATGCAAGCTCGGCTTTGCAGTTGTTGCTGCCATGCCAAACGTGCGTAGCCAGCGGATTCATTGCGCTCGTCCCGTTCTCTGGGGAGTCCACTTGCCATTTTGCGTTTTGCTCGGAAGACCCCACTCCACCCCGTTCAACCGTCTCAAGACCGTCTCGTGCCATGGTCTCTTTCCGTGCTCTTTTCATTGCGGCCGCAGCCGCAATCGTCGGATCTGCTGCTGCCAACGAGGCTGCTGCTTCCAAGCTGCCGGTCTTCTTCTTCCACGGTGCTACGGGCAACAAGACCAACGGAGCTCTCATTGAAGCTAATCTGAAGGCTGAAGGTCGCACCTACGTCGCTCTCGACTTCTGTCAGAATGCCTGCTCTGTGCGGACGGCACTGTCGGAGCAAGTGCAAATGGCTATCAAGCAGATCCGCGGCATTATCGCCCAGAGTCCTGCCACCTACGCCAACGGCTACCACTTCCTGGCTCACTCGCAGGGCGGCTCGGTCTCTCGTGGTGTGGTTGAGGAGATGGATGACCACAAAGTTCACTCGTACATCAGCTTGGCTGGTGACGGTAATGGCAACTTCTTCGGTCCTCAAGCTTCGGATGCTGTGCCGCTCCAGGTGCTCTTGCAGGCTCTTGGCCCGTTCGCTATCGATGCTGCCGACTTTGACTTCTCCAAGTACGCGTCCGACTCGACCTCGTGGAAGGGCAAGTTCCAGAGCGACCTCATCCAGACGGTGACGACCAACAAGGCGTTGCAGGCTAAGAGTTCGATCGCCAACATCATCACTCCTCCTCTCGCAGATGCCGCGCTGACCAACTGGCTGAGCATTGACCCGTTCCTGCCGAAGGTCAACAACCTCCAGAACTGCGGTGCCGACGCCAAGTGCAAGACTGACCAGGCTCGCCGAAAGACCAACTTCCTCAAGCTCAAGGCCGCCCACTTCTTCGCTTCACCCCAGGACGACATTCAGGCCCCGTGGCAGAGCTGTCTGCTTGGCAAGTACTCGACCGTCGCGTCCGTGGCGGAGGTCAACACCAAGTTCAGCAGCTTGAAGATTGTCGACATGAAGCAGACGGCTGAGTACACCAAGGACTTGTATGGACTCAAGACCCTCGACACCTCGGGCCGCCTGCACATGCACCAGGTGCCGAACGTGCCGCACAACTGCTGGCTGATGGACTACACGTCGCTCGCGACCAAGGTGGCGTGCAAGCACGAACCGGTGTACAAGGCCCAGATCTACCCCGTGCTGGTCTAAGCCTAGATCATTCGAGTTGATGCGGTAGATATCTCTATGACCAACTGAAGAGGCTAATTCGGTTTATACAGTACAGCTCATCTAACGAGTCCTTGGTTGCATCCTCACTGACCTTTCATCTTGACGAAACGAACCAAGAAAGCGGTGACGACTCATGAGCAGTATCACCAGTACCGCTCGTCGCTCTGTGCGTGCGGAGGCCAAGAAAACGCCATCAGCTGCGTGCGTTTAGAGTGAATCGTTATTCATTGTCCTCTTCTTGGTAGTTGTTCACTCACATCAGTAGATTTGTTGTTCAGTGTGGCTGATCGTCTGAAAGCGACGGAAGTTCGTGCAGCCTTCAGCTAGCTACAAACTACTCCACGGCAGCTTTAACCATTGTGGTTGTCTTTCGTAGGACGCTCTGAGAGCTGCTCAAGCTACCATTGCCCGACAGGAGAAACGGGAGCAGGAACTACGGCGTCTGGTAGTTTCGCACGGAATTGCACAGGATGCTACTGAAGTCAACCCAGCAGTAGAAGGTGGGGAGACCCCTTACTCCTTGTAGTGGTGGCAGCAACAATACGCTAACGAATGTGTTGGTATCTGCAGCAAAAGTCGGGGCCCTCAAAGCCGTCCACGAGCAAAAGTGCGAGCCTTGATGCGGTCGATCAACCAGCTACAAGAACAACTCCAAGGCCTAAAAGCTCAAGAAAAGGAACATCGTCGGTCGGCGTTGATCCAGGACCTGCGCACGCAACAACGCGAGCAAGAGCTGCTAATTGACGTTTTGAAGCAGACGCTGCAGGAAAAAGTCTCCGAGTTTCAAGACTCACGAGCACTCGTGAACGATTTCGTGCTCAAGAAAGCTGTGGGAGGGCCGTTGAGATTTCGACCTAAATCGCGTGAGGAGCTTGAGAATGAACTGCAAGCTCTAGGGCAGAACTTTCAGCGGACGGTAGAGAAACTACGACAGGACAAGCAACGCATTGCTGCTGCGAAAGAGGAGAAACCTCAGAGCGATGACGAGAAGGAGTACGAGGATGAAAAGGAAGTTCCAGTCGAATCCAACAATCTCGATACTGGTGGTGAGAGAGGATTTCTTCCTTTAGCACTTCCATCTCGCTGCTAACCATAAATGTGTATGCTAGATCCGACATTATACGAGGAAATCGAGCAGCTTCGAGCGGAGTTGGCGTCCAAATCCGTGACTATTCATGCCCAAGCCGACGAGATGGCCGAGATGTACGCCGATCTCGACAAGTTGAAAGTGTAAGAGCGTTTGCTTATTAGTCGCAAGTGGAAAGTTCTACTGACGTTGTCTGTTAGTTTGGAGGATCGAATCGTAAGGAAAAAGCACAAGGTCGCACTACTGCGAGACCAAGTTGACCGCCAGCAGGCAGAAAATGTGGAGCTGGTGCAGGAGAAAGAGAATATGGCGGAGAAGTATCTGCAGTTGCAAGAAGAAGCGCAGTTCTTGCGTGATATTAACATGGAGGACGCAGGAGCGAAGGATGAGGAGCGACTAGCGCAGCTGGAACTCATTCAGACATTGCGATCGCGAGAACTGGAACTACAAGACGAGCTGGAGCAGCAACAGAAAAATGGTCGAGCGATCGCGACACGATGCACCAGCGATTGCGACTGCTGGACAAGGAGAAGAATCTCGCTGAAGAAGAAAGCGTTCGTGCAAACGCGGAATCTGCGTCACTTCAGAAGAAGAACGGTACTTGGTCTGCAATTCACTGCCATCCAGTACAACACTGAAGTTTTTGTTGTTGTGTATGAACCCGACATTTCAGGTAGTTTGCAACAGGAAGTATACGAGCTGCAGGCCGCAGTGCAAGAGGAACAGCACCAAAAGCTGCTGTTAGTCCGCAGGATTGAGGTGCGTTTGGACGGCCTCCGTACAAACTCTTTCGAGTCTGACAGAATTGCTTGTTTCCAGGAGCTTGAGGCAAAACTAGTTCAACTCGAGGCTCTATCGCAAGAGGAGCGTGAAAGCAATGCCCGTGCGAGTGCAGCTAAACTTGCAGAACTGAAATCTCTGGTTGAAGAGAAAACGCTTTCGGTCAAGAAAGCGGATCGTCAGTTGAATGCATCCAAGCTGCTCGCACGCCAAGCCAAGAAGGAAAAGGAGAATCTTCTGCTGCGTGTGGTCAAACTCGAGGCTGATCTGGCTGGACGGCCTTCTTAAGGCTAAGGGCGACACCAACGCGGCCAGATAGTTTTTATCACATTTTAAATGACGACCTCCAAGTTGAAGTGCTCGATACAGCGAGTTTTGCCGAAAGCACAACACCATTTGTTTTCAAGTAATACGATCGCAAATACGTTGACGACTGGACTTGCACCGATACGAGCCATTACACTGCAATTGCCATTTGCAGTCTATTAGAGAGCATACATTCGACGACCCGAGATTCGTCCTGCTCACGTCCGATTCCGTCATTATAAACTGCCCAGCCCGGAAATGGCTGCTTCGTCGTATCGAGATTTGCTCGCCGCCACCTCCATGCATTCATGCGGACGTGTTGGTAATTGTCGACTTGGCCACCACATCTTGGTGCTCAGAGGCCACGAATCTTTGCAATGGAGACTTTCACCCTCTGAACCGATACCAGGAGGACTTCATTCACTTCGTCACGAAAGGGTCGAACACATACATGTTCGTCCTTTGTGGACGAGTCGAGCTGATCTGGTGGTCTCAGTAGAAAAGTTGCTCACTTGCCGCTTCCACTTCCGCAATGACTGTTGTGGTACTCATCTCACCGGACACGTTCCACAAGCTCCAGGCTTGTGCATTAGCGACAGCTCGAGCGGAATCGACAGTCCGCGCCCTACGACTACGAGGACGAGGACGAATACGACCCCACTCCCTGCTACACATCGTCCTCTGGGAGTCTTCTACCCGGTCGCCATGCTGGCCGCGCTCTACTTGTTCATGGTCGCCGTCAAGTTCATCGAGTCCGGCTTCACAGTACTCATCTGGTTCATTCAGATGCTGGCGAAGGTGTTTCTGGGCCCACCAAGGTGCTCGTATCGCGGATGCTCGCGTTTAACGGCTACGTTAACATATTCGCGGGTGCGGTCATCACCTTCGCAATGCACAGTCGTGACGTGTACGTTGACACCTATGGCGGGTCTCGGGGTTGTCACCCTGGAACAAGATACCCGCTTGT
The DNA here is from genome assembly GCA_012656105.1 of Phytophthora syringae. Classification (NCBI taxonomy): domain Eukaryota; phylum Oomycota; class Peronosporomycetes; order Peronosporales; family Peronosporaceae; genus Phytophthora; species Phytophthora syringae. The sequence continues at coordinate 6,611 of JAAKBD010000390.1, read as the reverse complement.
CCTCGGAGCCAACCTAGGAACTTGTGGGACGGCGCTGCTGGCTTCACTGGTCGTAGGTGACAAACAGACAGTGGCTGTCGCTCTCGCGCATTTGTGGCTTAACGTGTTTGGCATTGTGGTCTTCTATCCGACCCACGTCATGAGCCGGCCACTTTTGAGCTGGGCGAGATCAGTTGCGTACTTCAGTGCGTCGTGGGCTCCAGTGGGCGTATTTTTCATTCTGGTGACCTATTTGGTGCCCCCTTGACTCGAACAGCTTGGTACCGCAAACAATGGCGGCTTCCAGGTACTGGAGTACGTGTTGTCCGGACTTGGTGCTGTACTGATAGCAATTCTTCTCTTTTGGTACCATGCTCGGGGTGGACGGAATCGATGGCACAATTTCCTCGAGTTTAAATATGCCGAGCGAGAAGAGCGTCAGATACGAGAGGAGACGGCTATGCTGTCGGAGATATGAGCAGAGTCTAAGCTAGAAGCTACGAAAGCAGCAGCTTTATCGTCATTTATTGCTGGTCGTTGATTGGTGCGTTCTTCGGACAACTTCAACTTATAGGATAACCTATACAACCCTTCCTACACTCTTACTGTAGAAAATGCGAATCTAGTTTGCGTTCATTGCGTTCTTCAAGCAGCGATGCCCCCGTCTCCGTGGTCGTGGACAACCTCCTGGAGGACGAGGTGCTCGCGTACCCCTTGATCCTCCTCGAAGGCCACGTGCACCACCTGCACCCGAGCGCGAATCTCTTCCTAGAGGCGCGTCTGGACGGTCTCCGCTCTTCGCTGTGGCCGATTGCGTCCTCCAGTGGCCACTTCAAGGCGTTCGTGCTGCTCCCGAGCCCCGGCCAGTTCGCCGTGACTCTGAAAGTCTCTGGAGTTGTCGAGCACATCTTTTGCATAGCCTACCGACCGCCAGTCACCCCGTACGTGGTCAAATTCCACTACCAAACCTGCTCCGACTCTGGGATCCACGACGGCTTCGACGCGCCTCCGGGCGTGGACAATTCCGACGCCGCAGCAGTCGCAAAAGTGCGTTTCAACGCGCTGCTGTTGCAAATGGCGACCGCGGAGCTTTTGCACGCCGCCGGTCTGCCCAGACAGACTTTTGCGCTGCAATTTGCAGCCGACGGACTGCCAGACGTGAATGTGTTGCGGTGCAGCTTCACGAACGCCCACGCGCGGTCCGTGGGCGGCCAGCAGCTCATCAAACTCGTGGAAAAGACATCGACGCTGCTGGGCTGGACGACCACCCGGAGCTGAAGTTCAAACACGCGGTGGTGCTGGGCTGCTCGCGGTACAACACGCAGTCAAGAAAGGCCGAGGGGCATACAGCACTGGGGGAGGGAAAGTTGGCGTCTTCGGCTCTTGCGGACTGCACGTGTGGCCCGCACACCTGGGGAGATCTCTGCGTGCTGTTTGAACAACACGCGTATTGATCAGAAGTTGCTACTGGATGATAGCTGCTTCCGCGGGACGTTCTGGGCCAACTTCTCCACTGGAATCGGCGCGATGCTGCACGAGATCGGACATACGTTCGGCGTTGGACATGCTACGAGCGGCATCATGGCGCGCGGCTTTGATGACATGAACAGGTTGTTGTCTATTTACCAAGCCGATCCGCGGTCGTCACAAATGGGGTTCCATCAGACGACGACACAAGGATGGTTGGGCTTGAACCACGCGGTTCTTCGTGAAGTGACGAGCCGTGGAGGAGCCCACTGGAATTCAGGGTCTGCGCAGCTACTTCGTCACTGTCCGTGGATTTGTGGACATGCAAAGCCGTCACTTGTTGGGCCAACCGTAAGTTGGGATGACTCGGTGCGCGGACCCGTGGGAAGTGGGCAATTCAATGGCACGCAGCTCGACCTACCAGAGAAAACGCCGTCAATGTCAGAAGCTGACGAGATAGGAGCTGTGATGATTGACGCTGGGAAGTATGTGAACTGCCTGGAAACGCTCACACGTGCGCAGGTAGCAGAAGTGGGGGGCTACGTGCTGCTGGAGCTAAACACTGGTTCGTGCTGGCTGCTGGAGAGTTCCTCACTAGCGTGGATGTCAGCGCCATGGCATGGATCGATGGCCTTCAGCTGCACACAAACGTTCGCTCGTCACGCTGGTTTGGTGGAACTGGTGGCAAACTCTACGCGCTAAAAGCTGCTGACGGGTGGAGAGTGAGCTCATTCTTCGGGACGCGAGGTGATTCATATGTGGGCAAACTGGGTTTGCGCTGTCTGCCAGCAGCATCCTCATTTTTGACGCCATGCTCAATAGAGAGCAATGGTTCAAACAGCACTATTGTCTCTCATCCACAAGCAGGGAAAGCGCTAGAAAATGGACCCAAGACGCCATTTTCGATCAACTTGCCTGCAATCGGAGCCGTCGTCATCCGGTGTGGGAGGTTTGTCGAGTCGATCCGCTTGCTGTCTCCAGACCAAGTCGCAGCTAACTCCACAGACCCAAAGTTCTACCGCTCTAACGAGCACGTTATTGAGCTTGTGTCTGGGGAGAAGCTGGTAAAGCTTGAGGTGTACAGTGGTCATTGGGTTGACTGTGTCCGATTCACCACGACGCTGCGCGTTGGTCCCTGGTTTGGTGGAGGCAGGGGACCGAACAAAACAGTAATGGAGTGTCCACCACGTCATCACATCTGCGGATTACACGGAGTGCATGGAAAACAGTATCTGGGGTCAGTAGGAGCACTGTACTGTGCCGATGACAAGACTTCTTACCTGCCAAGTCAGTTCGACCAAGAACAGCCAACCGGCAACCCACTGTCGTTTTGGGTGATGAGAATGGTTCCGGTCTCGAATCAAGTTGCTGAGTGTTCACCAGCACCACCGCTCGGGATTTTAGTTGGTGTACAAGGCGGTTCAGTGACGTTTGTGCAGTCTTTCGACAGTGCACAAACGTTCGACGAGCTTGTGAATCAACTTCACTCGAACTTCCTGGCGATCGGCAGACCCTACCAAGTGCACTGCGTCCCTCTTGTCTCTGGTGAAAAACTAGTGCAGATTGACGTAAGTTTTCGTACCGCAAGTGCTCACGACCCGTACACGACGATTGATGGCATTTGTTTCCACACGACAACGCGCTGCTCTTCATGGTTTGGTGATTTTCGTGAATCAAATCTGCGCTTCTTCATGGCTCCCGCGGGTACCAGCGTGATCCAACTCCAAGGAAACTACACAAACAGCGTCCTAACAGACCTTTATGGGGTGGTAGGCATAGTTGAAACTCGTCCAAGCGCATTCGTACCTGATGGCCGCGTCTGACCGATAACGGCGCGTACGACGTGCGGATGGAAGCAGCTTCGACAGACTTTGGAATTCAAAGTGTGCTGCTGGTGAAGAAAAATAATGGTGATAATCGAGACCAGCACGCTTGGACGTGGACGCAACCCGGAATGCCATTTCCTCAGGTTTGGCGAATTCCACAGAGAATGTTGGAAGACAAAATCGACAGTGCAGACCGCAAGAAAACAGTGTTTCAGGGATACCTTGTTGGCGCTGTCGATTCTGGAGGAGCTTACAGCAAGACCCCTGCGCCAAAGTCTTTAGACGCCTGAGCAGCACCACTCTTGGCCAGCTAAGAACAAAACGGATCCACAAAAATTATAAAGAGTCAACAAAATCACGAGATAGGTAGGGTCTGCTTGCTATTGCGTCCTCACTGTCGACTTCACCTCTCTAATTGTCACAGGTAGTTGTTTCGTTCCGCTTATTCTTGCTCAAGAGTCTGGGGAAAACAATTGGGTCGGCATACTTTCAACGAATGCCAGCGAAACAGCACTCTCACGGAGGCCATGCAGCAGGTCTCGGCATTGGTCCTGGTCCAGCGCATTGTACACTGCGTAGAGCTCGTCGGCCACGACATCGGCGACTTCAATTGACTTTTCAAGTAGCGGTCGGGCTAGCTCCGACTTGGCGTCCTCCGGGTAATGATTCAGACGCATGATGGTCTTAGCCGACTCGAGCTGAATGAAATGCAAGTTGAAGACCAGCGTCGGCAAGCAACGCTCTCGGATGGCTGCGTCCTCTGCTGCGTCATTGGAGCAGCCCATCAGCCATCCGTGCTCAAAGTGCAGGGCACCCAGTGTGGCTGTAGTCGACTCCGACACATGGAACATCAAATCTGCGAGGTAGTCCTTCTCCTCGCTATATAGCGCTAGCGCCTCCGCACTAGGACTGTTGATGCAGTTTCTCCACAGATCGTATTGTGCACACGCCTGGATGTATGCGCGCCAGCAAAGGTACTCGCGCATGGCCCGCTCAATCTCATCGTCGCTGCGAAGTAGTTGAGCGGCACGAAGCATGTCCAACACGCCAATTGAGTCTTCTGGAAGGCTGTCTTCAACCAATTCCTTTACAGCAGCAAACTTCCTCCAGAAGAAATTGACGCGTCAGCAGATTAGCACGAACGAGCGCCTCCGATCTATGTTCGGGGTGGAAGCACAAGAACTCGATTGTCCGGATCCGTCTCCTGTCAATCTCCGATGTGGGTAAGTCTGACGATACCGGCTGACCCTTCTGCTGTTGCTCTCGCTGCGCCACCAATTGGTACTCTTCACAAAGACGCTCGACCACGGACTGTAGCACTGTCGACAGTACATCCATACCAGCATGCTCCAAAATTCGCTTAATACACAACTCGCGTTCCAAGCTGTCGTCAACTGTAGATAGCATTTGAACGTAGATCTCGATCGCACCTGACGTAGGAAGACGAGATGCGTAAATCGGCACAAACTGCAGCTGGCGGTGCTTCACCAAGTGGCGAATATACACCTTCAAAATCATGTGACCCGCCTGCTCGTCGAAACGCTCGCCAGTAAAACCAGCAAACATGACGAAGTGCGCAGCGAAGCGCAGGAAAAGCGACGACGTGTCGTCTGACTGCACCGCAGAATCCAGCTTCAGATCCCAATTGTACGAGTCGTCTTCCGGGTTGAATACAAGTGTGTCCAAAATGCTGGACACAATGTACTCAAACTTGGCAGTCACCAGCTTGGCTTGAATTTGACGGTGGGGCTGGTTGGCCTGCATGCGGACATGCTCACTTTGGCTACCACGCAGCTCATTGAATAGCGTATCCAGGTCCACCTGGTAGCGCTTTAGGTACTTCGTCTTGTCCAGCAGCGTCGAGTAATGGCGTAAAAAGTGAGCGTTATTGCCCACAATCAACCGTGAGGAATGCACCTTCACCTTCAACAGCTTGAACAAAATTTCATCGAGCTGCTGCTCCGTAATCCCTTGCAGATAAGCCCAGCAGTGGTCTTCCCAGCTCTCGCATAACGAGCTCTTCGTAATGACCTGGATGTTCCCACTTAAGGCCGCATAAATAAGCTCTTCATACTTCTTCGCAAGCAAGCTACTGCTCTTGGACAGCTTCCCATCAACAGCTTGCTCAGACAAGCGCCAGCACATGGATTTCCACAGTGCCCGAAGTGGGTTTCCCCATCGTTCCAGCGACATGTCCCCGCGCTCGTTGCTCTCGCTTGCACCAACAGGGTTACCTCCTGAGAGGCTTGCAGCTCTCCACGACTGGCCTAAGCGAATACACAGATCAATTGCGTCGTCCATGCGTCCTGCACGGACGTATAACCAGATCGCCTTCATCAGTTCGGCTTCATCCTCTGTGTCGTCGGCCAAAATGTGGTCGTCGCCGTCACGCAGCACCGCGTCAGGGTCCATGTGAACGTCCTCATCACCTGGGAAAGCCTGTTTGCGCATCATCCTCAGTGTGCGTGATCCACCGGCTCCGCGCTTGTCCGTAATGTTAATTGTGTCCTCCAGCGCCATACTTTCCAGCCAGGCTTTGACTGCTCGTTGAATTTTGTACGTCTCGTTGCGTGTCTCCAGCAGACGCACGGCGTCGTCCTCCAGCATCTCGAAGCGCAGCTCCTCTGTCTCCGCGCCCATCATCATCAAGCTGTCCTCTCCGTCCGCCATCTCCTTGTTGGTGTGGCACACCTGCCGCAGCTCGAACAGCAGCCGCCACGTATTGCGCTCGTCACGCAGCTCCTTGACGTCGTCCTGTAGCCGTTTCTGCGCCATTGTGGCGTTGCGCGGCTTGCCTGCGATTTCCTTCTCCAGCCTCTCCAGCCGCGTCTGCAGTACGTCAATGTACCCACTCAGCAGCTTCTCACAGTACAGATCCGAGTCCTGCACCCTCTCCAAGTTGGCGTAAAGTCCGCAGCCATCTCCGCGAACGACGTTTCTTCTGGACGCACGTGGCGTGAGTACAAGTCTCCTCGGGCCGACGGCACCGAAGCCAGGGACAGCGACTGGCCGAAGGTGGCGAGCTGGGTCATGACCGGGTCATTACCGGTAGTACCCAGTTGCTCCACCGTCAGCGGCTGATCCTGAGCTGCGTAGACGGACGAAATGGACGAAATGGACAGTTTCGGGTCTGTGCGTGGCGTCCTGCGGCCGTCGAAGAAGGAACCTCCTCCTCCCCTGGTTAGAAACGTTCCTCCGGCCTTGACGACGTGGATGGCTCCTTCGAAGCCCATGCCGCAGTCCAGAACGAGCCACGCGTCCTCCACCAGCTGGCCGCCGAACATGACCCTCGCGTCCTCGCTGAGAAGCCCAGGTCCCTAATGAATCGCGTTTTTCGCA